>CM047816.1:2237998-2585084 GCA_026214975.1 Gentiana macrophylla | reverse complement strand
TTTGAATATGAAATAATCTACTTTTATTCTTATTTGATGAATAAATTTTAATTAATATTATTTTGAAATTGCATCGTATAATGTGTTGAATATAATGAACTTATAAATTATGGTGACCCAAAAATAAAAGATATAAAGTAATTTATTTAGATCAACAAAATAACAAAACCTATAAGAAAACAATTTTTTCTTTTACATTTATAAAGTTTTTTTTAAAATTTATTTTATCCTAATTCTCAAAAAATAAAAATATTTTATCCTTGTTTACCAAGCTTTTAATGGAAAACAAAAAGAAAGAGAAAAATAATTATTAAAAAAAAGGAAAACAATGTTTACGAAGGAATAACAGTATTGGAATGCTGGAATAGAGAAGTGCATCTAGGACAAAGAAAATAGGTGGGGCATAGCGCGTCAGAGATCAGTTCATTGCTAAGGGTATTATTGGCCATTTGCTCTGGATTTAGCAACTGAGCTCTGGCAATAGTGTCTCCCCCACAATTGATCTGTTTTTAGAGTATTACAATAACATTCGACATTTAAAATGTCCAATCCAAAAGGACATTCGATTTTGCAGCTTTTTAATGTCGATTTTCGACAACTACCCCAAAAGTATACATAAAGAAATGATAATGATTCGTGTAGCCTAAAAGTTTACACTAAATTAAATCGGGACGGGTCGGGATTTTCGTTGGGTATACAACTTGTGTCCGAATATTTCACGATTATAATCGGGATGAGACGATTTCCGAAAAGTTTGGGTTGGAAAAAATTCGAAATGGAAGTTGGAGAGAGTCGAGATCTCGGGAATTTTCGCCAGCCCTGCTATAAAACGTACACATTCATAATACATGACAGTTTCGTGGTGAATGTGTGTGTGTTTTAAGTAAGAGAATGGTCAATTAAAAAGCATGGAGTCTGTCTTGACATGCTGTAGACTGATTCTAATGGAGAACGAAGAATTCCTAAAGCATATGTGCCTTTAAATCTTTGCCCTTAAGTTGTTTAGACTTATTTTTAGTTGGCTGACTCAATATTTGAGGGTAGGTATCCTAAAATAAAGTTTATTTGTTAAAATTTATTAACATTCATAAAACAATCATCTAGTGCACTAAGTGTGTTTAAAGTATATTGTAATATCCCACGGTGAAAAAGTGGATAAAGATTATTATTAAGATATAAGATTACGACATAATAAATTTAGTAAACAATGACGATGTGTCTAAATAGTTATCGGATCGATTATGACTCAAATAGCATCGTTATATAAAACTTAATCCTCCGTTAGGGTCCTCCAGGATGCCGAATCCAATTCCATAAGAGAGGGAAATGTAATTGTTAGGTGTAGTGCCCGAAAGACAATTATCTAATTGTTTTAGGACAGAATTAATAATTCATCTTATTATATGCATTTATGTTTATAATTAAGACACTATCGAAAACCTAAGTACTTCGTTTATGTAATCACATAACTCAGTGTATGGCTATACACAAGAGGATTGAGTTAGTGAGATGTACTTAAAATTAACTTAGTCTCAGAGCATTTATTAATCTGAAGACGGGTCTCATGATTAATTTGCTATTAATGCGCCAAAACACTTTTTAGTGTGACAGTCTTATCCGGATTTGTCGGTAATAGGGTACCTAGTGGGGCATTTATATATGATGATAATCATATAGTATTTGGACCGATTTGATTTGAGTTCTCGATATAATTCCGTATTCGAGAAGTCTTATCGAATCACAAGATGATCATATATGGATTAATCTCAATCCCGAGGTGATCATGCATAACCGCTTAAACTAGGGTAGAGTTTGATGTGTTAGTAAGGATCACTTCGCGAAGATGTGGTCCAACACTCTCGTTGGCTCTATTCAGAACGAGTGAGTAGATAGTCGTGCTATCACGTATATGGAATCCATTCCTTCCTCGGAAGTAGACGGCGATTCCCTTATTTGTTAACCCTAGAAACCGATCGATCGGCCGAGTTCATATTATATTTGTTATGAACAAATTGATCACTAGGGGGTTACTGGTAAATAAGGATAATATGTTTCAAGAAGGGTTTACGGAAATATCCCGAATCGAAGTGAACAGTCTATGGAGGATTTATCCGTATGTAATGATTATATAAGTGGACGCTTTCGACTCATAAATTGAGTGTAAGTTATCTATATTCGATAGAGTTCAGTTTCGGGTTTATGGTGGTGTAATCCCGGAATTAATAGGTTGGATATAATTATTCGTCGGATTTAATAATTTTATTCGATTTATTGTATTTATCGAATATGGGCCCATTGGCCCCCGACGTGGCTCCTAATGTAGCATATAGGTTTTCTTGTCGCTTCACCTCAATTATAATTAAATAGTGGATTGGGCTATTTAATTGACTAGCCATAAACCCGTGCATATGCACGGTGATAAATAAAAGTTAAATGAAATAAAATAAAATTATACGATGCAATGATACAATAGAATAAAACACTTATCTACTATGTTGGTGTTATTTTAGGTGCTAAGCTATCCATATTGATATTATGTCGATTATCTTAAGCAAATTAAATTAGAAATTCATCAATAACGATTAGTTTTGAACCAAAGTTCAATAAAATAATCATAAAAATGATGTTAGTGACTAAACTTGTTGGGGATCCCATGCTTTCGTTTTTTTTTTGTTTAAAGGGATTTTTATTTATAAACAAAACTTTGCATAAATAGTTCAATCAACGATCAAAACGCTTATACATCTGATAAATTTAGAACTTAATAAAAGAAAAAGAAAAGTAAAAAATATATCGTCACAATACACTACACTTTGCAGACAATAACTACACCGAAAATCTCTCGGGATGTTAGACGATTGTCTTTTGTTATAAGCTTGTTGGAGGTGAACATTGTCATGCAGAACGTTTTGCCAAAAGTGATGTAAAAATGAAGCTTTACCTTCAGAACACATCAAGACATGATATCCTTAAAACAACAACAAAAACAAATATCATTGAAATGTTCATCAACGGTATATTTGTTCAAGAGAAGTTTGATGGGCGTCTCTGGAAGGAGAATCCATTTTCTGCTACTATTGTATGTTTTGATGACCACCTCGATTCCCGTTTAAAATTAGCAAAAACAATTGAATAAAAATCTCATAAACTTGATCAATATACAAAATCCATCACAACGTGCAACTCGACTTAAATGTTGTAGATTTGGAGAGAAACTGGAAATTTGCAAACATTCATGCTTTCAAGTTCCAATGTTCACCTATGATGTGGGAATTCTTTTAAAGTTGAAAGTACTACATTATACCCGATGTGCAACCAAATTGCTGAGCCTCTCCATACTTGGGAAATAAATAAGAACGAATAAACTCATAAACATGTAATTCTTTAGTTTGTTAACAAAATATTCATAACTCATCACATAGATCTATTATTGAAATGAAAAAGAAATTTCCATAAGTGTGTCAACGTGGCCGCCCGATCCTTCCAAAAAGTACTAAATAGATAATAAGAACCAATAAAATTCCAAAAAATTCCAAATATATTTGTTAATCAACGGAATATATAAATTTCAGTTTGGGGCATTGGGTTAAATATACATTTTAGCAAAACATGCACCATACCTGGGAGATCACCTGGCTCGATTCTATTTTGGTGCTATATTGAAAAATCTCTTGATCATACCTACACACCTGAGTAAGAAGTCGACTCGACCGGGCTAAACTTTGATTAGTTGGGCAAAATAGTCCCAGGATACCAGGGGGCTTTAAGCAAAAAAAAATGCTTTAAGCAACAAAAAATGAAAATAGTCCGGATACCGGGGCTTTAAGGGGGAAAAAAAGGCTTCACACATATGATGAAAATGTGATCTATGAACACAAAAAAGATTTATAGCATTGACAAATGGACAATCTTCTGAAATGCTCATAAAAAGAAAAGAAATTTACACCAATAGTGATCTAAGAAAATAATAAGAACAAAAAGATGAATTAACATACATTTCATGAGAGACTCTGAAGATATTCTCGAATTTTTCGATCTTGCATCAACGGATAAGACAAAAAATCATCTAAACATCCGTGCTCTGAAACAAAGAAAGGAAAATTTTCATTATAAGGATATGAGAAAATAATAAAACAAAAAAGATGAATTTACCTACATTTCTTGCGAAGGGCAGAGGAGATTCTTGAATCTACAGATCATGCGTTAACAAATTAGCGCAAAAATTAACGAAACATGAGTTTGTGTGAGAAATGGTACATATAAATACGGGATATTTTCTGGTTTACCACCACTTTCTGGAACAAATTGTGAGAATACCACCCAAGGCAAAAAATACCAATTTTGATTCGCGATTTTCTCCCGCTTTTTTCACCTTTCACAGACGATCTTAAGGGACACCCTTCCCCTATTGGGTTCCCTTCCCAATTAGGGTTTAGTTTGGTTCAAAAACACCTAAAACGCGAAAATGGGAGTGGTATTTCGACAAAGAGTGGTAGTGAAATGCACAAAATGGCCCAAGAAAGTAGTGGTAGATCGGCAAAGCTCCCAATATAATACTAATTCTAATTCCACAAAACAAACAAACAAAAACCCTACAAATGAAAAAGCAACTTAAGTAATTCAGTTAACAATTAGAAAGAAAAAAAATTAACAAATTAGCTGGTGAGATGGGCTTTGTTTGATAGTTTTAAATAAAGAATTTCATACCATGAATAATTAATTGAACAGATTAGATCCAGATTTGTTTGTTTGAAGGAATTGATTATTTTGTTGGGCGTGAGATTTTGATTTGATTTGAAAATTATAAAATCTCTGAACGATATCCCAAGAAGAATGGCAGAATTTGTTACGGAAAGATATTTGAGGAATATGATGATCAGAGATATGCCCATAATTTAGCTTAAATCATGGACAATTTAATGTACGAATTTCTGTGTATGGATAGGGTAATCGGGTCAATTACGGTGTCGGGTTAAATGTCGCTTTTAAATATATATAGATATAGATATGTGGATTAATTGTTTAATGGATTTAGATAATTAAACGCATTTAAAATACATTTTTAGTAATGACTCTACTAAAATGGTGAAATTTTCGTGTGGACTAGGTCAAACCCTAAGTCTTGGCCGAAATTTGCATTATTTATTATTGGGAAATTTGTTTTCAATAAATAATAAGATAATGTGATTAAATTATTTATGTGTTAAATGATTTAAGAAAAGAATATCTTTATATATCCTTATTTATTTTGGAATATTCTAGATATATCTTTTTAGGAAAATGATTATTTCAATTGATATTGTATTAATTAAATAAATCTTTTGAGAGATGCGAGAGATACTCTCCTATATAAAGAGGATTATAAGCCTTTCATCACAACATACAACACGCCATTATTGAAAGAATATAGCTTGAAATTTTCGGCTATAGTTCATTGGGTTTGAGTTGGAATAATCTTGGAATTATTCGGTAGCATATCAAGGAGGTCCGTGCGGGAAACATCATCCACCTGGTGTTCTTTGGAAGACACACGCGTTGGAAAGGTGTGGCTTCTCAACTTGCGTGGATACTACTTTTGATCTTGGAGTTAAGCACCATAAAAAAGGTAAAATCCAAACCCCCTTGTAGTTAGATCTTTAATTTATGTTCTTTGTTTTCGTTTAGATCTAGATCTCGATGCGATTCCATTTGCAGAATCGGGTCAATCTATGATTGATCCGACGATATTACATCTAACAGTAATACCCACCCACATTTAAAAAGTGAACATAATCCTCTGATCCGATCCGATCCACACTTAAAAAGTGGACATAATCCTCTGCCAGTGTCCTTGCGAGGACGATTTAGTGATTTAAGTTAACCATTTTAGACTAAATAATGACGATGGACCTAAGCAGTTACGGGATTAATTATGGTTCAAGCAGCGTCCACGGTACCGAGTTCCGGGACGTTACATGTGGTATCAAAACCGCCTACCAGATGAAACTAAATCTATTCGTAGAGTCTTGATGATGGCGTTAATTCTATAAGAGAGGGAAATGTGTTATAACACATTGAAAAAGTGGAAGAACGATAGGTTTAAGTAGTTATTAGATCCATTATGGTTTAAATAGTGTCCTCCGACATGAGTTCTGGGGCGTTACATGTGATATCAAACCAACTATCAGATAGAACAAAACCCTCTGGTAGGGCTGGGCCGGACGAGGATGCCGATTCTATAAGAGAAGGAATGTAATATCCACACTAAAAAATATAGTAAGAAACATCACTAAATCATATGGTTGCGACATAATAAACTTGTAAACTTAGGTTAACCATTTACGTCAAATCATGACGATGTTGTTTACGTAGTTAATGAATTCATTATGACTCAATAACACCGTCAAAGTCGACTCACCGAATGAAACTAAATCTCTAGGGCGTTACAATATCAGAGTTCTATGGTGTTAAAGATGGTATCATGTAGAACCGCTACTTAATAGTTATTGGATCTATTATGACTAATGTAGAATCACTATGCTTGAGTTATGGGGTGTTGCATGTGATATCAAGACCGACTACCAAATGAAACTAAATCTTAACTTAACTATTTTAATCCAAATGAGAACGTCGAGTTTAATTAGTTATTTGATCCCTTACCTCTCGGGACTAGTCCTCATTTGGTTGTTTACCAAGTCATGGTGACTGACTTCCTTCTTGAGTACGTAGACTAATACACACTGTTCATAGAGCAACAAATTATAAAAAAAAGTAAAAGAAAGAGGAGGGTGGTCCCACGTTCCAATTATTTCACACAAAAAAATAAAATTAAGTTGATTACCCAAATACTAACAAAAAATATTGACGACGTCAACTATCAAAAACTTCTAAAGGAAAGGAACTTCCTAAACACACTACTTGGTCACTCATTTCCACTACGTATATAAACACTTCCAGCAAACTTTATTATTTCCGCAACCAAAACCAACAAGTAGATTCATTTTTGTTCTCAAATCGAGTTTTTAAAAAAATCGAGTTCTCCCTCCTATTTTACCTGGAAATTTGGAAATAATTGTCTCTCAAAAAAAGAACAAGAAAAAGAAAAAATTACCTGGAAAATAGAAGAAATGTTGCATTCAACATTGGAGTCCATGTCCATCACAATTGCTGCTCCGAATCATCTGATCGTGTTCTGTTTCTGCAATTTCATCATCGCCGTTCTGATCCTGCTCGTCGGCAATGGCAACGGCAGCCCCTCCACCTCCGACAGCAACGAAGCTGAAACATCTGTTGCTACTTCTGTCCATCTAACAGTGAACGAAACTGTAGCACACGTATCAAATCCTGCTCAAAATGTTGAAATCGTGCACGAAACAGAGCAAAACGAAGAAGAAGCTGATGAAGATGATGATGATATGAGAAGAGTGGATTACGAATTGATTGAGATGAATGAAGAATCGGAAGAAACTGTACACGAATCAGAGACTATTGAAAATGTGGAAATCGAAGAAGAAGAAGAAGATGATGATGAATTGAGGAGAAGAGTTGAAGAATTCATTGAAAAAGTTAATAGAGGTTGGAAAGCTGAAAAAATGGCGATTTCTCTAATTTAGGCTCTAATGAAAAAACGGATATCAAAGTCTGCATCTATAACCTCTGTTTGAAAGAACCATTTTTTGTTTTTGTTTTCTGGAAATTTGAATTATGAAATTCCGCAATAAACCAAACCTCGAGAAATTTGGCCCGTTAACGATCGATTATGTAGAAATTTATCATACTCGACCCAAACTCAAAGAGCTCATTAAAGAAAACGAGTTGAATTTAAGTGCGTCTTGAAGCTTGCATCGAATCGAATCAAATGCTTTACAAGGATTAACGAGCTTGAATTTTAAATTTAGCTTTAGGTGCACCAAACTCAAGCACTGCTAGTACTAATTCGAGCCGATCTCGAGTATTTTATTTCCTACTCAAACGATCTCAAATCAAGTTCAACACTAACAAGAGTACGATCGACTTGATAACTAAACCAAACAAAATAATTATAAATAAATTTAAAAAAAACATTTTAGTTTCATTTTCATCAAATTAGAAAAGTGGAAACAAGAAAAATAACAAACAAATTCTACACTTTGCCTCCTCCTTCCAAATGTATAGGATACAGAAACAAATCAGTGCATTACAAAAAGTACCTTCAAAAAAAAAAAAAACAAAAAATCTTAGTCCATGATCTAACACCTATTATACACGTTCTCTTCAACTTCAAAAAGCCAACAGAATTGGCTTTTATCACACACAGTCATTCAAGAAGTGTAAATTTGGGGCGTTTTTGCGTGCAAAAACGCGAGCCGAAGCTCCTCAAACGAGTATTCCATCTCTTCAGCATCATCACGAGTAGTTCCGTTTACTACTGCCTTATTATTCACAGGAAGAACAGCTGGTGTAGCTGGTGTCATTGCAGTCTGCATTGGCACTAAGGCATTAAACGGCGTCGAAAGCAAAGGAATCTGTGTTTTGTTCTCGTCTTCATTAACATCAGCAGCAGTTGTTGTTGTTGTTGTTGTTGTTGTCTTTGATGGAGTTGTGAAGGCCGTGTTGCTCACGAGCGTTTTGTGTATGATATCGGTTTGCTTCCGGTTTAGATCTTCTGACACTTTGCTTGTATTGGACTTGGATACGACGTCTTTTGAAGAAATTGGTGAGAATGGCTTCCGAACCATCGGTGATGATGACTCCAGTTCACCCGAGTTTGACATACCAAAATTGTGCTTTATTACCGGAAGTCCAGCTATATCCAAACCTCTCCTAGCTGAAACACCACAAAAAAGTGAACTAATTAAGTAAGCAATGTTCTAAAAACGCAAAAAATCGGTCGCCTAGGCGACCCTCAGCGCCTCGACTTGGCTCTAGGCGGCGATCTCATCTCGGGCGACAGGGTGCCGGGCGATTTTTAGCGCGCTCTGGGCGCCTCCTAGGCCCTTCTAGGAAATCAGGGTTCCATATGGGCGAACATCCAAGTTTTCCCAAGTAATCCCTTAAAACAGTGTTCTAAAACCCTTAAAATCCCTTAAAACCCTAGAACCCTTAAAACCCCTTAAAACCCATTAAAACGCCTGGGCACCCTAGGCCCTAGGCGCCCCAGTAGCGTACCGACTTCGCCTAGCGATTTTTAGAACACTGTAAGTAAGTGGGACCCATCATAATCAATGGTCTATAAAACGCAAGAAGCTCGAGAAAATTACCAGCAGATAAAGAACCAGCACCATCATGTTTAATGTGGCTAGGCTTGTCACGAGCGTGTACATGATCGTTCTTTTTAGCTAGACGCGTGTTTGGGGTAGCTTTAGGGGTTTGTATCATTGCTCCACCAACAGAGACTCTTCTATTATTGCTTATAGCTGCACCACCACAAGATAGTCTGGAGCCTTTTTTAGCAGACTGGTTTTTCATAGGGCTCGGTTTTGAACCGTAAAGTGCCTCTTGTTCAGCTATCAATTGGCCTTGAAGTTTCTTCTCCTCCTGTTATATTTATCAATACAGAAAATCTTTTTTAAGGGGCATTATTAGCTTGAAAAGTTAAGTCATACGAGAGCATATGAAATTCTGGTATTACCCTTTGCCTTTTGCGTTCGAGCTCTTTCTCTTGTTGTAGAATGGTGTACTCTTCAAGCATTGAAAGCAACCGAATCTGCACGGCAATAACAACTCAATAAGCTGTTCTCAGAGAAAGCTTTCTAAAAAAAGGGGATAAAGACACTTTAAGTCCTTTTGTTTCATGATTTTTACACTAATACCCGTAATGCTTCATCTTTTACACATTTATTACTTCATCTATGCACTTTATTTACATTTTCAGTACGAAGCGCCATGTGTCATCCATTCAGTAGTGTTTGACTGACATGTGGTAAAATGGACTTAAAAAGGAAAAAAATTCATGGATAAGGAGTATAAAAGTGCCAAAATGAGACACTAAAAAAAACTAGAACTCGAATAAGCACGTACACCATCATAAGTGAACTCCAAGCCTCTCTCTTTCTCCCACGCTGCTGTTTTCATAGCCAATGTTTCCACCATTGCTGTTGCAGAACAATCAAAAGAATGTTATTAGAGACAACAATATACCTTTCAATTTTCCTGTTTTGCCCAATAAAATAAAATTAAAAAAGGTTAATTAAATTGATTATCCTTCTTTTAAAATCTACTGAATTTGCATATCACTGTACTAGTCATCCGTGATCATGTATAAATATGTCGATCATCAGTCATACACAAAATGTGGATTACAGTTAGAAGCAGACATCTACCTGGAAGTTTAGCGACCAGTGCACGTGCTTTCTCTGCACGCTTCAGTGTAAGATGAGCTCCTTTTCCAGCACTATAACGATTATCATCCTGTTAAGAAATATAACTGATAAGAATTCATCGGTATGGATATAAAATCGAGTTAATAGGTAACAGAATAAAGAACGAACTCGATTATACTCCTCAAGCCAACACTCCTCTTCACAGGCAGCCATCCACTTCTCGACTTTTTCAAGTATATCCTTTCGCCAATAAGCTTCCTCTTTAACTTTAGCTATTTGACATTCAACTTGTTCAAGAACATTTGCAGCATCAACGACACCTGTACGTAACAAATCGAAAGTTCAGTACACAAGAGAGTAGCACAATGATAAAACTTTTCTTTAGTAAATTTACCAGATTCTATAGCTTCAATAGCACTATCTAGAGCATTATCCGGTGCTGGTATTATGTGCGCCTTAAGACATATCTCCTCTAGTTCAAATCTCTTTTTGAGAACAAGCTCTTTCATTTTACTTATCTTCAGTTCTTCCAACCTAGAAACTTCTGCTTTGACCTGAATAGCACGATCATAAAATAAGAATTACAGTAAATGCCAATGAAAAGAAATAAGGTTAAGGCAAGCATTGTAAGAACGCCACTAACATAGTTGATGTAGTCGACCGAAAGCATGTCGGACGCTGTTATCTCATCTTCAGTAGCAGCAACATTAGCTGTTACATTTTGGAATATACGTTGCTCATCTGCAGGAGTATCCATCAAGTTCCATAGCTCCAACAGTGATGTTGCAAGGTCTTGTAGCTAAAAAACGTAAAGATCAATAGAATTGTTCAAAGCAAACGAATGGCGGCAGTTTCAAAGTAATCTGAGAATTTTGTCTACCTGTTGCATTCTTTGTAGTTTGACCTCTCTGAGTCTTTGTATAGCACCAGCTAGCTGGTCAATTGTATCATTACTAATGCTCTTTGAGTTTTCCGTATCACCTAAACTTGGATGGATCACATTCAATGTTTGGTGGAAATCCATTCCAAGAACCGAACAAAGTGAGTTCAAGGTGTTGATGTGATTCAAGACTGTCTTCAACCGCTCATTCTGCAAGGAAAAGGGTATTTAAATCCAAAATGGGATACGAAAATAAATCAAAGAACAAGAAGTTCTTGTGTGTAAGTAGCTGACCTTTTCCTCTTGAAGTGCTTGCAGATCTCTATGCAACTCTTCAAGCTTTCTCAGGGATAGATCAGTTTCATCAAGAGCAATTTTGATGTTGGAATATCCATCTGGCCCGTAGATTTCGTACTTGATCTTATGTATCTGCTCCAACACTTCGAGGAACTGTTTTTTCCTATCAGATTTTCTTTTTTGCATCTCCTCTAACTGCGGAAGAAGGGTTCTAAGTTCTGCCTTCAAGCTTACGGGATTTTGATCAATCTGAAAAAGTTTCCACATTAGATATGTTTATTTATCATTCTTACAAATCATCATACCGAGAAAAACCAGATCCCGATATGCAATTATAGGTAACAGACTAAAAGGAAATTTTACTATTGCACAAAAAGTATGAAACTAAAGAGAAATGGAAGTATATCATCTTTTGCTATAGTTTACGATACGGACCTGCCTAATATGCACCGGCGGCTCTCCCAAAGATGAACAGATAGCTGCAAGCTCGGCTTCTGAATCAGCAATCGCTTGCCTTAGCTGGGCTCGGTTCTTGTTTGCCTTATCAACTCTCCTTCTATACACCTCGAGACACTCTTGTTCAATCTCAAGCAGCATGTTATCTCTTTCTTCGTCAGTTTCCCCGACCTCATCCCATATCATCTGATTATAGCATTTGATACAAGCATTAGAAACAAAAATATGTAACACTTTTGTAAGTGGTGATTCTAGTGAAGCTAAGAAAAATGATGAAAGAAGTATAAAACCTGGAGTTCATATAGCAGAGTCCCACAAGTCGATTCCATATCTGGAAATTGATCAGTTCGCGTAATTGACATTTTAAGCCAATGCAGAGCTGCCAAAAAAAAAAATATATATTAAAGAGGTAATCTGCAATGCAACAACTGAGTAAATAATTTTACTAACAAAACAATTTGAGGAAGCATCTTGTTTAGCTTACTACACCAAAACCTAATTAGATTAAAATTTACAGTTCAGTTTCTGTAGAAAACCAATGCTGCAAAAATTTAATACAATGTACAGCTCAAATTTCAACTATAAAGTCCAACAATACAATGCAGTGACCATAACGACCTGTTTTCGAGCTTGAATTTGGTTATAAAAGTAAAAAAAAAAAAATTAAAAATTAAAAAAACACACACACAACACACAATTCACTTACAAATGCTAATGAATAGATGCTGAAAAACAGATCTACAGAGTCAGAGCTTAAAATCAAATGTTCAAAAGAACTCATTTAAGTAAGTAACACTGCAGGAATGAACACAACAAACCTCCTATACTTCACTTATATGATTAATTTATAAAAGTTACCTTTCACCGAGCTGAGTTAAATCGGAAAACAACAAAGTCAGCAAAACTGAAAAGTAAATCACCACTACAGACGAACTGAAAATCAAATGCTCAGAAGAATACATCCATCTAATCAACAACGGAGCAGGAAAAAACACAAAATTCTTCCGCATTACAACAAAAAAAAAAAAAACAAAACAAAACAAATCAACTTAAAATGAAAGAATGCGTACCTTAGTTTACCGGAAATTTTCGAACAATTAAGCTTGAAAAGAAAGAAAACTCGTTCAATTGAGTGAAGATTAAAATTTGCGAGGTTCGAATCAAGCTAAAAATTGGAGAAATTTTTCTTGAAGGAATAATCGAACCGTTAAAAGTAGGAGGGGTTTTAAATTTTTGGGTCTATGGCTTTTAGCTACAGAAGAATAAAGATGGGGGATTTAAATTTCAAAAAGAGGGAAAGGAAGACGACATAATAATAATGTGAATTATTAATGGACACTTTTGTCCTTGGTCCTCCTGGCCCATGTTACTTACTTACTTGACGTAAAGTGAATATGAATCAAACTTTGGGCTATGGTTTTTTCGAGCCTGAGCCCATTCTGGAGCTGTATTTTTTTATGGTTCGGTTATTTTGTGGGTTTTGCATAGGTGGTTTGGACGTTCATAACTGAAACCGAACTGATAATTTTAATTACATTAAGTTTGAAACCTTAATTAATTAGTCAATTGAATAAGGGACTATCTTTTCACATCAATGTTGTTTTACACCTACCAAGAGCCGAGAGTGGGCTTCGTTTGGATATTCCACACGCCTGCCATTCTGACCGTAAATGAGTCCAGAAAACATATACTATTCTGGCCAATTTATGGTAATTCACATTAACAACCATTCGACCCAATTTGAGTCGTAATACGATCATTATAATCGATTTTATTCTAGTGAATTTTGAATGTTTTTCATACTCAATACCGGGTCGAAAGACATTCGACTAAAATTGAGTGAAAAAAAACTTTTAATATTCGTCTCAAATTCACCAAAATCAATAGTGGTGCTCTTATATTGTCGTTGTTATCCCCGACTAATTCTAGTCCGAATGTGTAGAGAGATTCGGACTCAATATTGGTCGAATGATGCTCGACTATATATGAGTTTGGAAAACTTCAAACATTCTATTTAAAAGATGGTCGAATCAATCAACCCAGTGTGACTCAACACGTATATTCTAACCATATTTCAGTATGGATAATGTGTCACATTCTGACCAAACTTTGGTCAGAATGAACGCGCGTAAAATAAAAAAAGTAAGGGCGAAATTGAAAATAAATTTCTGTGTGATAAGATATAAATTTGTGTGAAAAGATATTTCCTTGAATAATGTAACTGAACCGAGATTCGGTTGTTGACAATTATGAAAATTCAAATTATCAGTATATGTTATGAAAATTGGTTTACATATGGTTTAGATATGATTGTCAATTCGATTATATACGGTTTGAGCAACATTTTAGTTTTTTTTAATTCAATTCGATTTTTGATTTGGTTCAGTTACAATTAATTTGAATTTTTAGCGGTAACCAAACAAGGAATATTGATTTCCATATACTAAAAACCGGCTCCAAACCGGGAATAGTCATGAACCAAGCAAATCGAGCTGAATTGCCTCAATTCAATTTGGTTTTTGTATATATTGAGTCTATGAGTTTGAGGGTCGTTTCCTTTTGTCATAATTCAATCAAGTTTAGCTCATAAAATAAAACCTTCTAATAACATACAAATAGAACAATCAAGCGTTGTAAAATCGATTTTTAGCTATAGAATCAACTTGTACCCTATCAAGGTGTTTGAAAATTGCAATACTGCGATCCTATGATTAGACATTTCTTGTCAAATTTATGATAATGTAGTAATCGTTGTACCTGAAACAAAGTCAATACTTCCAATCGTTTTTTCACTTGTAACCATTTGATTGAGGTTAGTTAACGTCTCAGGACTCGAGTCTAATAACGTTACTATTACTTTACCATAATAAATCCAGTAAATATTTAGACTAATCGTTATCATTTTGCCTAAAGTAATGAACACAAATTATCAAGTCCATCATGTCTGAGCTTTATCTTATATCATGATTTTGTTCCTCCACTTTTTCAATGCGAGATATATTACAATATATGATTTGAACTCCAATTTCCAAAAAGACATTGTATTGCCTTTTTGGCACCACATCGAATCTACTTTCGGGACACCACAGTGATTTTCAACGTCTAAAGAGGTCGAAATCAAAGTTCGGCGACATATGCAAAGTCGAATTTTCATCAAAGTGTGGTGTCGACATGATATTCAGATTAATGCACACAATACGAGTTTTATTTCCAATATTATCTTTATTATATTATCTCAAACCATAAGATTTGACTTAAAATTAACATTTAACAGCACTTATTGTTATATCTCCACAGTATAGGTACAAAAGAGAAGTCAACAAAAGAAAAAGAAAACGATTTGGTTGCAACTCATAACCAAATATATCGACTTTCTAGTCAATCTACATGTTGACCGTTGACTACAAATTGGCTTATATAGTGTAGTAGAACCAAACTAAAACTAGAAGTGTTAGCTACAAAGCCATTGTCAAAGTACTTAACCAAACTCAAAACACTTTTTCCATAAAAGATAACATTAACAATGGACAATCATCTCAATATTATCCCCAATATATATGTATGTCTACAAATTGTACATATAAAAACTAAAAATGATAAATTTTAATCCATCTTCTTACTGTTCTCTGCCCCAACTAACTAGTTAATAGTACAAGTTAAAAACAATCAACTCATTTGTCATTACATATTTGACAGCAAAAGTTGCATAACATTGGCATAAGTTGTAAAAAAGGAGTGAGTTCAACTCGAGCTCGAAGCATAAAATATAGAATTTCATTTGTTAAATAAACAAACTTGAGTTCAACTCGACTATGTTCTTGTACACCTCTAGGTAAGAGTGTTGAGACCCCTTCATTCAATTTCTCAAACTGTCCTAAAAATGATGACCTTTTCGATCAGGACACTGTTTTTGGCAACACACTTAGGGCAAATTTCGACTCTGTAGATGTTGAATTCTGATTTCGAATCTCCATAGTCGAATTTTGATCTTAAATTCGATTCTGAAACGGTCAAAATCGGTGGAGTGCCCGGCGAGTAGATTCAGTGTAGTGCCAATAACAACGCCCTTCCCGATTAACAAAACGATATTCATTCACTTTCTTTATCTGATGATTATAAAAAAATAGAATAAAAAAACTCTAAAAAGATAAAAGTACCATTAGACAAGTAAACCATGACATGCAATACAAAATTGACAAAAAAAATAAAATAATTATCACATATAGACAGATTGGACCAATGCACTAAAATTGCGTATTAAAACTTCCCCTAACAAGCAAGAGTCCTATTTTTTTTCCTTTCAAAACTAACAAATGTCCACTCTAAACGCATTATTAAAACTAAGTATTGGTGAACCTAACTTTTTCAATTTTTTCAACTCAGTGCTTTTTAACACGTGCAGCTAAATGGGAGCCCTATACTATACTTCCATCACATTAACGCCATAACTGACGCACAGTGAATCCGCTCCTAATATGACAGTGTGACCCTAAATATAGATGTCATGTCATCAAAGGTCTCACAGGCACATCATCAAAGGTCTCAATGTCCCACCAAGTTATGCCATTCATTGCATTTTATATATTCAGTAATGCTATTAACACAATCACTCTGACACAACGAATGTCACAAATAGATGTGTCAGTGAGACTACTCATTATGTGGCAGTGGGGCCTGTCATTGTATAGATGTCACGTCATCAAAGGTATGAATGCCACATCAAGTTATGTCATTCGTTATGTTCATATATTTAGCAATGTTATTATCACAGCCACTCGGACACAACGAATACAACAACTTGATGTGTCGGTGGGACTACCCATGATACAGCGGGACCCTTCTTTATATTGTTGTCACGTCATTAAATGTCTTAGTGCCAAATCCAGTTATGCCATTCATTGCGTTTAAATATACAGTAATGTTACTATCACAACCATGCTGACACAATGTGTCAGAAGAACCACTTATGATGTGGCAGTGAAACCGCTCTTAATATAGATGCTACATATTCAGAGGTCTCGTTGCTTTCGTTGTGTCAGGATGATTGCGTCAATAACATTTCCTTTTTTTAATTCAGTGCAATTTGACACTTGTAGCTAAGTGGTAGGTGACACTTCCATTACGTTTAAATCTCCTATATATAGAGATATATAGAGACAGAGAAACAATGTTTATATATGTAACATACTTGTATACAGCTTCTTGGGAAAAAAAACAACAAAATGGCTGGAAAAAGCAAGAAATTTCAGTACCATTTTGCTGGGAAGAAGTACCTGGAACACCAAAGAGGAATTGGAACAAGCCCACAACTACAAAAACCTCCATTAATGAACCACCAATTAAGCTGCTTCTTCCTCTTCCTCCTGCTGCTGCTGCAAAATCCATTGTTTCAATCCCATTTAAATGGGAAGAAAAACCCGGAACACCGCTTCCTTTCTTCTCACAACATCATCAATCTTCTTCATCTTCATATGATCAAGATGAAAGTGAAAGTCCGGTTTCGCAGTTTTCTGATAGTGATAGTGATTGTTATGAAAGTGGTGGGGAGGAGGGTTTAATAGAATGGATGTTTCCGTTGTTATCATCGACACAAACAACATCGACACGTTCGAGTCACTTGGAAAAGACATGGTGCAATGAAAAAGGGGTTCAGAAAGTTGGAGGAATGAATGAAGGCAAGGTGTTTGATGAAATGAAGTATAGTACTACTGTGGAAATAAAGAGGCCTCTACTTACTTTAGGGGAGATGATTATGATGAGTAAAAGAAGAAGTTATCAGAAGAAAACCATGGATATGCATTCCCAGAGCTTCACAAAGGTAAAAGTACTCTATTTTCCCCTCCAAAAACATTTGCGGTCTACCGTAAAAGAATAAAAATCTGATTATACATATAATTAAACGTTGTAAATTCCAGGCTGACACTAAAACTTTATTGCTTAATTCTTATTCTTCAGGAGACAAAGAAGAGGAAAGCCTTTCTCAGTTGCATCAAAGGACTTATGGACATTATTCTCAGCAAACCTCACATGAATTGGACTAAGCAACAGAAACGTAAACTCATGTAAATCAAAGAGCCCTTTTTCGGTATAATACAGAGCATAAGCATCAAAAAGAAATACTTGTTTTATTTTCTTCAAAAACAATAAGAGAATCACAACATTATGATGATCAACAAAGTTATAGCGAAACTTTACGCATCGAGTAGACAGGACAATAGATGGAAATGATGTAACTTTTTTACTCGGTTTTTTCACCCAGTAATAGTGTGTAGTGGTGAACCAGATGCATCATGTCCGTCCACCTGGTAGAACCATAATTTCTTCTTGTAGTGATTGTAGTTGATACTTGATAGATGTGAGAAATTTAAACACTTTCAAACCATTTGTTGTAGCCATTGTCTTCACTTATAAAAGAGTCAATTTCACCCGGTACATGTTAAAGGAGCCAGAATTGATCTACTGTTGCGCCACACTTTGGGCTTGGTTCAGTTTTCCAGAGGTCGATCTCTGCAAAGTTAAATGTTGAACTTATATTCGATTTTCTCAAGGTCAAATATCACTATGGTGCCTATGCTTCTCAAGGTCCTTGATTTTTACAATTTCCCTCGATTTTTCGCATTCGGTCCATAATAACCGGAATATCATCACGATCTAAGCTAGTGAAACAGCACCGGAACCATCCCGGTTCAATACAATGACAAGCCGAACCCGGAGTCACGTTGATTTTCGCCGTAGACAACAATTTCTCCCATAGTTCAACCTCGTCTTTCTTGATTAATCGGTTCATGTTAACCCAGCAATACATACCTGCACTGCTCTTGATGAACTCTAATCCCAGTTCCTCAAGCATTTCAACAAACACCTTATGCATGTCTCGGATCCGTTGTTTATTCGTTCTCAGAAAGTTCTGTGTGAAACCGGAATCCGATAACATATGAACCAAAAGCCGTTGGGTTGGAGCTGAAACCGAAGAAAACCGTGTTAACCTTCTAGAAGCAGCTAAAACGTTCTCGTTAAACGAATATATAGCCCCAACTCTGAACCCTGGAAGACATAAGTCTTTAGACAAACCATATACTATATGAACCCTATCTTTGTCAAAGTGTTCTAAGTCAATAATCTCTGCCATGCTTACAAATTCCTCGTCCCCGTATACCGAACCTGCGAATATTTCGTCTGAGATTATATGAATGTTCTTTTCTCGAGCAAAATCTAAGAGGTTGTTTAGCATTTCTCGATTTAGGAGGGTCCCAACAGGGTTAGATGGGTTAGAGATTAGAACTCCGCGAACTTTTTGACCTCGTTTTCTGGCTTGATTATACGCGTGCTCAAGGGCGGTGATGTTTAAAGCAAAGTTGTCTGAGCTATGACAAGGTACTGGAATGAGTTCAACTCCGGTCCGGAACTTTACGCCTCTGTCAAAACTGTAGATTCAAACGAGCTCGTTTATTTAAACAAACAAACAAACAACCATGAGTTTATATGAGTCGAACAAGAACTTACCCGGGATAATAAGGTGTAGGAATAAGGAAAGCATTTCCATAATCAGCCAAAGAAAAGCAAAGTATCTCAACAGCAGGTGTGGCACCAGATGTAATAACCAATTGTGAAGGATTAAAGGACACTGCCCCTCCCATTACTTGGTTCATGAAACCTGCCATTGCCTGTATAGCATAAAAGTGCATAACTTGATCGATTCTGTGCAGCTATGAATCAAAAGATTGCACTGTTATGATTACGATGCATGGTATGATAATTCTATTCTCTAACACATCCCATATCCGATATGTTCTTACATCTTAGGATAAACGTTTGGGGCAATATTATAATTTTAAAAAGTTCAATTCATGGTTCGATATGCACATATCCATAGCTCAGAATCAGATACGTAAGCCCGTATCCGTACAGAGGTGCAACCTTGCAACCTAGTCCTGCTATCTATGTTTTAGTTTATAACCTCTTCAAAGTTACTACTTAGAAACCAACTACTGCAACCAACGGCAACAAATGAACTCAAAACAATAGCATGAAAGTGAAACCCAAAAAGAAAGAGATTGTACCACTTTTAGCTCAAGAAATCCATCAGAAGGCTGGTAAGTAGCAATGCCCCGAATATCTAATCCATTGATTCTTTCGAGCTCAAAAGAATCATTCAAGTTCTTAGACAGCCATTCATCGATTAAATCCATTGTTAATCAAGTAAAAAGAATCAAAAGGAAAACAATTATACTACCCAAAAAAATGGAAAGAAAACAAAAAAGTGAAATGAGAAGAACTGAACTGTGTTTTCAGACAATCCTAGCTGAATTATCCCATCCGGATTATCCACAGCATGATACGGATCTTCTCTGACCCGGTCTAATCCAATGTAATACAGTGAATCGTTGGGTTTAGCAATTATACTTGCTCTAGTAGACACGAAGGGTCGTCCAGAAGATAAATTAGACCGTGAAGGTATCCGAGTCAGCTCGGGAAGGTTGGAGGACGACGGTGAAGGAGACGGTGGGTTAGAAGAGTTGGACGACGGCGACGGCGGCGGCGGAGGAGGAGAACGGTGTCGTTTCAAGTAGAATTGAAGGAAATAGTAAAGTGCACAGGGGATTAAGGAACCAAACAAAAGGCCACCACGGCCTTGGAGTACACCTTGTAAGGGGACTATCAGTCGCATTTTGGTGGCTGAGCTAGCGGCAGCAAGGTCGCAGCAGTAATGGCGAAAATCTTACAGAAGTCTTGTTTATTACAAGGTGCTCTACATGGCTGAGCTCCTCCGTAGCCGGCGTTTTGTAGAAAAAGTTAGAATTAATAGCTATGTGTCGCCGAACGCTGCATTCTCATGAGCTCCATCGCCGGCGGAGTCAAGAAGAGGTAGATTTGATAGCTTTCGATCGCCGAAGTCTGCAATCTGAGCTCCGCGGCGGTTCGTCGGGATCTTGGTGAACATGGTGCAGCATATGATAAGAGCCATTTCTTATTATACCTTTTAACTAAGTATAAGTCAAGTAACGTATCTCACTTTTTCTAATTTTCCCTCTTTTTTATTCATCCATGCAGTAATCAATAATCATAAGTCTTCATTTTTATCATATGATATGATTTCTAAAGTGACATTTATTATTTATTTAGATAAGAGAAAAGACTATTACTATGAAATTCATAAATGAAGTAGTTAAGGATGGGGTTATCATTATCCTTTTTATAATGATTTAATTCAGATGCTGTTCGAAGCAGTTTAAACACATCAGTCATTTCATTACTAATAATCATAATAATAGTTCACTTTATTATTATTAATACGCGTGATTTTGAAACTATTGTTGTAGTTAAGACAATTATGGTATTATAGAGCTATACGACGACATAATATGACACGTTTCACGAGCTTAGCCCCAATACAATGATCAGACAGTTTATAAATGAGACATTTATTTGCACCACACTGATTCTATTCGTACATCACTCTACATGTATACCATAATAGAATCGATCTTGTGAAACTCGGTTCTGAAAGCAAGAACCGAGTTCTCGTAGGTTCTAGAGCAAGAACCGACTTACCCAAGTTGAAATCTCACAATGCACCTACGGGAAGTCGATTTTTTGCTCTAGAACCGACTTTCACAAGATCGATTTTTCTATGTTACACGAGTAAAATTGATGTGATGCAAACAATAGCCCTTTAATAAATGTCCTTTGATCCACACTCATTCTAGTCGTATCACTAAATGCCAAGACAACAAGAGATTCGACCTTACGAAAATCTGGCTTTCAGAGCCCAATAACCTATTTCTCGTATGTTTCGTGAGCTTAGAATTATGACAACCTACGGAAGTCTCGCTTCTGGCTTAAAACCGGTTCTAACAAGGTCGATTATTGGTTTTATAACCGACTTTCATAGAATCAATTCTATTGTGGTGCATATATACAATGGTGCACGAGTAGAATATAGGTAGTCCGAATAATTATATATGCCCCTTGATCCTTTCTCCATGTTGATTCATTAGTCTTGTCCGTGATTATAGTATCTAAGCAATGTAGGCAAAGGAAATCAACAAAATATTTGTATTTGGACATGAAACCTTAACATTGTCAAAGTACCTAAGACTCAGAAAAGGCTTGTAGCCAAATGCCTTCTTTTTCATCTACATTAACTAGGAAGCCATGAAAACATCAAATATACTGATCCATAATAACACATATATCTACTACTAAATACTAATATATAATCATCATATATCATCTTTCCTTCCTCTAATCTAGCAAATTTCATCAAAGCTCCCATATATCATATATCATATATCCCATTCCAGCATGAAATGAGAACATCAACCAAAATCAAAATCCGGGATGATAACAATACACCCTCAAGACAAACAACTTTTTCCCCCACCGAGATTCGTCTTTCCTGTGGTTTCACAGTAAAAACACCGTAATGTCACTAAAGACGTCCTAATAAAAGTGGGACTACAACACGATCTTCAAAGGCTATTCTTTGTCATAGCTTCTTTGAATCTAACAACCCATTGTGCATCATCATTCGAATTGTTATCCGGCTTGGCTCCAATAATCTGCTGCTGCTGGGAAGAATAATCAATGGTAGTAGTAGTCTTTTTTGTAGGAGGGGGTAGGGGTGGTAGTAGGGAGACTAGTACCCTAGCAACTTCTTGCATCGTTGGCCTCTCTGATGGGTGTGGCCTTGTGCATAGTAGAGCAAGATGGAGAACCTTTCTCACGTGGGATCTGTCCGTGCATGTTACAGACACTTCCTGATCAACGGCTTCCATCACCGTGTCATCATCCATTTTCGACACAATCTGTGAAGAAGACGGAAAGAAAATTCGTTTGAGAAATCATACAAAGTGATTCGACTAATTGTTTCACAAACACTTCTAAATATGACTCTTTAAAGACATGCATTTAAAACCTAGGTTACACGTGTAGGGATACAAGGTACCGGTACGTGGGTGCGGGGTTTTTGAAAAAAATAAGATATGGTATGGAGGGCATAAGTGAATATTAAAAATATGAGGACCAAACTGTACATAATAAATCTATAAGGACCAACAATAAAACACATATCAGTGGATCTCTTCAAAAGAAAAGTGTAGTTTTTCATTGTTTTAAACAGCTTTTCATTCATTATCTGAAGGTATTTAAGTTAATGATTTGGATATACAATCTAGTATCCAATTTTTGAAAATTACTTTGCCCATAGTAGTGTCGGATGTGACCAGACAGAAATACCCATTCAGCGTACTTCAACCCTCAACTAAATTGTGTGTGTAGGGGTGGGGGGAGGGGGCTGAGAAGCATTACCATTTGATGCAAGTTAGACTCGTTATCAACAGGCTTCCTTCCAGTTAGTAGCTCCAGAAGAACAACTCCAAAGCTATAAACATCAGACTTTTCGTTACTCGACGCTCTTGCATACTCAGGATCGATATACCCTATGGTTCCAAGAACAAATGTTGATGCATGAGCTTTGGCAGCAGATAAGCTTTTAGCAATGCCGAAATCCGAAAGATGAGCCTCAAAATTCTCATCCAACAGAATATTTGATGATTTCACGTCACGGTGGATAATTTTCGGGTTGCAATCATGGTGAAGATATGCAAGCCCTTCAGCAGCTCCAACGGCTATCTTTAACCGCGTTTCCCAGTCAAGTTTAACTTTCTTGTATGGACCTGCATAATAGAGCAATAACAGATGGTTCTTTCAGCGAATTTGAAGGGCTTCTAAGGGTTGTAATAATGATATTTGTTTCACTTAATTTAGCAAATTACAATTCAATTTCACACTTTTACGCATCATGTATGCATACTTTTTGTCTGTATTTTCAGTCCAAGGTGTCGTGAGTCCAACAACAAGCCTTGAAGGTACGACAGGCTACCCATTTTACCAATCCATAAGAACTTGACTAGTGGCAGACTGGACTGAAAAGGTATAGTGTAAAGAATACATAGATGAGGGTAAAAGTGCACAATTGAAAACATTGAGGGTAAATCTGCAAAATCAAGAAACGTAAGGGACCCAAAATGTCTTTATCCCCTGCTGTGTTAAAGTTCAGAGACATTTTTTCAACAAGATAAAGACAATCTAGGTCCTTCTATTCCATGATTTTTTTGCAATGTATCCCTAATGTTTTCATCTTTGACACTTTTACCCCTCATCTATGCAATTTTTTCCACATTTTACGCCCAAAGTGCCACATGTCAGAAATCTAGGATTGAAGGTAGGACATACACTACTCCAACCAATTGAAACTAGACATGTTGTAAAAATGTATTCAAAATGTAAAAGATTGCAAAAATGCAGGGTAAAAGCGCTAAATTTGATACATAAGGGATATAAATGCAAAAACCGCATAAACTAAAAGGGATCAAAAGAGTCTTATCCTTTTTCCATTATATACCCTATATGCAAGTTAATAGAACATGAAACATAATGCAATAATAAATGCAAAGATTACTGTAAGTGAAAAGACAAAACTAACCATGAAGAAGATCCCAAAGAGAGCCATTGACCATATAATCATAACAAAGAAGATTCCCAATAGGTGAAAGTGCATAGCCATGTAAGCTCACAAGGTTCCTGTGTCTGATGGTGGCAATGGTACCCAACTCAGTCTCGAATTCTCTCACGTTGTTCGCATAGTGTGTGTAAAGACGCTTAACCGCGATCGGTCTCGAGTTTTTCAACACGCATTTGTATACAGAGCTAGATGCACCATAGCCAATGATATACTTGTCACTGAACTTTTCAGTACTTCTTAGTATGTCTTCATATGTATGGAAAGCCATGTCCATATGCAGAACTACAAGTTTAGGTGGACCTGATTGAACAAACAAACAAATAAATTTACTTAAGAAACAAAAATGGATAGCTTACACTTTTAGTCCTTTTTTGTTTCACGATTTATATCTTTCTATCCCTAATGTTTCATCCTTGAACTTTAAGGCTTCGTATATGCGTTTTTTTTAAAACCTTTTTAGTCCATTTTTGCCACGTGTCGTTTTTCTATTGGTTGGAGCATTAAATACTCTATGCTGGTTGTTGGACACATGTCATTTTGGACTGAAACGTAAAAAAATGTATAGACGAGGGGTAAAAGTGCAAAGATGTAACATTAGGGATAGAAGTGCAAATTCTGGGAAAAAAGAGCCAAAAAGTCTTTTATTCAAAAAATCCGTAGTAAAAAGTTAATGTTAGAGTCAACCTTGCAGGCCCGGGCTACATCCCTTCCGGAGCTTGAATGTGGGGTAAGATTTGTAAACAGTAAATATTATCATGGTAAAAAGCGCAATGAACCCTAATGTCAAACAGACAATTGCAGTTGTGGAGAATACACCTGCAAACAAAGACGGTAGAAATAGTTGTACAATATCCAGAATCTCCGCTCAATTGTCATAACCGCTGGTGCTTCAAAATTTCACATGTACAAATACCTTTAGACTTGACTGTATACTGATTGCATATTGAATCGCGCCAGTTCCCACATAGCAGCGGATTACCAATGAAACTGGAATAGTACAAAGGACAAATTTCATAGTACAAATGTTGAGAATAATCCAATAAACGCAATTTAGAACCACTGTGACAATCGACTTTTTCAAAGTTGATTCTAAAGCTGAGAATCGACTTTTCAGCAGTCAATTATTCAGTGTGGTGTCACGGTAAAAACACAAGGTGCCACTAAAGGTGCCCTTTGTTAATATATACCTGTCAGGAATGAACCGGGAGAAATTCTTATTGAGAGGGACGGCTCCAGTAAGGTTGTTATACGAGATGTTCCTATATATATATATTAAACACAGATCATTAATAAATGCAGCAATTTATGCACATGAATTACTTGATCGAATTAAAAACTCACAATGTTGCAAGACTTAAACAACTGGTTAACTGATCAGGAATTTCCCCACTGAAATCATTGTTGTCCAAGATACTGCAAAAGGTGTGGCAAGAAATCAAACACTTTATATGCATACACAAACCAATAGAGCATGAGTTAATACAGTAAAACCACAAGGAATCTATCAACTTACAGGGATGCAAGGTTTTGCAGTTGACCTAACTCTTTCGGGATGTCTCCAAAAAGCTTGTTATTGGACAAATCCCTAAAAGAATGAAAACAATA
Organism: Gentiana macrophylla; assembly: GCA_026214975.1. Classification (NCBI taxonomy): domain Eukaryota; kingdom Viridiplantae; phylum Streptophyta; class Magnoliopsida; order Gentianales; family Gentianaceae; genus Gentiana; species Gentiana macrophylla. The sequence continues at coordinate 2,559,040 of CM047816.1, read as the reverse complement.
TTTAGAGACATATGTACTTTAATGGCCATGGTCGTGTTATATGGTACTAAAGAGATTGTAAATGCACAGGATTTGTATGCTTCTGAGGTTTCCGAACTCCTCTGGTAATGTTCCATCAAGGTGGTTGTGACTCAGATTCCTGAATAAACACACTTAGCAAAATTAAAATTATCAAATATGTATGATGCACTGATATTATGTTTAGAGCGTGTCCTGAATTCGATACGATACGTAGGATACATATCTTAGGAATGCTTGTTTAAAAGTTGATTAAAAAAAACACTACAAATTCAATGAAAAGCTAAACAAAATGAAGAAAAACTACCAAAAAAGAAGAAAAACCACTAAAAACGGTTTGTTTTATGATTTTTAACATTTAGTGTTTCGTTTTCATTGTATTCTTATGTATGATTTGGTCTCTATTTATGTTTAATATTTGCATACATCCCTTCCAAACCCGTGTCCTAAATTTTATAAAAATATTGCACCCAAGTATCCCGTGATCCGCACTCCACAGATATGTACCCGTGCAACCTATGTCAATATGATTATAGTTATATATGCCTTACAGGGTAAGAAGATGCTCCAGATCACCAATGGAAGCAGGAACAACACCAGAAAATTCATTACTGGAAAGATCTCTGAAAAAGAAAAAGAAAAATCAGAAATAAAAAAAGGGTTACTGTTAAGAGGCAAAATAAATACACAAGAACTCCTTAAAAGACATACACGGTATCCAAATTAATGATACGTACCAAGCTCGGTGAGTATGCTGCCTTCAAATCTATTTGATGAAAGATTCCTGTTAAAGTACACAGATTCTGTTGTCAAAAAACCAAAAAGGAAAACGAAAACGGAGTGAAAAGGTGCAAAGAGAACACATACATGTATGTCAGGCTCTCCAAATTGAAAACCCATAGGAATTGACCCATTTAAGTTTATTTCGTAAACATTGCTATGCAATGACAAGGCAGGATATAAAATCAGTTAAACAGTGAACCTACAAGTATGTATATATATAGTTTTCCGCAAAATCAGGGAATCTTACAATTGATTCAATGAAGTGCATGAGCTGATGTTTTCGGGTATTGGACCATCAAGTAAGTTATTTGCAAGATTCCTTATAAGATCAGAAGACAATCCTTTAGAACGATAATCAATAAGCTTAAGACTGTTAAGATTCAAAAAACTGAGAACAGGGGTTTAAAAGCCCTCACAATTCAAAAAGCTGATCCAATTTTCCGAGCTCCGCTGGGATTTGACCAACGAGTTGATTGCCATTCAGTTGCCTAAACACAGAACAAAAAAATTGATAGAAAGCAAAGCTAAAAAGGACAAGTAAAGAGCAACCCTAAAACTATGACTACTTACAGATAACTAAGCTTCGACATATTTCCGAGTTCAGGTGGAATTGAACCTGTAAGCTTGTTACCATGGAGATACCTGTTACAAAAGAAAGGACATAGAAGTTAGAGCTCAAAAAAAGGCGGTCCTAATTCCTAATTTCCTAAAGACCTAAATATCATTCATCTGTGAACTTACAGCTTTCCGGTGTAAGATAAGTTTCCAAGAATTGGTGGGATTTGTCCAACAAGTTCATTGTCGCTCAGATCCCTGAAAACACACGATAAACGAACACGTTTTTTATGGCAAAATGTAATTCTCTGAAGAATGCTATATTTTCTCAATTATACACATACTTTTCAACAAATATGAACTTACAAAACAGCAAGGGCCTGCATAAGACCAATCACTTCAGGTATCTTGCCAGTCAACTTGTTTCCTTGAAGAGAACTGCCCAAAAAGATCATAAGAACCGTAACTGCAATGAAATAACCAAAATTACAAGACGGATAAATGTTGCAGTACTCACAGGGTTGCGACTTGTAGAAATCCAACATTGAAAGGAATCTCCCCAGTTATCTGATTGTATGATATATCCCTGAATTCACACGAAAAAAAGGAGGAAAAAAACATTCAATTGGTGAACATTGCAAGAAGGATGAACTAGAACAGGGAAACAAAACAGAACACTTACAAGATCTCAAAGCTGGTACAGTTACCAATATTTTCGGAATTACTCCCGTCAGGTTATTGCCTCTACGTCACTACAACATCATCGAAAAATGATTTACAAAGACCATACATAAAGCAACCATTCTCTTAACAACTTCTTTTGATTCTGGGAAAACATCTTATATATATGCTTAATAGACAAGACTACACATAACAGGCATAGACGGCCAGATTTTTCTAGAATGAGCATAGCGTTAGCATTCATGCATTTGGCTACCATTTTTTACCAAAAACCCTAATGGCTAATAATAGTCGTTTTACCCCAAAAATTAGTCGACAAATGTCATTTTAGAATAACAAGATTCATGAGATTTTATATTATATTATCCTCAAATTATTATTAATCCAACAACTTTCGAACCAAGCAGTTGCTTTAATCATAATGAAAGGGTATTTTAGACTTTATGAACTAAAAATTATGGTTCTTAATCTATATGAAAACCTTTGAAACGACTATTATTTAGAGCCAGAGGTAATATAAGAAAGACAACCATTGAAGGGAAGAGCAACTTACAAATACCAAAGTCCAGTCAACTGGCAAATGTCAGGTGAAAGAGTTCCAGATAACGAATTGCCGCGCAAACCACTGAGCATAAAAAGATCATAAAAAGAACCATATTAGCTGAAATCAAATAACATAATTAGGGTTCATAAAACCACTACGTAAAGGTGCATCTTTGACTTACAGATATTGCAAAACATCATTCCAGAATATCAGCCTTGGTATCTCACCTGTAAGCTGGTTAAGAGCAAGGTCACTGTTACATTCAAAGCTTTCTGTTAGTATAGATAGAAGGCATATAATTCATAAAAAAAACAAACTCTCAAAGAAAAAAGATGCCACCATATACTTCAAAAATATGAAAGTGAACGAAATAGAAGGCTCAAGATGTCGACTTACAGAATTTTAAGGTTAGGAATCTGTGTTAATGTTGCAGGAATAGGACCAATCAACTGGTTACTCTTCAGGTTTCTGTTTTCCCAAGGAAATTTGAGTGAATAAAGAACCAAGTGTTCGAAAAATGCCAATGAGAGTTAATTAATACTGGAAACAGAACTTACAGCAGTTCAAGCTGTTTGAGCTTTGAGATTGAAAAGGGTATGTCACCATCAAGCAAGTTATCAGACAAATCCCTGCACAGAGAAGACATGCATTAAGCTTGATTATCAATTTCTTTTATAAGTTAAAAAGGCTTGAAAACAGGAAATTAACATAAACTGGTAGTTTAATCATGATTACAGGTAGTTTATAGATGCACAATTTCCTATCTCATCAGGAATTTGTCCAGTTAATTTGTTCCCCTGCAAATCCCTGCCATAAAACACACAAAATGGTGAATCAGTTTAAGAAAACAAAAAAAAGATCGTGAATAGCAAAGGAAATCATTACATACAATGACTGTAAGCTCTTTAAGTCTCCAATGGCTGGTGAAATCTCCCCACCCAAGTTCAGATTAGACAAGTTCCTTAACAAAATTAACAGATAATCACATCATTAGCACTAATGGAGTTAAAAACGACGATAATTACACAAGTAAAGCTTTAAAACAGAGAGAAAGAAAACATACATAGCAACAACAGAAGTACTGAAATTGTCACAAACTATTCCTTTCCATGAGCAGAAATCTTGATTATGAGTTTCATCCCAATCCAACAGCTCATTAACTGCATTGCTGAATGATGCCTTAATAGTCATCAATGCTTTTCCTTCCAAATAAATAAACAAACAAAAACTAAACTCAGTTGCTTTCTTTAATTAAATCAATAAGATACTTTAATCCACCCAACAACCTTTCAACATAAAGTATTGTTATTACAACCCAAGTAGTTGGGACTTGGGGAGATTAAAATACTATTTCATCATTACTAAAATAATCACTTGTGGGTCAACTAAAACTAAAAGATTTTGTGTATAATAAAATAACCTTATCCACTCAAGGTAGAAGCTACTAGAAGAAGAACAAGTAGCAGAAAAAACACAAGCATTTGAATAGAAAAAAAGAATCCCAATAGATCACTTCATCTTCTACTTCTCACAAGATGCTTAAAGCCAGCTTTGCTTTTACAAGGTGATTTCTTGTATCATTGTGCATTCCAAATGTATGATAAAATGACACAGAGAAAATGAGAATATTACTACTACCCAAGCAGTTAGGGGATTATACTACTGTTCTATTACCAAAATAATCTCGTGGGTCAACTATAAAAGAAATTGTGTATTATATCCTTCATTACTCAGTAGAAGCTACTGGAAGAACAACAAGCAGTAGCAGAAAACACACAAGCAATTAAAACAACAAAAATCCCAACACTCCTTTCATACTGCTCACAAGATGATTGAGAAAAAGCTTTTACTGAAGAAGAAAGGTACAAACTAGGTGTGAATTTAGTATCATTGCATATTTGCATTCCAAGAATATGATTAAATGACAAAGAGAAATGAGAACATCACTACTACCCAAACATTTAGAGATTAAAATATTATTTCAAAACTGAAATAATCTCATGTGGGTCAACTTAGAACAAAAAAATATTCTGTGGAAAGCATTTGAAACAACAAAATCCCCAAAAATCCTTTCATCTTTTACTGCTGCTCACTAGCTGCTTCCAAAATGATGACAAAATGACAGAGAGAAAATGAGTAAATTATTACTACCAAAGCAAATTAGAGATTAACATATCATCAAGTACTAAAAAAATAAGAAGAAGAAGAAGAAGGAGAAGAAGAAGAAGAAAAGATTGTGTGATAAAGACCTTCATCACTCAGTGTTGAAGCTACTGGAACAAGAACAAGTAGTAGCATTTGAAAAAACAAAATCCCAAAACTCCTTTCATCTTCTTCTAATGCTCAGTGCTCACAAGATGCTTGTGAAAAGGGTGCTTGTATTTTTTTTTACAGAACCAGCTTTAAACAAGGCTTCAACAAGAGCAAGATAAGTGTGATTTCTGGAATCATTGCATTCCAAAAGTATGATAAAATGACAGAGAGAAAATGTGGTCAAAGAAACAAATAATGTGTGTATGTATATAGACATGGAAAGAGAATGGTGTGGTGTTTGTAGAAGTTGCAGAGATAGCAGCATATAGGTGTGCAGAGAGGAGAGGACAGTGTGGGGGTAGGGGTGTGGGGAAAGGGGAGGGGGAGGGGGAGGGGGAGGGTGGGGAGTGAGGAGCAGGCGTTTGGCGTGAACTGTAAGGTAGAGAATGACTCAGAAACAAAATAAAGAGAGTGAGCGTTTAATGTGTCTGCAGACAAAATTTTCTTTATTTTTTCCCTACATTTATCATGGTAGAGGAAACATTGAAATTTTGAAAAATAGTATAAAAAAAAGTTTACATTGATTATAACTAATGGCATTTTAGTCATTACAGTCGGGTATATGATTTTGACATGTATCGATCAGAACGCCCGCCTCCCAGATACTGAAATTCTTATCCTGAAGAGAACGTCTCGGCACACAGATAAGATTAAATAAATCTAATATTATACGCAAGCCTCTACGTCGTCAGATCAAATAAAAGAAATGTGTTTAAAAAGACTTTAAAACATAAACGCTACTAAGAATGTAAATTAACCATACTAAAGATTGATAGTTAAATTACAACGATTTAAAACCCAAAGACTTTATACAATACGGCGCCTTAAAAGTAGAAATACAATAAGTTCAAGAAAATAAATACAACTACCTAAGATAACCTTTACAAAGAAAATGAACTAAACTTCACAAGACTTCAAAGCCTTCAAAAGTCGCCATCTACCTGATCAACCTGCTCGCCTTTCTCACCCCACAACGATACAAAAGAAAATGCAAAGGATGTAAAGACAAAGACTTAGTAAAAGTGAGTGCTAATGAATAACTAAGTTGTACAACGAATGGTTATTATTATGATTATTAAATTTTCTTTACGAGATCGACCAATCAGTGGTTCAATCCACGCCCATCGATACGTCACGACTAAACGCTTTAATTTTTAGCTTATCTTGGTTACGCCATCACTCAAGCGACACTACGCATGCTGCTCATCACCAAGATATACTTGCTAACTAACGGTGATTAGCACCGATTAGCTCCGGTCTCCCGGTATGCATATACGTCCGATGAATTTCCTCCACTACCCTTCACCGCTTAAGGCCAATAGCGTTGTTCACCTTTTATGAACGTATCACATCGCCGATATGAAAGAGTGCCTAACCGAGAATAAATGACGCTTTAGCTTTTATCTACACATATGTTTTTATTATTGTGAATTAACTAGCCACCTAAGTGTTTTCGTGTAAGTTCCTCACATACACTACTCTCTTTCCTAGACCACTGCAGACACTGACAAATCCTAAAGAATATACGCATATTGATGAACTCTAGTTCATCAAAGCACAAGCCTTTTCATGCTCTTCTTCCGACGGATCCGAACTTCAACTCCCTTTAAGAGTACATTCGGTGTTTTAATCGAACGAATCGTAAATTCAATCAAGCTTATTCATATTTAATTAATGTTATTGAATCAAAAGGTAGAAATTTAAAAATCAACACAAATATACCAAAACATATCCCATCTTATTAATTACAACTTAACATGAATTTATCACCAAATAACACCAAGACTCACCAAAACTCAACATATCATTATAAAACTATAATCACTCATTAGAAGAGTCTTCTTTACCTTAACTTCCAAAGAAACCGAAAAGAAAACGCAACAATCGCAAAAATCGCTGATCCTCAACCCCAAAACCTATTTGATCAACGAGAAACCCTAAAATCCTATTTCTTTGCGTAAAACCGAAACTGAAAAGTCCATAAACCGCAGATTACCTCGATTAATCGCTGCATAACTATTTTTAGAATGATCTACGCCCAGACGATCGCTTCGACTACTCAAGGTCGAAAAACAGAGTTACGGATTGAAAGATACTTAATTTTTCAAGAATCGAACTCTACTTAATACCGTAAAACTGGGCTAAATCAAAACTTACTTAAATTGAGAGATGTTATTTTCCAAAGTTGCGCTTTCATACCTGGTCACTTTTTTCTCTCGCGCATCTTGAACAGATGAACGGATTGATCACACGGTTCTCCTTTTATTTCGCTTTCTTCCCGCTGCTGCTGCCTCTTTTTTTTTTTTTTCGACTCGCCGTGAAACATAAAAGGGGATTATCTTCTTTTATAGCCAATAATTAAATCCTTTATAATTAACAATAAATCCTTTAATTAATTCTTTTTAATTCAATAAATGGGACAAATAATCATTAGTCGTAGTAAATACACCCAATGACTATTTTACCCTTTTATAAAAAGTCGGATGTTACATTCCTTCCTTAAGAGGAGTTTCGTCCTCTAAACTCGATTGTAACCGAGAGGTACTTGAACTCGAATTTGGCGGCCGCTTCGCCTTCTAACTCTTACGCCTTCGCCTTCTTCCATCTTCCTAACTCTTTGCTTGTCTTGAGCCAACTTGAGGTTGCGACGATCCACTTCAATCTCTCGCTGATTTGTCAGATCAAACCGGTCTCAGATTCGTTGTCGCTTACTTCATCCCGTAAACTCGCGTTCTTCTATCTCTATCTTCATGAAAGATCGCCAAACAAGATCGCTCCAATTCTTGTACTTCTTGGTCGCCCGAGAGGAACCGCAATTGCCATCTCAAGGTTTCCATTCTTTATTGTCCTTCCCAATCTTCCGCACTCGGAATCCCAAAGCTGATTCTGATGCCAACTATTGCCATCTTCATCTAACTCATGACCAATGGTTGGTTGGGCTCCAGCCACTCACTTGTAACCGGAAGAAACTGGATCTTCATCTTGTTCCTTCACGAACTCATCAATTGTCTCGAATCTTACAATCATCGGTTCAACACTCTTTGCTTGCTCCTGCTACCCTATACCCGGAAAGCTGAATCTTCCTAGCCGAAACCACACTACTGGCACACTTGACATCTTTCGATCCCAATTTCCATCACGGCACCACAAGCTTGATGAAGAGTCGCAAGGATCCCACCAAGGACTTCGAGACTCCTCAAAGGGGAACATGCCTTGTCCTACTTTTCTCTCCGACGGTCCGATCCAATTCTTATGCCAAAAAGAGTTAGCTTTGAGAATAAATAAAATTGAAAAGTGACAAGTTAGGTACTGTGGTGATATGTCAACAAGGTAAGCTAAGGAATGATATAATGCACTTGAAATAAGAAAGGTTGCTTGGGTTACAAGCAAAACAAGATGATTTCATGTCGGGAAAAGTTGAAGGTGTTCCAAACTAAAGAATGAGACATTGTATCATAATACAAGTGGATAGCCACCTAAAGGAAAACAAAAGGACACATTGCAGATGATTTTTTTTTTTTTGAGAGAGAATTTGCAAGATACGGTGGTCCGCAAAGACTTCGTGAGGTAACTTGAAAGGATGGTATTAAGCTTTCATATAGACCTTTAGAAAGTGGAGACGTTAAAGGTAACATCACACAATGTAAATCAAGGTAAAGGTGCAAGGTCGAGCACCGTATGACTAAAAATATAGAAATCAAAAGAGAGCAAGAATCTCAACATGAAGGAGCCATGGAGACAAAACGAGTACACCAAAAGGTCTCAGAATAAAATAAACACTTGTCAAGAAGTGTCCAAGTTTGCAATACTCAAAGAGAGGTTATTTTAGGATTTAATAGAAATAGAAATTCCCTCAAGGAATTGTAAGGGAATATCAAAAGTTTAAATAAGTAAGCGGCAAACAAGATTTTTTTTTTAAGTGAAGAGGAAAAGACACATAAGAATTGTCGGATAGGGTTTGATTTCAAATAATTAATTCAAACCTTCAAAGGAAGTTTAAACGATCATTGACGATTCAAATCAAAGGATCAAGGTTGCACTACTCGAGAGGAATAGTACACCGCCAAGGAATAAATGCTCAATGTTCAAATAAAATAGACTTTCAACCGGTGTAACAAAATTGGAATAGAAACGCCAAACAGATGATGGAAAATTGAAAGGCATATCTGGCGGTTCATGGCTCTAAATGGCCCAAAAGAGAGTTAAAACCGAATGGTACAAGGTACATTAACTGGATTGAAATTCAATAAGTTTTGGAGTTCAAATGTTGGTTGGCTAGATAGTTCGGAAGGCATCTTGAAAAGGTCTACCTTTCGCTTGAAACTAGTTTAGCATAAATTGCTGTAAGGTTAAAGATAAGTAATCGAAAAGGAATGTCATGGTAGGCTTAAAAATTCGACCGGCAAAGGAGATATGCATACCTTAAAAGAACAGCAAAGATTAGAGAAATAGTTATAACATCGACACTACCCTTGTGAGGGGAGTTGAGAATGAACACAAATAAGAAAATATTTTGACATCGTAAGGCTTAGTCAAATTTGAATTTGAAATGAATGGAGTGCAACAATGTAGAATTTTGAAGATAACTTGTTTCTTGATTTGAAAAGTAAGGAAGCATGGATTGTACAAAAGAAAGGCCTATGGAGATATGTTTCTTAAGTAATTCATGACAACATGTGAAAAGGATTTGTTGAGCTTAAAGATCTCAAATGAGGGATTACATGAGAAATAAAATACCGTATAAGGTATAATTACAAAAGGGCATTTAAAAGTGGTCTCAACATCAAACATGGCATGCTTTGGGGATAGATCTTGGTTCTTGTTTACAAATCGCAAAAGAACTATAATATTAGCTTTACAAGCATCCTACTAAAAGGTTAACTCAGAAGGAGATCAGCCTCAGGGAACTCCTAAACATAACAATCGTAACTTACTAGCCTCTTAGCCCGAACCCCAAGTCAAAGAGGTGAAAATTCCTTTTGGGTTGCTGTGTATGAAATTTACTCCGGATCTGACATTATCAATTTGTACAGAACAAACGAAGAGGAATTTGAGCACGATCCGAAAATAAAATATTTAGATACTGGAGTTTCCCAGGTGAAATAAAAATATTGGAATTTTTAAATGAAAATAAGTTGGTCAAAACAGTTATTTCTCGATTTATTGCACAAGCTGTCGATTTTCCAGATTAATAAACATTGAGTTGAATTGCGAATCGAGATCAAACAAAAATAATCTGAACCTAATTCCAAAAGTAAAATTGTAGATAACAGTTTTATCTGCAACATATCAAAAATTCAGATCAATTGAAGGTGCTTAACCTGTTCAAAACGGAAGAAGAAGTGAAAGTGTCGCTGCAGATTTTCTGACAGAGTGTCTGGCATAAACATGAATTTTATGAACAATCCATAACAATTATCGAGTTGGTGTAAAAAGATAAATTGTAGAAAAGACTTCGGTCTATATTGTGGAAAATTTCCAGAATTTTTTTAGAGCATGGTAAGTGGTTTAACCGAAAGGAAAACACGGAAACAAAGCATTCACTCATGTTGGATAAAACCAAACACGAGGATGTTGAAAACTATGTGCCAAAGTATGAGACCTTTAACACTAATAATTGAAACGAGTAAGAAGTACTTGAAAAGATAAAATTTGCATATGGAGTTCGTGGTGGAACCCATCTCGAGCAAAGCAAGGCCAAAGAATTTTGGTAAACATAAACCAAGCGATAAATAAAAGAGAAAACGAAAGATTTTTGGTAAACATAATTTATTTTTTTGTTAAATAAAGCATTTGACATGATGAAAACATCTTTAAAAAAATAAGGCACATCAAAAAGTGTACACACTTGAAAAACAAAACTCGTAATAAGGACTTTACCGAAGTTTTTTAAGTTTCAAATGGAGAATTTAACCAGAGCATGTGTTACCATTAGTATGGATGGAGAAACGTTGAAATCGGATAACCAAGTAGGAAACTAGATGATTATAAAAGAGGATCTTATTAATGAAGACATAAGATTGGAAAATCACCACGCAATCGTGATCTTGCCATCGAGGAACACTATAACGACAACACCTAGTCTCTACCTACCAAACTTCTTATCCTGGTAACAACTAGCTTAAGAATCGATAAATCAAAGTATTCTCATCTCCTATAACCTACTACACTATAAACCTACTGTGGTGAAAGAAAGACATCTACCCTTTCTTGTCCAGAGGACTTAAATGGTTTTGACAAATTCGGTGCATACATAAGTCATGAAATAATTGATTTGCACAAAACAAACAGAGCTGATTTTGAACACGAGGCAAAGAGAAAATCTGTGAGTATATAATTTTTACATATGATGCTCAAAAATCAAAATTTTTGGGAAGCCAGAGGTCGGTCAAAATAATTCTTTTCATCTATCGCTATAAGTCTGTCAAAATTTTCCAGACTTCATCAACTGTCATGTGTTGCAGATTGTGCTCAAACCAAAACGAATTTGCACTTGGTTCCAAAACAAAATTATAGTGCAGGATGTTTTCTACAACATACCAAAAATACAAGTCATTTGGAGGTGTTTAGCTTATTCAAAACAGAACGATAAGTAAGAGTACCACTACAGAATTTTCTCGAACAGAGTAATTCTCCTTGTTAAACAATTCCAGAACAATCCATATTGAAAACTAAATTGATGTAAAGAGAGAAATTGTAGATAAGGCAACTTTCTATGTGGCTGAAAATTTACAGAATTTTAGAACAACAAAAAAATGATATAACATGATATGTAGAAACGTGAACAAAATCGCTTACTCATTTTGCATAACACCAAGTTACAAGGAAGTGATTTGAACCAAATGTAGCATTACTTAAAGCATTAAAACCTCAAAAATAAAGAAAGATAGAGAAAGATTCAAGATTCCAAAGGAAAGAGGGATCCTAGTAAGGGTTCTCGAAAGGAACAAAACTTAAGAGGATCACATAAGAGATATGAGCTTAAAACTCAACCTTCACCTAAGCGAGACTTTTCACTTGGTCCTAGTGCAACTTAACCACGCTCTAAGGATTCCTAATCCTACGAGAATTTACCACCAAGATCAAGAGAGATCATAATGGTTCAAAAGATCTAAAGAAGTCTTATCTAGATGGAAGAAGTTTCAGAAAGAAATGACGCTCGCCTCTCGATACCAATCGTAACGCCCGCTCCCAGATACCGAGCCCTTATCCGGAAGAGAACGCTCAGCGCCAGATAGCATTAAATAAATCTAATATTATACGCAAGCCTCTACGTCGTCAGATCAAATAAAAGCAAATGTAAGCTAAAAAGACTCGGGTAAAACATAAATGCTACTAAGAATAAATTAACCATACTAAAGATGGATAGTTAAATTACAACGATGAAAACCCAATGACTTATACAATACGAGGTCTTAAAAGTAGAAATACAATAAGTCTAAGAAAATAAATACAACTAGTCTAGTATAACCTTTACAAAGAAAATGAACTAAACTTCACAAGACTTCAAAGCCTTCAAAAGTCGCCATCTACCTCGATCAACCTCGTTTCGCCTTCTCACCCCACAATGCATACAAAAGAAAATGCAGCGAGGTAAGTACAAAGTACTTAGTAAAAGTGAGAAGCTAATGAATAACTAAGTTGTACAACGGGCGGTTATTATTATGATTATTAAATTTTCTTTACGAGATCGACTCAATCCAGTGGTTCAATCCATGCCCATCGACATGTCATGACTAAACGCTTTAGCTTAGCTTATCTTGGTTACGCCATCACTCAAGCGACACTACGCATGCATGCTCATCACCAAGATATACTTGCTAACTAACGGTGATTAGCACCGATTAGCCCGGTCTCCCGGCATGCATATACGTCCGATGAATTTCTCCACTACCCTTCACCGCTTAAGGCCGTGAGCGTTGTTCACCTTTTATGAACGATCACATCGCCGATATGAAAGAGTGCCTAACCGAGAATAAATGACGCTTTAGCTTTTATCTACACATATGTTTTTATTATTGTGAATTAACTAGCCACCTAAGTGTTTTCGTGTAAGCTCCTCACATACACTACTCTCTTCCTAGATCACTGACACGGACAAGTCCTAGCAAATACACGCATATTGATGAACTCTAGTTCATCAAAGCACAAGCCTTTTCATGCTCTTCCGACGGATCCGAACTTCAACTCCCTTTAAGAGTACATTCGGTGTTTTAACCGAACGAATCGTAAATTCAATCAAGCTTGTTCATATTTAATTAATGTTATTGAATCGAAAAGGTAGAAATTTAAAAAATCAACACAAATATACCAAAACATATCCCATCTTATTAATTACAACTTAATATGAATTTATCACCAAATAACACCAAGACTCACCAAAACTCAACATATCATTATAAAACTATAATCACTCATTAGAAGAGTCTCTTACCTTAACTTCCAAAGAAACCAAAGAAAACGCAAGCAATCGCAGAACAATCGCTGATCCTCAACCCCAAAACCTATTTGATCAACGTAAACCCTAAAATCCTATTTCTTTGCGTAAAACCGAAACTGAAAAAGTCCATAAACCGCAGATTACCTCGATTAATCGCTGCATAACTATTTTTAGAATGATCTACGCCCAGACGATCGCTTTGACTACTCAAGGTCAAAAAACAGAGTTACGGATTGAAAGATACTTAATTTTTCAAGAATCGAACTCTCATTTAATACCTAAAACTGCGCTAAACCAAAACTTACGTAAATCGGTAGATGTTATTTTCCAAAGTTGCGCTTCCTTGCGCTTAATCACTTTTCTCTCCTCGCGCATCTTGAACAGATGAACTGATTGATCACACGCTCTCTCTTTATTTCGCTTTTCCCCTCGCCGCTGCTCTTTTTTTTTTTTTTTTTTCTCAATTCTGCCGTGAAACATAAAGGGGATTATCTTCTTTTATAGCCAATAATTAAATCCTTTATAATTAATACCTAAACTTTAATTAATTCCTTTTTAATTCAATAAATGGGACAAATAATCATTAGGTCGTAGTAAATACACCCAATGACTATTTTACCCTTTTATAAAAAGTCGGGATGTTACACTGATGTACATCGTGTAAACCGAACGAGTATTATGTGTGAAAAGTTAAAAGTAAAGTTTTATCAAGTATATCATAGAGGTTAATTAGTCATAACATAATAATCATTTTATTAACAAACATGTTTTGGCGATGTCTTACATATTCACGTGTAATAGGTACTTGCTGAGAGGTAAAAAGTAAAACTGAATTAATTGTATTCAATGGTTGTTCTAGTCGTTCTAATATCATGTCTTATTTTTTTACGGTAGTGCTACATCCACTACAACTACATCCACAACATCATTCACAACATCATCCATACTACACATTTAGTCAGGACCTGCAAAAAAAAAAATATTTCTCTCTCCAATATATGGACAGGATCATCCACAACATCATCCACTACACTTTTGTGTAGTGGACATAGCATTTTCCTATTTTTTAACTATTTTCATTAATATGTAATTTCATCCTTTTAAAATAGCTGATACAGTGGTCAAAATAAATTGTTCCACTTAATCTCATGCAGTTACATTTTCAAAGAACTATTTATTACTTCCTTCGTAATAAAATAACCGATAATGTTGACAAAAAACGCGCATATTAAGAAGATGTGTTACAGTAACATTTTAATTTAATGTCAAAATGGCTATAAAAAACATAATTTATAATTATTGCAATTTTGTTTTGATTCCCACACTCCTTAATAAATAATGGTTGATATAGGATAAACACAATAAATACTGCTGTGAAAATATAACTGTCTCACATAAAATGAAACAAATGATTTTGGCAACCACAACAGTTATTTTGGGACGGAGGGAGTATGTTTTTTTTATATATCTACACTTATTTATAAGTAGTTTTAAAATGCAAAAACACTGAATTAATTATAGTACTGGTTTGTTTTAGTCATACTGATATTTAAAATAAAATATTAACTCACATTCTTACTATAAGAGTTTTCAGAATCAGATCATTTACTTAAACTAATTAAAGATCTTAGTTCCATGATAAAATGGTAACAATAAATATTATAATGTATTTTTATAATATCGATTATAAGAAACTTAGTAAATGAAATAGATGCTAAAATAATTAATGGTATAGAAATATATTGTATGATGCTAGCATTTCCTATAGTATTTACAACAAAGAATTTACACATGTTTTTGCATGTAACTTCACATTCACATATAAAGTCACCATCTAAAAATTCTCAAATACACATACACAAAAAGTGACCGAATATAAATCATTTAATTCTTTTCATATGAGTTACATTATATATGTATTTTTTGGATCATTAGATATGTATTTAATGCTTTTGTATTCAAATTGGTATATATCCTTATCTAAGATTATATAATTTTGATAAATACTTACATCCCCACCTACATGTGCTTTTGCTAGGTGTGAATGTGACCTATAAACATTGGACCACAAATGATCTTATTATATAATCGGGACAAACGTTTTCTTGAGATTATTAATATAACTAAAACTTATAGTTTCCTTCTACATGGGTTAATGTCACATGTCACATTTTTTCCCCCCGGTTATGGTTAATCTTATCGATCAGAATCCTATGGTACTCGCCTCAGAGAAGAGTAGCAAAGAGAAAGCCAAGTTCGTGGAGTGACAACTAAATTAAACAAGGCAAGTCTTGAAGAAGAATGAGATGAGAGGAGGATTTTTCATTGGAAAGAAGTGGTTGTTTAAGTGTATAAGTTTTGACCTAATGGTCAATCGAGGTCTGAGAACCGAAAGGTCCTGAGTTGAGACCGATAAAACTTTCGCCATTAAATATGATGATAAATCATCCTATTTGCTTTTTTTTTCCTATAACGGGACTTGAACACTGATCTCCATGAGACGTTATAGTCTAGCTCACCACAAGACCGATGTACCTTTTGCATATTATTTGCTTCTTGATAAAGGAAAAAAAAGAATAGTGTAATATCGGCCGCTTTCAAACTAGATCACTAACACATTAACATCGATTTAAATCATTTACGAATGTTGAGATGTAGGACAATAGGACCCTTTGAGTGAGGACTTTGAGCCTCAACCCAACACCACCGCTCTCTCACTTACAGAGCTTCGTGAATGATGTAAATTGAAATTCATATCTTAGTGATTTAGTTTATAAATAATGTCTATACATATTTTTTATCTGAGAGAATCGATACACAATATCGAACCCCCTACACCTCAACCCAAGAACAAAACTGTCACATAATTTTGTTACAATTGAGTTACATATGTCTATGCAGGCCAACCTTTTTTTATAAAACTTATGACATAGAAATATTGTGATTATAAATTATGAGATTAAAAGGCTTTTTTTATGATATTGGTAGTGGCATGGGGAATAGGAGAAAAGTACTACTATGTAGGAAGGGAGGGGAGGGGGCTAAACGGCGGTGAGGGGACGCTTAAAGGGTACTATTATTGTGTGACTGTTAAAAGATATTCTCCGGACATACTATCAATATTAAGTATTTTTGTGGTTGCAGCGGCCGTCGGCCGTACGGCACTCCAATATTATTGATTTGATTGTTTGTAAAAAATAGATTTTTGAGTCAATATTCATTTTATAAAAGGTTGATTATGAGAATCGTTTTTTTTTATTCAAATGCAATTCTTGACTCGATAAATTTGATGACCGTATCATATGTTGTAAAGACCGTATCGTGATGTTTGTTGCGAAGTGAAAACACAACGTAGTGTTATAATTTTGGACGACACCGTCGTATTTTGGCCGCTACAATCGTATATATGTTGTTATATCGTCATATTTTCAATGTGAAAGGAAAACATTTACAATCCCATCGATTTTTAACGTTATCGATATATTTTTTGACAAATATAATGGGTTCGTTCTTTTTTCAACAAATTTCGGGTGATTTATGTAGTCTTTAAATCGCGGTCCGACAACGCTACTTCTTTGGTATACGATCAATCCACTTAAGATTTGCTGCCTTCTGGTTCACTTAAAATTCGCTAACCCGAAATAACTAGGCTATTATATCTCAAGTAGCGCCTGCAGACCCGAGTTCTGGAGCATTACATATTTACATATGACATCAGAGCAGACTATCAGATAAAACTAAATGTCACACAATTAAAGATCATTAGAAGAATATTGTTAATTAAGGTTTAATTATTACCTAAGGCTATGTAAGCCATGTTTATTTTTCACTACTAGAGTAGTTTGCACATGTTTTCCATTATTGTGTAGTTTTTCATTGTCTGCCAAGATCTCATGTTTTCTATTTTGGCTGGAAGTGGACTCAAATGTAGCTTTATTACTACTTCAGATATATATGTTTGATTCATCAATGAAATTTCTTAAGTTTTCCCAAAAACTATCGCTTCCATAAAAAGTTATCAGTGGTATCGGAGCCATATTCTCAACCGCAGTCGGAGAAAAGATCCATGGCAGAAACAAATTTTGTTCAAGCTTCCATCCCAAAGTTTGATGGACAACATTATGATCACGGGAGCATGTTGATGGAGAACTTCATGCTTTCTAAGGAGTACTGAGACCATCATTGAACAAGAAGTGGTCGAACCAAACAGAAATCCACCCCCAACTGAGGCTCAGAGAGAAAATTTTGAGAGCAAAAACTCAAGGATCTCAAGGCCAAGAACTATCTGCTTAAGCTAATAGATAGAGCTATCTTTGAGACAATTCTCGCAAGGAGTCATCAAAGGATATCCGGGATTCAATGAAGAGGAAGTACCAAGGAAATGCAAGAGTGAAAAATCGCAGCCTACATGCCTTAAGTTAAGAGATTTTGAAACCTTACAAATAGAATAAGGTGAATCTGCCTCAACTTATCGTGTTGTAACCATGGAAATCGCAATAAAATGAGATTTCTTGTTGAAAAGATTGAGGATGTAAGAAGTTAGGAGAAAATTTTGAGGTCACTAGTCTCAAAATTTGATTACGTGGTATGCTCCATCGAGGAGTCAAAAGACATTGATGCTTTGTCACTTGATGAATTGCAAAGCTCTTTGCAAGTTCATGAATGTAAGATGAAGAGAGGATCAAGAACATCCAGTGGAGAGCAAAGCTCAAGACCACCGCCTAGACCACCGCCTAAGATAGCAATTAAAGAGGCAGGGCAGAGGTAAAAGGAGGACTACCAGAGATTCTCGACAACAGGACAACTCTCGTGCATCCAAGAATGGAAAGTGGCAGAGGTACTGTAAGCAAAAAGAATGTTGAATGCTTTGTGTGTCACAAACTTGACACTACCGGTCCGAATGCTACACCAAATTGCCAAGCAGACAAGGAGAAAGTGGACTCAAGCAGAGTCACTTTTGTCGACAAAGATAAGATGAGACCTTCGATGACTATTCAAAGATGAGCAAACTTCAAAGACCCTAAGTATGGTATGTTGATACATGATGCACTAATCACATGTGGTAATAAGGCATCATTCTCTTATTTGGATGAATCTTATCGCTCAAAGGTGAAGTTTGGAAATAAATCCTCACCAAGTTGTTAAAGGAAAAGGAAATATATGCATCGATCCAAGAACGGGACATCCAAACCATTTCTAGTGTCTTATATGTTCCTCGGTCCAAGTGCAACTGCTAAGTGTTGGACAAGCTTTAAAAGAAAAAGGATATAAAATTATTTTGAAGAATAAGGAGTGTGAAATTAAGGATCCAAGCAAGTGGAATCATTGCTAAAGTTCCCATGAATGCCAACAAATTGTTTCTTTGAGATTAAGGAGCCACAAGCATGTCTTATGGCGTAATCTGAAAGATGCATCTTGGTTATGGCATTTGTATATGGACATCTCAATTTTGGTGGTTTGAAAACACTTCACAGAAGGAAATGGTTAAAGAACTTCCACAAATTCAAACTCCTCGCCAGATTTGTGAAGAATGCACCAAAGAAAGTTAACATGTGCACCTTTCCTAAAAGGAAAGTCTTGTGAGGCAAAACAAGTGTTGGAACTCATCCATTCTGACTTATATGGCCCAATCAACCCATCATCCAATGGAGGTAAGAGGTACTTCATCACATTTACTGATGATTTATCTTGAAAAACTTGGGTTGAATTCTTGCAAGAAAAATCTGAAACCCTGAATGCATTCAAGAACTTCAAACTGTTAAGAGAAAATGAGACATGTCAGTATATCAAGAGTCTAAGAACAGACAGCAAAGGAGAATTTTGCTCAGCAGAGTTTGAATATTTCTATACCAGTAATGGAATCAGAAAGGAATTGACAGTAGCCTATACACCACAACAAAATGGTGTATCTGAGAGAAAGAATGGGACTATTCTAGATATCGTAAGAAGCATGTTGGCCTATGGAAATGTGCCTAAAATATTATGGCCAGAGGCAGTAAGTTGGAGTGTGCACATTTTGAACAGATGCCCAACATTTTCTGTTCAAGAAATGACACCAAAAGAAGCATTGAGCTCAATCAAACCATATGTAAGCCACTTTAAGATTTTTGGATGCATTGATTATGCTCATATTCCAAATGCAAACAGGAAGAAACTCAGTTATAAAGGGGAGCAATGTGTGTTCTTGGGGATCAGTGAAAAGTCCAAGGCATACAAGTTGTTTAATCGTATAACCAAAAAGATAGTGATCAGCAGAGATGTGGTGTTTGATGAACTAAACACCTGGGATTGGGATGCAAACAATGCTCTGTTCCATCCAATCCAGAATCTAATAGATGAAGAGCCTACTGAGGACCAGCAGAGTTAGGATCATCAAACTCAAAATCAGCAGAGTGATATTCAGCAGACTCAGGGTCAGCAGACTCAAGACACTGAATTGACAAAGAAGAAATGAGGGTTCAGCAGACTGTGTTCAAAGATACTCAAGTCATGAGATAGCAGCTGAGGGTTCAGCAGACAAACCTCAAAGAACCAAGAAAAAGGCCGGGCTAGATGACAGATTTTGAGGTAACAGGTTTACCACAGAGCCACTTACTATGCTCTATTTGCCAGTGATGATCCAATCACTTATGAGGAAGCAGCAAAAGACAGAAAATTGAGGCAGGCTATGGATGAAGAAATGTTAGCCATTGAAAGGAATCAGACTTGGAGTCTGACAGATCTACCAAAAGGACACAAGACTATTGGTGTCAAGTGGATCAATAAGACAAAATTGAATGAAGATTGCAAAGTCAACAAGTATAAGGCTAAACTAGTAGCCAAATGTTACAAACAAGAGTATGGGATTGACTACAATGAAGTGTTTGCCCCAATAGCACGGATGGAGACTATCAGACTTGTGCTATCTTTGGCAGCAGAGAATCAGTGGAAAGTACATCAAATGGATGTGAAATCAGCATTTTTGAATGGTAAGCCGGAGGAAGAAGTATATGTGGATCAGCCACAAAGCTATGTGAAGAAAGAAGCGGAAAGCAAAGTGTATAAGCTTAGCAAAGCCTTATATGGACTCAAGCAAGCCCCAAGGGCTTGGTACAGTTGTATTGATTCTTATTTTATAAAGGCAGATTTCACAAGGTGTCCATATGAACCTACCATGTATGTGAAAGTTAACAGAAATGAAAGGCTACTGATTGCTTGCTTGTATGTGGATGATCTTATCTTTACCACCAGTGAACTCAGCATGATAACAGAGTTCAAAGAGGCAATGAAGACCAAATTTAGCATGACATACATGGGACTAATGCAATACTTATTAGGCATTGAGGTTCAACAGACTGAGTCAGGCATACTAATTTCTCAAAAGAAGTATGTAACTGAAATTCTCAACAGGTTTGGGATGAAGGACAACAATCCAGCACTTACACCATGTGAAACTAGTGTAAAACTTAGCAAAGGAACATGCAGTAAAGTGAATCCCACCTTATACAAGCAGATGATAGGGTGTCTTTTATACTTGACAGCAACAAGACCTGACATTGTGTATGTTGTAAGTGTGGCAAGCAGATACATGGAGTCACCATCAGCAGATCACTTAAACTATGTGAAAAGGATACTGAGGTACTTGAATGGAACCATCAATTTTGGCATCAAGTATGGTTCAAATAGGAAGGCTCACTGACCGGATATTCGCATGCTGATTACGCAGAGATGTTGATGATGTGAAGAGTACATCCTGGTTTTGTGTTTACGATGGAAGAAATGCTATCGCTTGGTCCTCAAAGTTAAGCAACCAATAGTCACTTTGTCCACAATGAAGCAGAGTTCGCTGCAAAGAACACAATGTTCATGTCACCGTTATGGGGCGAGGATGTCGGGTAGTTCTAGTCAAGTTCAAACAGATCGAAATATTATTTATCGTGACAATAGCTTCAACTATCAAGCTATCCAAGAATCCCGTGTTAAACAATGTGTAAGCAAGCACATGACGTGAAGATCACTTTATAAGAAACCCATGAAGGCGGATCATTGAATTGCAGATTATGCGAGTGAAGATCAAATAGCCGATATAATGACTAAAGGACTCTTAGGAGGATCGATTTTTGAAACTCGTGAGGAAAGTCGGGCATTGTGTGAAGTAACTGATATGCCACCGATTAAGTGGAAGGAATATCAGAAGAATATAGTTAATTAAGTTTTAATTATTACCGAAGGCTATGTAAGACATGTTTATTTTTCACTACTAGAGTAGTTTGCACATGTTTCCCATTATTAGGTAGTTTTTCGATTGTCAAGACATTATCTCATGTTTCCTATTTTATAGGAAGTGGACTAGTGGGTAGTTTATTACCACCTGTATATATATGTTTGATTCATCAATGAAATTTCTTAAGTATTCCTAAAAACTATTTCTTCCATAAAAAGTTATCAAAGATGAGGTCTAATTTAGTTAACTCTAAGAGTATCCTGCAAGCACGCTATCATACGAGGAGAATGTAACATTCACATTAAGATAATTGGTGATAATGTCGAAATTATCACGGTATTTCAACAGTGGTTTAATGGTGGATATCTAGCAACAAAAATGATGTAGATGAGGTGGTGCACGGTGGTGCTGTAGAATTTGTTGTGGTGCAAAATAGAAAGCAGAGAGAGTAGTAAGTTGGGTTAGAGTTTTGCCTTGTTTTCTATTAATGCATATCCCTCAATGGATTACAATGAGTCATACTTATAGGGAAGAAAACAACTTTAGTTTAGTAGAATAACAATAAAGGACTAATAGTACAGCTAGATCTTCGGCGGGTCCGATGATTGGTGGCCCCGATGACCTCGCTGCTCCTTGCGTCCTTTATCTCTTTATCTTGCCAAAATCATCGACAGCTTCTTCCTCTAAGTGTCATCGGCTCGGATCATTTGCGGACCTAAGTTGTCTAATGGACTCGTATGTCGGCCCCTAGCCTTGCCTGATGCCGCATTGGGCTGAAGGTTTATGTGCTGGGCCGAGGGTCGGCAGGCCCAAACTGACTTGTGGGTTTACGGACTGTGAAGGCTGTTGGCCTCATCCGCTATTCCGGTGGCTAGGCAGACCCGAATAGAGATCACCGGGTCGGATCATGGTTCAGGCATATCATTTGGGTTGAAACATAATGCACTTAGTAATTCGGATTAACCGTTTTATGCCAACAAGATTGACAAGTATAAATAATTATCAAATTCATTATCTCTCAAATAACGTTGTCAGACCTCTAGTTCCATACTTCCATGACATTACAATTTCTCTTAAACTTAATTTGTTATCAATTCAATAATTTTTCTTCACCTTAAAATTATTGCATTAATCATAATCAAATAGTAATTCGATAATTTCTCTTCACCTAAGAATTATTGCATTAATGATTTTGTAAAAAATATAAGTTATTGGTAAGTAATATATTTAATAGAAAGAGTTTTACACAATGGTTAAATTATTGCATTAATGATTTTGTATAAAATATAAGTTTTTGGGAGTAATATTTAATAGAAAGTTTTTTACACTATGGTTAAAAAATAAAAATAAAAGACCTTAGGGGACAAAGTAATGATGGAAAGGATGCTCATATCGAAAATGAATTGTCAGTTTTTATTGAAACAAAATCTCGTGAAAGACTTTTAATACTGTAAGTAATAGCTGCAGACTAAAGCCCTGATAAAAGTTTTTACTTTTTTCACCTTTGAAAAGTAGATTTCAACTTTTTTTTTCTTTGATCTTTGATTGCTACAATTGAATTCACCCATCAAGTGGTTGGTGTGTGGACACATGGTACAATGATATTTGAATAATTCTCATGCAATATTATAAAGATCAAAACTATCTCTGAAAACGGGTCGCGATAGTAGAATTTCGGGTAAATGAGACAATAAATTTTTTAAAAACAAATACAAAATTTAAGAGATGGAAAACCATATTCATAGTACAAATATTAATGTATTTTTTACGGATAAGTGGGATAGTTGCCCCATGGTTGTTTGCAGAATGACTTTGAAATGCATTTAATCAATCTCTGATTTAACTAAGAGAATATATATCTAAAACCGGATGACTCATATAAGATGCTTTTATTGAGCTTAAGTCAGATCAGATAAGTTTTTGATGTAGAATTTTTTCGACAGTGAACTTAGCCTCTTAGCGCCGCCTCCACTTATCTCCGCTATCGGTCAGATGTAGATCTTTCATCGCCGACAACACAATTAGATAAATAATGGATTCAATAATTAACTAGTCAGACTCGTTGTCATTGTTTTGGGCTATAACGGTCAACTCATGTCACGGAGTTCATTATACATCAATCATGTATTTTAATATTGTTTCTCTTAATTTGACAATGTAGATGCTACATTCATCCCTCCTAAAGAACTAACGTCATTGTGAGGACCCTACTAAAAAGGACCATCCCCACCTCTTAAGGCGATGAAATTGGGCTCCATCCGATGAGATTTCTCGATATCATCTCAGAAACCTGTAAGATTGATTTGACAACGCTATACGAAATGAATCGATTCGGTGAACTTTTAGCCTTTCTAAAGTAGATATCCACTTTTGATTTTGATTTTGCAACAATTGAATTCACTCATCAAGTTGTGGTGCAATGATATTTGAATTATTTTTGTAATATTAAAGGTAAGTTACTAACTTACACTAATAGTTTCCTTACCCGAGTTTATGCTCGATTTTAGAGAGATCCAATATTCATATTGGACTTTGGAAAACCATTAAATATTGAGTTTATACTTGATCTTTTAAAGGTCAAACCTCATTGTGTTATCTTGAAAGTAAATCTTGTAGATGTTTTCAATAAATGTCATCTGGAATCCATCTAAATGATATCTCGTTTATTAATACAATGACTATAATCAATGATAATCTTATTATCATTTATCCGTCATGATTTAATTGCAGAGACTTTTTTTTGCTTAAAGTTTCTCAGATCGTAATCCTTTCGATCCGATTAATCCGGAGCTCGACTTTGATTCGCTCGCAGATTCGACTTTTTACTCGCGTAGCGCCTGACGCCACGATTTAATTGCAGAGATTTTCATCATCATATGATTTATTAAACTTATAAAAATCATATCATGTCAAAAATACCATTTCATTTTATAGAAAATACAAAAACATAAATAAAATTTCATTCCCATTGCACCAACAAATAATGTTGCAACTACATACGAAAACATAGTCGTTGAAGAAAAGAAAAAAAACATAGTCGTTGAAAATACATTGACTACACCCTTAAAAAAACTAAATAAAACACTGACAACATCTTAATAAGAACTCCTTTGTTTTATCTATTTATTTATTTATGTATTAATATAATAATGATGTGAAAGAAAAGTTACACGATAAATGCAAAGGAATCAAATGGAAGAAACAAAGGAAATAAAATGCTTTGCTGCAAATAGTTTGATTTCATATCGTCATATATTCTTTTGTCTGCATTTTTTTTTTTTTTTTTTTTTTTGAGACTGCTGTCCTGATTTTCACAAAACTGTGTTTGTGTTTTTGTTTCTTTCCAATGTTATTTTGACTGTTTTGTACAGACAAGAAATGTCCTACTGATGTTTTAAGATCTTATCTTTCCATTTATAATTTTTTATAATCAAACATTGAAACTTCTCTTTTATGGGTAATGGGTTTGAGAAAGAACAACTATATATTAAGTTATACTACAAGTTTAGAGAAAGTTGATTATAATGAGCCAAAAATTTATATATATCTACTTCAACTATATTTCTTAGATGTAAATTAGGTCCCACCGCCCTGCAGAGAAATGAGTATATAATATACAATGCTAAAAATTTGAATTTTATAGTGGTGACATTTTGTGACTAATAATGAAAGCATGGTATGATTCGAACGCAGATCGAATCTCAGATAGGCCGGGCGACCATTTTCACCAATATATACATATTCAAGGCAATCTAGTACCCTAAATCTCTATCACTACTAATATTATCCACTAATCTAGAGACATGAGGTGGGGAATCCTATCCATGTGATTAGTGGTGATGATGTAAACCCAAAGATTTGTGTCTCAATGTGTACACAAACCGTCTTTAAACCTTTTTTTGATATAAGAGTCACCTTATATGAGATTCTGCCCTTAAATTCGGAGGAGGCCGAAAAGAGTTATGACACTGACATCATCTCTGCAGAAACACTTTATCTAAACTTATATCTAAATAGTTGTTCTTTCTGAAGGCCGATGAACCTCAACCTAAAGGTCATTTGGGTTGGAGTTCAACCTTTGTAAATATAAATTTTGGATATTTAATATTTTGAAGTATTTCAATGTATATATTAATTTACTAAAGGTTGAGCATCAATCTAAAGTGTTTTTACTGCATGCCCGGCCAACCCTAGATTTCCCGTGGGGGAGTAAAGTTGTTGAAAATTATTAACATAGAATAACTGTAAAATGAAAATTGTATCATTTTATAGTATTTCAAATATGAATATGGTATATACATTATAAATTTTATACATATATTCTTCTTGGGAATGAGGGGTGGGGTGGGGATTGGTCTAGTGGTAGTGGGGTCATCATGATCTACCCTTTCGCTAAAGTTGTCATGACTACTGACTTCGTTAAATATAAGAAAACTCTATATTTTATGTATAGAAAAATATTTCAAAATCCGTAAAAAAATAAAATTTACTTTGAAAAAAATTACGGACACTGCTGAATAATATTTCTGGATCCGCCACTGGTGGGGTTCCCTATGCATACATAGCTTAGTATGTGTATATACATAAATAGGTTGAGTTATTCCTTTTACTATTGAAATTAAAACAGTTCCATAATTTATTTGTTTCACTAAATGGATATACTATTATATACCTTAGATAGGGGACCTTAAAATAATGCAATTAAATACAATGGTCCAATTCCTCCTCAAAGTTGTGTACAATGGTTGATTTTTGTGTGGTTCACATGTGGTAGTTATATATATATATATATATATATATATATCTTATATCTATTAATCTATCAAGAGCTAAGTTTTTTTCCATATATGAGCCACTTATTAGCTATTTACATGAAATGATATACGACACCTAAATTTTTGCTTTTTTTTTTTTTTTTCCTTCAGAAACCATAATTTCTAAGTATCTCGTTATATATATAAATCGATTTCTTTTTTTCGACTGCTACATAAATCGAACCAAAGCCAGATATTTCGACATTTGAGACATTTTTAAATACTTCCAACAGATAAACATGGATTCGGGCTTACATTTCAATCAACCTAAAATTTTCGATTTTCGGCACAACAATGAATATACACAACAAAACGATATTTCGACATTTGTTCGCTTTTTTTTCCTTTCGTAAAAACTGCGTGATTTTGTTATCTCGCTATATATAAACCGATTTTTTCCGACTCCGCTACATAAATCGAACTAAAGTGGTTCATTTTTTTCGCAGATCCAATGATAATAGCATGATTCGCTTTTACATTTCAATCAACCAAATTTTTTTGAATTCTCGATTCGATTTCGACACAACAAAGTCAGATATTTCGACATTTCGCTTATTTTTTTTTCCTTCGTAAAAACCGGATATCGGTTATCTCGCTATATATAAACCTGTT
This sequence comes from Gentiana macrophylla, assembly GCA_026214975.1. NCBI lineage: Eukaryota > Viridiplantae > Streptophyta > Magnoliopsida > Gentianales > Gentianaceae > Gentiana > Gentiana macrophylla. Next base: position 2,532,077 of record CM047816.1, on the reverse strand, counting down.
TTTTTTTTTTCTTCCGACTTACGTTACATAAAGCAAACAAAAGCAGATATTTCGACATAGCTTCATTTTTAAAGGCTTCCAACAAACAAATACATGGCTTTCGCTTTTACATTTCAATCAACCGAAATTTACGATTTCTCGATTCGATTTCGACATTAACAATTGAATATACACAACAAAGTGTATATTTCGATATTTGTTCAATTTTTTCTTTCCTTCGTAAAACCAAATGATTTTTGCTATCTCGTTATATATAAATCGATTTTTTTCCGACTGTTATATAAATCGAACCAAAGTGGTTCATTTTTTTCGCATCCAATGCATACCTGATTCGCTTTTACATTTCAATCAACCAAAAAATTTTGCTTTCAATTCGATTTTAACATTAACAATCAATATACACAACAAAGTGTATATTTTCCATACGGTTATTTTTTCCTTCGTAAAAACCGGATATCGGTTATGTCGTTATATATAAACCGATTTTTTTCCCGACTCTGCTACATCAATAGAACAAAAGTGTATATATTTCGATATTTGCTTCATTTTAGTACTTCCGATAAACATGGATTCGGGCTTTTACATTTCAATCGTTAAAATTTTCGATTTTCGATTCGATTTCGACACAACAATTGAATATACGCAACAAAGTCAGATATTTTGATACTATTCATTTTTCAGACTTCCAATGATAACGCGATTCAATTTTAAATTTCAATCCACCGAATTTTTTGATTTCTCGATTCGATTTCGACACAACAATTGAATATACACTACAAAGTTTATATTTCGATACTTGCTTCATTTTTAAGACTCTTCAACAGATAAACATAATTCATTTTTAAATTTCAATCAATGTAAAATTTTCGATTTCGATTTCGATTCGATTTCGATCAACAATCGAATAAAACCGCAGATTTTTTTAATATTTTTTAAAACATCATTTATTCGGTTTTCCTTAGATAATAACCTAATTTTGTAGAAGTCATATATATAAACCAAATATTTTAATTAGACTCTACGTTACGTAAATCAAACCAAAGATATATTTCGATATTTGCTCATTTTAACGCTTTCAATAGATAAAAACATGATTCGGCTTTTAAATTTCAATGAACAGAAATTTTCGATTTCTCGCTTCGATCTCGACATTAACAATGAATATACAACACAGTCAGATATTTCGACACGGTTCATTTTTATTACCTCCAATGTATATCATGATTTGGGCTTTTAGATTTCAATCAACCTAAAATTTTCGATTTTGATTCGATTGACACAACAAATCGAAATAAACCGTACTTTTTTTATTTATCAAATGTGTAAGTTCTCGATTCATTTTTTCCCCTTTTCTTACAAATTGCTTTTTTCCCTGGTAAAAACGGACTTTCGGTAGCTTGCAGAGAACGCGAGCATGCTTTTGGCCGTTTATTCGTTTTACGCCAATTATTACTTCGCTAAGTTTTACGCGATTTATTTCACATCGCGATCTATTCTTTAACGTTATCGCCAGAACGATGATGTTGCGCCGCCACGCGCTCGCACGCCACGCTCACTAGTATATATATATGTTTGTAGAAATACGTCAATCATATAATCATAGGGTACACTAAAATATATAAGTGTCAAGATTTTACCCAAAGGTCCCTTTGTATTAAGGACTAAAGTATAAAAGTGAGGTCTACAGGACAGGCAGAACGTTAGCTAGCTTCTTCTCTTCTTATTTATTTATTTATTTATTTAGACGAAAGTTTTATTAAATTACAACAAAACTGTCACCGGCTAGACTAAAACACGGCCATATACCGCACTACAACCCGGCCCTAATGCTGAACGTTAGCTATCTATTAATGATGGGAAAATTAGAAGACGTATATTGTTTATAGACATACATTTTTATGCACGTACACTTTTCTTGGTTATGGTGTTAGGGAATTCTTATCGGTCCAAAATTTTATCCTTAAAATAATATAAAATAATACATATCCTTATTTTAAAACATCTCAATTCAAAAACCTCCACAACAACATTTCTATCCTTATCCCTATAACATTTTAAATAATATTAAATAATACATATTCTACCTCACAACCCTAATTATACATATTAAATATTTATTATTTCACTCCAGCAGCATCCCTATCCCTATAATTTTTAATAATTAAATATGTTTAGTATGTGAATAGTGCATCCCCACAAGAGGACAAGACTGCTCATATCCCTAAAAATAAATAGTGATAGACTCTCATGCAAGCCTATTTTTGATAAATTCTATTTTTTATCTTCATTTTAGGGATATAGCACCATATAGGGCTTCTGTTACAAATGCCCTTATACCACTCAACTCTCACTTACCCGCGAAGGAAAAAAAAATCTTATCTTATATTTCCTTTCTATCTCCCTCACCCAGACTCATTTTACAAACAAGGTTAATGTAATATTCGATTTTTTAAACGATGACGCTGTAATTTTCATAAAACTAAATATTATTATTCGACTTCTTTTATCAGAAGTTAAATTTTATGATATATATATATATATATATATATATATATATATATATATATATTAAGAAAATATGACTGTTTTTATTATAAGGGAAAATAATAATAAATTATTATTTTTTGGATTACCTATTTAAGGAAAATACATCCCATTAGTTCCCATAACCAAAAGGAAATCAGAAAATTTCCTATGTTCATCGAAAACGGCGCAGAGAGCTTTTAGGGTTGAAAGTTTTGTCATCCAGTTGCTAAGTCTGATTTCAATCATTTTCGGATAAGAGTAGAGCAACGGAATCGTCGTGAAGAGAGTGTCGATTCAATACCAGAAAGCTCTGACTTTGTCATGGTTTTTGCATAAAAGAGGATCAAGCTGCTGCGGTTTTTCTGGGTTTTGGCTTGGATTAGCTTGCTTATAAGGTAAGAGGATCTTCCTACAAGTTAATTACGGTTTCGTAGGGTTTATGTCAGGATTGGATGTGAGTTTATGCTAGAAATCATACCTTCGTGTTGCCTAAGGATCTAGAGTTGTTATGATAGATTTGAAGTTTGTTGAGAAACTTAGTAATTTCCTTTTAGTTTCCCTTTGAAGGTTTTAGTACGATTTGGATTTCGTTTGGTTTCTTTCCAATGTAATAAACGTTACATTTCATTCTTTAGATATTAAGTTTCTATTCTTATCATTGTTTGGAAAAAATTTACCCGAGTCTTTGCTTAACTTGATACGACGTAGTAGATGCTTACGTATAAAGTGGAATTTATTTTATTTTATACGTGCTGGACGTTCCTTTTTCGGATAAAGACTCGGTGTCCAGGAACGGGGCGTTATAGTTGGTATTAGAAAGAAGCGTCTTTTAGGCTTCCTTTCTTGTAAGATAAGATTTCCTTAGATCTTTTAGTAACGTTCTGGTTTTTCTTTGATCATCGGGATGGTGTTCATTAGAACCGAGCCGGTGCGTAAGTATTTCGTGAGTGCAAAGCGCGGAGAGTCCGACGCTGCAGGTGAGGTGGCTTTGTGAGACAAAATCCTTCACCTCACCCAAGCCACACCCCAGCCCCATATACTACACCCCCACACCATTATCTCAGCGGATCCTATCACCGCGACCACGTCAGAATCCTACACCACGACCCCAACCAAGGTACAACTACATCTATGGTGAACCTGGGGAAGCACTCATCCGTGTCACTGTGATAGGAGACATTCCACTAGTTTATGTACCCCCATCAACCAACATCTATCCTCCACCGATCAGTGTTTACCCACCACCAGTAAGCCACCCCTTTTCACCAGTTTTCCACCACCAGCAACATCAGACCTACTATCCACCACCAGTAGGTCACACTCCTACTATACCCCCTTCACCCCGTTTTGATCATCAGCAAGGTATTGGTTACCCACCCTACGGTTTCTACCAACCGCCCCCATACCAACAACAAATTTTACCAACAACAAGTACCTTTTATTTTGGATACCTCCAATATACCCACCTGCATCGCTTTTGAGCAAGCACCGCCGTGGATTGGTACACGAGGCTAAGAAAGAACCGGTTCAAGACTTTTTTGGGAATGTGGAACACTCAAAAGCTGAAGAGTGGTTAAGGAGTTTTGAGAAGGCTTGCAGGAACATAAATGTCCCTGAATCTAAGATGGCCTGGGCTGGCAGCTTGGTTTTTTTTGGGTGCAAATTAAGCTTGAATTGATGCTATGTAAAGCAAGAACGGTAAAGTGATGATTGGGAAGTATTTAAGGCCATGTTTTTTAAAGTTGAGTACTTCCCAAAGAATAAAGGCAAGGCACAAGGCGAGCTAGTTCTTAAGACTTAAGCCGGGTGTTCATATGACGGTATCTCAATATACCAACAAGTTTGGAAGGTTCTACCCGGAAATTATGAGAGTTGAAGAGAAGAAGATGGCTTTGTATAAGAATGGTTTATCATGGGAAATACAAGATGGCATGTTCGGATATACACCAAGCGACCATGGCGGAGATGTTGAACAAGGCTTTGGAAGTCGAGACGCTTAAGAACAAACCTCGATAGTTATTGGAGTAAAAATACCTTTGAGAGTAGCTGTGCAGTAAGAGCAAGAAGCACCTCAAAGAATGTGGATGAGAAAAGGATTACGGAACCATCGATGGCAAAGGCACCTGGTAAAGGCTTTGGTTTGTCCAAGAATGTCGAAAGCAAGTGTTCAAGTGGATGTTACTTTATGGAGATACGGACATTACTCAAAATTCTCGCCTCGTAGCGAGTACTAGAGGAATCAATGGAACAACCAAGAAAGGGCTTAGTCGACCAACAAGGGTTTTTGCTTTCGGTGCAAATGCAAACCTGTACCTCTTAGTTTGTTTGTTTTCTTAAAATGTTCTTATGACATGAATTAAATTCTCGCTGTAAGTGTAGTTAAGTTAATGAACTAATTTTAGGCACATTAGTAACGGATAAGCATAGCTATATCAACATTAATTAACGCGAGAGTGTCAAAACTTTTGTGTTAAGTAAGATAGCTAGCAAGTTGCCTACCCTCAACCTTTAGAAACCTTTATGGACACCATCCGGTCAAGTGAATTAGATAACGCTAAAGCATTTGGTAGAAGATTAGTTAGTGCGGTTCAAGCTGGTTCAGAATGTTTGGTCACCGGTTTCATGTGCAAGGGTTTGGGAACAGCTTTGGGAACTAGTAGCGCTTTGACAACGAGGTTGGCAAGAGCAGCTTTGTTAGAGGTTGTCCGTGGGAAACAAGTGAGCTTCGGTTTGGTTTGTGTTGAAGATAGAGTGCTACGGAAGGTCAAGGGTTTGAATACGATCAAGTTTCGAGGACGAAACTCCTTTTAAAGAGGGAGGAATGTAATATTCGATTTTCGAAAGAGAGCATATATGTCATTTCATAAAACGAAATATTATTATTCGACTTCTTTATTGGAGTTAAGTTTTATGTATATATATATATATATATATATATATATATATATATATATATATATATATATATATATATATATATATTAAGGAAAATGACTGCTTTTATTATAAGGAAAATAATAAGAAATTATTATTTTGGGATTAGCTATTTAAGGAAAATACATCCCATTAGCTCCATAACCTAAAAGAAATCGTAAAATTTCCTATGTTCATCTAAAACGGAGTAGAGCTTTTGTGGTTGAGAGTTTTGTCATCCAATAATAAGTCGATCTCAATGGTTTTTAGATTAGAGTAGAGCAACGGAATCGCCGTGGAAGAGAGCGCCGATTCAATACCAGAAAGCTGAGACTTTGTCAAGGTGTTAAGGGTGAATTTATACGATTTATAACGCTATATTCTATGATATTTTCCCCCGTATTTGTATAAATTTGCATAAGAAACGAGTGTTTAATGAATATATTGAGTAAATGAGGTTTTAAATAAGTCATTCGCAAAATTGGTTGATTTTGGTGTTTTTATATGATTTTATGATTATTTGGACATCATTACATTTTGTGATGTTTTTATGTGTTATGATACATGTTCGAGGCTCTGTGAGATGATCAAAAGTTGATTAAGTTCGAAGTTAATTGATGATAAAAGAGATAATGAAGGAATGACTTAGAGGAAAAAGAGATAAAGATCAAGAAATCAAGATTCACCATCCCGAACGAAGCGCCCGTGTCCCGCCCAGAGTGGACGGGCGTTGATAAAGCAGACGGGCGTCCGGAGAAGCGATTTTGATATGTAGAGTTTGGACGATGTCTGAACGGGCGTCTGCAGCTGTCCAGATCTACCTGGACGGGCGTTCACAAGAGTGAACGAGCGTCCGTCGGCCGACTTTGCTGAACCGACTTCGAAATCTATATATAGCAAATTGCTTTTCCACCTATGAGGACCATACACTCATTATTCAAAACCCTAAACCTAGGGGCGGCTTTAGGCCGCGCTTTTTCCTTTTATTCCAGCTTTTATGCACTTTAGATCTAGATTAAACTAGTTACTTTTTATGCACTATTCCGCAAATTTGAGTTGCCGAGGATGTCCAGAGGCTAAAAGCTTCATCAAACGAGAATTGTGAAGCCGCCCAACGATTGTTGATTTCGCTTTCTTCGATTGTACCGTGAGTTTTTATTTAAAGGTTGTTTCTTATTCATGTTTATTACGTTTAATTGCTTTTATATCGGAAGATCTGCATGTGTGATTGTTTATTGTTGATGGAAATCTTAATAAACCCTAGATCATCATGAATAAGAATAGTAAGTCGAATCTATCATAACGGAAGTTAATAGGTTTAATTGCTAGATTATAAACGTAAAGTTTGCACCTTTGGTTAGAAAACGCGTTAATCTTGCATTGGAAGATAATAGATTAATAGATGAACTTTCTAAGGAATTAGGGTTCATGTTTAGATAAGGTGAATCACAACCTAGATAAAAACCACAATATAATCGAGGTAGGAAGTCAATGCTTGTTGGATAGGTGGATCAATCCTCGTTTGTCCTTTATAAACTTGATTTAAAATCCTTGAAACTCGAATTTGTTTAGTAGTTTAGTTTTACTTGCATCTTAGTTTAGTTAGTTTAAATTGGTTCGCAGCCCGTATCCTTCCTAGCTTTGGATTATATCCTCTCGCCTAGTTTTATTTTCTGCTTTGTTTGACGCTTATTCCTCGCTTTAGAGTAGTTTCGTGACATAGTTAGGTTAGACAAAAAGCTGAATCACAATCGCTTAGTTCCCCGTAAGATCGACCCGCATCAACCTCTTTACTACGATCCTTATACTTGAGGTTAACCGGATTATTACTTGTTTGTTTTGTGTTAATAAAATCCGTGATAAGTTTTTGGCGCCATGTCGGGAACCGGACGGTTGCCTAGTTTTTGTTTTCTCGTGTTTTAAATCCTCGCTTAGTTTTTATTTAGTTTTTTTTAGGTTTTAAGGTTCAGATTAGTAGGTTCAAGAGTTGTGGTTTAAGTTTTTCAACTTTTCTCGTTTCTTTTCTTGTTCGTCTCAAGATCTTAGACGAGCGCCCACACTATTGAACGCCCGTCCGCTAAAAAATTTTCAAACTCAGACAAGTTTTCATCTTAGACGAAGGCCCATAGATTCTCGACGTCCGTCCAAGATTGAAGATTGCAGACGAGCGCTTGGACCTCCAAACGCCTGGCCCAAGACTACTGGTGGACGCCCGCCCAAATAGTTGGACGCCTGTCTCGCCCCTTTTTTTTAGATAATATTGTTTTTTTCCTTTAACTTTCTTTTAGATTTTTAATTTCGTAGTTTTTAGGTTTTGTTCAATTGAGTTGGGTTTCGTTTATGCAAACTCAAGTCGTCGAAAGGCCATTACTCTTTTCACTGACTCGAGCGACCATAGTCCGACCTAATAAGCGGAAACTTGCTTTTACCGACTTCTTCGGACGGTAAGGAAGTCTAGCCGACCAAGAAATTGAACGGAAGTTGATAGAAGAGATCGAAGAAATAGTAATAATGGCGGCAGATGATCGACGATGGCGACTACGCCATGCCTGGTGCGCCACCGCCAACCCGGCTATTGTCTTGCCCGCCATTACACTCACACATTCGAACTCAAGCCCGACTCATCCAGATGATGCAAAGATGCATCAATTTTTCATGGCTACCAACTGAAAATCCGTGATACCCACTTACATGCGTTCTTAGAAATACGCGGTACCACCCGCGATCCAAGGAGTGAGTGAGGATGCGATCAAGCTTAAACTATGTCCTTTTCTCTCGAAAGGAGAGGCTGTGGAGTGGTATCACTCTCTCCCTTCGTAGATCCATCACTACTCGGGCCGGACTTGAAAAAGAATTTCTAAGTCAATATTTCCTCCTTCAAAGATGCCTCAAAGTTGTCTCGAACGAGATCTTTACCTTCTACCGTATGAGAATGAATCATTCTTCGAATGTTGGAAGAGGTTCAAATCTCTCTTAAGAAAATGTCCCCACCATGGCTTGCCACTGGAAAGGCAAGTCAATACATTCTTCAGTGGATTGATCGAGCTTACAAAAGGCATGGTCAATAGCTCTTCTGGTGGGGCTTTTATGAAGAAAACGCCTGATGAGGGATGGGCATTGTTTGAGGACATTGCAAAGTATAACTATGCCCCCTCTTATCAAGCAATTCAAGCTCCTCCTCCTCCCAAGGTTGAGGAAGTCAATGTTCAAAGTCTGATAGCCATGCTGCAAAAGCAGATGGCAAGTCCTCAAGTTTCAAACCTGATTAATCAGACTCTCGCTTCCGCGCGAAATCCTCGTGCATCAGACATAAAATTGCCGCCGACCGCCACATGTTTGGCCAATGTCAATTTCAGCCCCTCCGCTTCATCAAGTCGATGTCGTTTCATAACAATGGACAAGATAATCCAATCACATGCCAAGTATGTGATGATCCGGGCACATCGCCGCTTCGTCCCATGATTGGACATAATGCGTAAGTGAATGCTTTTTCTCGCCGCCTAATCCGAGGTTCAATAACCATTCTCCGCCGTAATAATTTCAAAACCAGGGCTTCGCCGTAATCCGAGCTTTAATTCAAATCCAAATTTCAATCCGAGCTTTAATCGTAATCCAAACTTCAACAAGCCCTGGATTCAATCGTAACTGTAATTCCAATTTTTCGAATCCACAAAGCAAAGGTTCAATCGAACTGGCCCGCCAATTCTAATCCTCGCTTCAAACTCGCTCAGCCAGCCATCTTCCCAGAACTTCCAAAACTCTCAAGGGCCCTCCCATTCAAATGATATAAAAGCCAAATGGAATTCATTTCGGGAGGAGCAAAACAGGACGATGAAAAGTCTTGAGAGGCAAATCGGGCAGCTGGCTGAGCAGCTAGCTTCCAGACCGTCAAAATCAGTGTATCACACATATCCAAGTTCACACATGAATATGTCCGCATATTGTTCCTCGTTCTCTTCAAGATACTAAAGGACATACTAAACTTGCTTTGTTAACCGCCGAATCTATGATTCGATCAAAATTGACGTTCAATAACCTGACCATCTCTTACTAGAAAGAGAATCTATCCCATTTCTCTTGATCCGAAGATTTAGAGAGTCATTCCTGAGGCATAGGGTAGAACTTCCTCGTTGAATGTTGCATACACAGATGCATCATCTTAACCAATAAGATGGATGGGAAACCAGTGACTGATTCTAATGAATTCGACCGAGTCAAACTCTAAAGAATGTTGTCCAAAACTCTGTTGCAGAGAATTGTGGCATTGTCAGATTCTGACTTCAGATAACACACCCATGTTGATTCCAACTGGTGCAGTGTTAGCCTTCACAAACACTAATTTATATATTCACTACTGTACTAAAATTGATATCCAGTCTACAAAAGACTTATCAATATTCTGGTCAAATCCACATATTGTAGAAATATATGACTTCCAATGACCGAGAGGTTTGCTTTTTATCCACAAAAGGACATAAGCCTTGACAGTCATCCTGTCAGAAGTTCATAAGTCAATACCCTTCTGTTTTGAATGAATCCAGACTCCGTTTGTTTGGCAAGAAAGTCTCAGGGAATCACCCCTATTTTCTGCTTTTGAACGAAATCATGCAATGCCGAACTCATTTTACTCTTTTCCATGTAGATCCAATTACTCCCACTGGGCCTGAGACACTCAGGTGGTTCTACAAGAGTATGAACAGCTCTGGAGTACCAAACTCCATTCACAGGGTTATGGCTTGTAAACCAACCTCTATTATCAGAATCCTATACTGCTCACAAAAGAGCCATAGGTCATCGATCGATCCTTAGACTACAAAATCACTTGAACCCGTAATGGGTAATGGATAAACCATACTCCCACTACATTCGGGTGGATCAAATTCGATCTAGTTTAGTAGTATTTAGTGTTATCACCAACAACCGATGTTGGATGTGGTCCGATTTTAATCGCTTAGTAACTACCTTGAGTAAACGCATTTCAAGGTTTAAGGTTTTACTTGTTCATAGACTCTATCGTAAAGGACGCGCAACAGATATAAGCTGTCCCTTCCCGATTTCAAGAATCTTATAACAAACCTTTTTCTCAATGCTACAAGATATAGAACGATTGGTCATCGACCGAACGTGGTCGCTAAATTTCAGACCTACCTTCAAGCACCGTGTGCTAAATGCTTATATTTACGGAAGTGGGGTGAACCGAGTCCACACCTTATCCGTAAATTCCAAAGCATATTCTAGGTAGGCTGGTTGGTCTTACATTTCAATGTAAACCATTATTTCGCTTCAATATCTTTATTGAGTTAAGCAAATGTATTGTAGCACATCTAAAAATATATAAGGCAATTTAACGGTTTCTCACTTAGTGAAAACATTTCACTATGAGGCGAGGCCGAGCATCATCCCTAGGACTATGTGATGGCCCATTTACGAGTATAGAATACTCTATCTCTGTTGAAAGCAGAGAAACCTCAAAATATTTTGGATAAACTTACCGGAGTGTTTGAATAGTTATCGACAAGAAGTCACTACTCGGAAGCTCCTACTAGCTTGTATCTTTCATCGGACTCGAAGGTCGTCATAAACAAGCTATGTTACTTCTTTATAACCATTATCCTTTCCGATTGAAAGGAAACTTAGTCATTGAACCTTTGAGACAATATAACCGGATGGGAGAAAGGAATCACCCTGAGCCGGTCTTGTGTCTTGTCTTTTAGGGACTATGCACTAACTATGGAATATGAAGAAGCGTTTATCTAAATATAGAAACCAATTGCTTTTAATGGTTCTTTAAGATGTGTTTTATATACATATTTCAAGTGATTGTAAGTGGTTTTGACTTTATCAAACAAAAGTCCGAGTCTTGGATTAAATCATTTACAAATGGTATATTCACTTTCTATACGACAAACAAATTATCGAATGAAGGTAAATCCATTCGTTCCAACGAATCTTAAACAGAAAATAAATTTTCCGCGATATCCAAGGATTGAACCCGAGATTCATTTCCTTATTTCACTCCCACTATTCTAGCTAAAATTAACTGCCCGTTGTTTACTCTATTAATCGTTGAATGCCACTGCTACCTTGTTCTTCCAAAGAACTTAGCTCGAGAAAATCACCAAGGATTCATAGGTTGGTGATCCAAAATCACTTTCCTTATCCTATGATTTTCGATTTATTAATTTTCGGTTTAGCCTTAAAATCAACTCGCTTTTAGATGACTAACACTCTTAGACATACTCTCCCATTCTTGACTTTCCGTAAATGGAAACAGCTTTTGAACTAGCGATTCGTGTGAGTAGACACTACTCTTGAACCGTAGGATGTCTATTTCGAGTGTTACTTGTCGGGACTTCTCGGATTTTCTAATATACTAGAAAAATAACAAATCATAACATTAAAGCTCCCACTAGTTTATCGGTTCCAAATACCGTCTAACGAGCAATGCTTTATTTTTATGAATTTCCGATTTTTTCGATTAGAAAATCTTTCGTACATAGTTCTATTGTTTCCAGAAAAACAACAAATCATAGAAACTCCCACTAGTTCATCGATTCCAAATATCGTCTAACTAGCAACATTTCATGACTTTCCGGTTTTTCAATTAGAACGGTTACGTGTGTAGTCAGTTACACTTTTCTAATGTTCTAGAAAAACAACAAATCATAAAGCTCTCACTAGTTCATCGATTCCAAATATCGTCCAACTAGTAACACTTCATGATTTTCCAATTTTTCAATTAGAAAATTACTCGTGTAATTACTACATACTCAAAATTCACTAGAAGAATTTCAAAGTCCGAGATCACCTTTGGTCAAACTAAGTTTGTCTTCCGTTTGACACGAATGACACTAAGTGACATACCTATATGTCACTCTGGTTTTAAAAGGCTTAAGAGAAAATATCTCTTTGAAAAATAATTGCATTATCGATTAACTAGTTCAACGCCCTAGTTACTTTCCACTTTTTAACAAAGTCATTACTAGTCAATTAAATTTTAAGCAATTTAGTAAGGGATATAATCTTTGTAAATAAAATGACATGTATTAATTCAAGTTTAACACTACTATATTTTATTTTAGGAATTGTAAACTAAAATTAAGTCTACTCTACCATTCCAAGGTTTTAACCTCGCATCTCGATGCGCCTTAGGGTAGGTCAAAGAGATGACGGTTAAATCGAGACAATCTCATCAATGAATAACTTGTGAGAATCGGACATCCCACGAGAATCGAACATCCCTTTATTCATTGACTACCTTCCTTTTTCAGCCTAGATATTTCCAAAAATACCCATGATGAGTGTGACCTACTATATCGGATCTCTTAGGTACGCCCGAGTATGCCGTCTTAGGATAGGTCGGTGACCCGACGAGTACCCGTAAATCCTATCCTTTCGGAGACCAAGCCATGAATGTTGATAGGGGCGAACACCATCCTTGGGGGACGAAATCAAAGCGCCTCGAGGCGCCACCCTTCTCTCACTTACTTGTATCTATAGTAGAGGCCGTGGGGTTGTTTGTCCGCCTCGCTCCCACTCAATATTTTGGAAGTGGTGGTAGGTTAACTAACCACGTCTTTTGATGTTAACATAAAAGCACATCAAATCAAGGATTCGAATGGTGTCGGTAACGTAGGCAAGCCTACCCGTCCTATTCGTTGGAACATATGTGATGATCGGACTAAATCGGGTCAAGAGAGCCCTATTGAGATTAGAAGGAATCACCCTCCGCTCTCGGTTTGGCTTAGTCTTGCCGGACCCCCGTGCATACATCACACTAGGAGGTTAAGTCGTTTGAGCGAAGCTCGATTGACCACCCAACCTAAAAGCGAACCGCTTTTATCCAAGATTTATTGTTCTTTTACCATCATTCAATCTCGTAGAGACACTACGAATTGAAAACGTGATCTCGTTTCAGCTTTAAGGCGGTTCACCGAGAACACACACCGAAAGGCTAACGATTTCATAACCCGTCCTCGGATCTTTAATTAGTTACTAAATTAATTAATTACCACGTATTAATTAAATTTCAACTAATTACACGAGTTTGTATACATGCCTATTTTAATTACCAAAATTAAAATTCTACATGTATGCATGGAGTGGATTTATGATATGATGCATGTCATGGCAATTCCGATTTTATATCTATTTTATGATCAAACACATAAAAAATAAATTGCGGAAAATTTAAACACCGAGATGGATCGTTGGCACCCCCGAATCTAACCTATTAGAAAATAAATAACCAAAACCCTAACTAGGGTTTACTACTTTCTAACTAAATCTGCAGCTGTACGAACTCTTCGATGATCGGGAAACCAAACGAACTCGGATCGGGACGAAACTTTCCAGATCTTATCTTCACTCCTTGAACTTCAATATGGACGGTGGGATCGGTGCTTTGACTTACCAATTTTCTCCAGTAAACCGCCAAACTTGCTGCTGAATCTGACTTTGACTGCACTGCATCAATGACTTCCTGAGGCAGATCGGGAATCGAGATGAATCCCGATCGACCTAAAATTTTTATGGTACGTCCAAAACTCCAAGTTGATCAATCTGAACGGTCGGATTTGCTTTTCAACGGTCCAAACTCTCCCAGAAAATCGAGGAAGTCACAGATAGTGTTTCTGTGAATCCTGCATTTTTCTGTTACAGCAGCCTCTTCGCAGCATCAAACGGATATCTAAACGGACTCTGATCGACACCAAAATTTGTGGAGTTGATCATCATCTTCTAATATTGATTCTGACCGGAGGGATCTTCGTTTCAACGGTTCGATCAACGGGAAACACGAAATAACTAAACAGCTACTAAACAGATCTATTTTCTGGAAATTAAAATTGCAATAAAAAAGAATTACATAATTTCTATATACTCATATGGACGAATTTTCATCGTTTATATGAGTTTTTACAATAGATCTAACAATTAACTTGATCTGCCAACCCCAATCCATCTCTTCAACAACCACGACATTCATAAGCATAAAAATAATCATGCATGCGCCCATTTAAAAATTGGGACAAAAATCTACATGTTTACCACTCCCAGATCTAATATTTTATACGTATAAATATAGATCTCCTGGCGACCGATACTGGCTGTTAGTAATACCATCCCAGCTTTGAAGCGATTTATGGATCTAGATCTATAAACTACACGTAATAAAATAACTAGATCTTTATCTGAGGGTTGTAGATCATCATCTTGGATCTCAAAATCCAAGTTGAAGAACGCAATAGGATGAAGCGAAGGAAAGCGTGAAGAGCACCACGATCTTCCGTCACGTGTGATCCAAGCAACTCCCGGTGGAAGGAAATTTCGACTCGAACCCTTCCGATATATGCAGGAAAAATCTCCAAGATTTTCCCCAAATTTCCCCCTTGGGCGAAATTTGTTTCTTCTCCTCTCTAAGAGGTGAAGTCGAATTATGTGTTAAAAAGGCACATAACTCTCTATATATAGGAGAGTAAAACTTAACCTCCAAGGATTAAATAATTAAGAGATAATTATTACATTAATCCTTTTCAAATAAAAGATAAATATAATATTTATCCCAAACAAATTAGGATAAATAAATATATTATCAATATTTCATGATTTATCATTTAACAAATAAAGATAAATCACACATTAAATAATTATCCAAGAAAAACCAATTTCTTCCTAATTATTTGTCAAAAAAAGGCACCACCTTTTTATTAAGAAAGGTTCACACGCTTTTTCCAATATTTGACCAATTGGGTCAAAATTGTCAACACACTAATTTGAAGTAAGTCATGAAAAATGTCTTTTAAAAGTGTATTTAATTATTTAAATTTTAACTAATTTAATAATCAACTAAACAATTAATTCACATATCGTTTTAATAAAGTCCAACAAGAACTAAATTAATATTATTAGGATTCGACGTCCGAGAATATTTATCTTTATATTAGGAGAAGACGTCGGGGATTAATGGACTAATAATCGACTCCGATAAATCAAATAAATAATTATAGAATAATTATATTCGATAAATCAATCACAGGAATATGCCACCATAATCCCGTGATTGCACTCCTCCGATTATGAGATTATATTTATCTCCTCACGAGAATAATAATAAAGCGTCCATTGATATAATCATTACATATGGATTAATCCTCCATGATTATTCATTCTAAATCGGGAAGTTACCGTTAACCCTTTTTAGAACCTCTTATCCTTATTTACCATTAACCCCTAGTGATCAATTAATTCATACAACTCATTTGGTGATCAATCGATTGTGATATGAACTCCGTGGATCGATCGGTTTCTAGGATTAACAAATAAAGAGGCGTCTATCTACTTCCATAAATGGAAGGAATGGATTTCGTATCTGTGATAACACGGACTACTCACTCAATCGAGTACAATGCCAAGATGGGGTAATTCGGACCACCAGACTCGGTGTAATCCTTAACCGTCAAGTCAAACTTCATGCGATTCAAGCGGTTATTTGTGATCACCTCGGGATTAAGATATATCCATAAATATGATCATCCATTGATTTGATAAGACTTCTCGATTACGGAATTATATCGTGAACTCTAATCAAATCGGTCCATTTCTATCGATATATCTATCATATATAAATGCCCCATTAGGTTCTCTTAACCGAAAGTCCGGATAAGACAATCACACCAAGCGTGTTACGGGCGCATTAATAGCACGTTAAAGGAGAGACCCGATACTACTCGATTAACTTCACTACGGGCTAATTGTATTTTAAGTACATCTTCACTAACTCAATCCTCCCGTGTATATACCATACACCTTGAGTTAAGTGATTACATAAGCGATATACTTAGGGTTTTACGTAGTGTAAATACTATTGTCACATCGGTGATTATGAGAATAATAAATATGAATAATAACGTCAATTCATTTATTAAATAAAACAATTACAAAAATTGTCTTTCGGGCATCACACCTAACACTTTACGGAAAAGAATCCAAAAGGCGGTCGGGTTGCTCAGCCGATATAAGCAACAATCAATGCGACCTCGTGCCAGCGATGCAATACTGTAAAGAGGAGGCCGGTCGATGAATTTAAGTGGCACTCGGTGAGTGGTCCCACGGCTTCAGGAAACCACTAGCCCCTCGCCTTGCCTTGATCTGGCGGAGAGGAAGTTGAGCAACCACTATCCACATCTGCAAGAGCATACTCGGGTGGTGATTCCCCGTGAGATAAAGAGTTGAAACACCTCGGTGCATTTGAACCCTGCGAAAAGAAGATTCGGTTGAGAGTCGGGTGGGTGATCCACGACCAATAAGGCGTCTGAAAAAGTTGTGAGGTGGAAAGATCTGGAAGACAAGGCCGTAAGTGCATCCTCAAAGAAGGTATTTTCCGAGAGTGACCTTAAAAGCTTCCATTTCCACCGAGGAAGAGCAACATCCTCTGAGTGAAGATAAGAAATATGAAAAGGTCTTTGAACCTTTTGAAGAATACTCGGGTAAATCTGCCATTATCCGAGGTCTTGGTGAGATGCCTAAGTATACAAAATTCATCAAGGATGTTGTGTCTTGAAAAAGAAATTAGCTTGAGGCATGGAAAGGCAAATTGGTGAGGATTGTTCCGTGATAAATCATCAAGACTTACCAACCAGAGAGGGTGACCAGGCAAATTTGTGCTCACATTGCGGATGGGAGGCCTAGTCCTCCCAAATTCTTTATGTGACACTGGGTGCATCCATCGACTTGATGCCGTTGTCTGCATTTGCAATCGACTTGGTTTACAAGATCTTTAGAGCCCACCACCATGAACCTTGGTTCGCCGTGAGATCTTCCAAGAAAGCTTAGGGTCTGAAAGACATATTAGTTCAAATTGATAGGTTTACCTTCCCGGTTGGTAGTACGTCTTAGATATGGAGAAAGGTGAAAATGTTCCCCTGATTCTTGGAAGACCTTTCCTATCTACAGCTAGGGCCCTCATCGATTGTGATGGTGGGCAAGTAACTATTCGAGTTGGTGACCAAGAGGTAAGCTACATTGTTTCTAGATCTATTCACGTACCCTCCGGTTCTCCAACCGGCTTTTCCATTGAGGAAACATTTAATGACTTCAATGACTGTATGGAAGAGCAAGTCAAGGCGGTGGAGGCGGAATATGAGCGATTGATCGATAATCTGAATAGTCATGGTGTGGTTAATCTAGATCAATTGACAGCTGACCTTGAAGATGAGTTATTAAGAGAAGAAGCTTTGGTAGTGGAGCCACTAAGTAAGCTCAGCGATGTTGAGTTGAAAAGTGGAGGGCTTAAATCGAGTTTAGAGGATCCCCCTGCAGATCTAGTTCTGAAGCCGTTGCCTAAACATCTTAAGTATGTGTTCCTACGTGAAGGTGACAAGCTTCCCTTGATCATATCTGCCAAGCTATCTCGAATAGAAGAGCTGAAACTGTTAAACGTCTTGCGCAAAAACGAAAAAGCCTTTGGTTGGCAAGTAGGAGATATCAGAGGGATATCTCCGGACATCTGTATGCACAAGATCAAGACAAGTGAGGGTGCAAAATGTGTTAGACAACCTCAGAGAAGGCTCAACCCTCATATGCAAGAGGTGGTTAAGAAAGAAATCATTAAACTTCTGGACATGGGAATCATTTATGCCATCGCGGATAGTGAATGGGTTTCCCCAACTCAAGTAGTTCCCAAGAAAGGTGGAATTACGATTGAGAAGAATGAGAAGGGAGAAGAGATAGCATTGAGGCTCGTTACAGGCTATAGAGTCTGTATTGACTACAAAAAACTCAATGAGGTCACAATGAAAGATCATTTCCCCCTTCCCTTCATTGACCAGATGCTTGAGCGTCTGGCGGGGCATGCCTTCTACTGCTTCCTAGATGGATATTCAGGATACTTCCAGATACCCATTGATCCAGCTGACCAGGAAAAGACCACTTTCACCTGCCCTTATGGTACATTCGCTTACAGGCGGATGCCATTTGGTCTCTGTAATGCCCCAGCCACCTTTCAAAGGTGTATGATGGCTATCTTTGACGGGCTAGTTGAAAAGTGTATGGAGATTTTCATGGGCGACTTTTGAGGTCTTTGGTCAATCCTTCGATGATTGCCTCGATGATCTTGATCGGGTGTTATCTAGGTGTGTGGAAAGAACTTGGTGCTCAATTGGGAGAAATGCCATTTTATGGTAGATGAGGGGATAGTTCTTGGCCACAAAGTGTCCACCAAAGGTATTGAGGTAGATAGGGCTAAGGTGGAAGCTATCGAGAAGATGAGTTATCCTAAGAATGTTCGCGAAGTCAGAGGTTTTCTCGGACATGTCGGCTTTTATAGGAGATTCATTAAGGACTTTTCAAAGATCGCCAAGCCCCTGTCTACCTTACTTAAGGAAGACGTTGAGTTCGCCTTTGATGATAGCTGCAGGCATGCGTTTGAGAGCTCAAAAATCGTCGATCTCTGCTCCAATTCTTATATCGCTTTGCTTTGGAACCTACCATTTGAACTTATGTGCGGCGCATCAAACTATCTTTGTTAGTCTTTGTTACAGGGCAAAAGATCAAAGGAAAGTTCCGCCTATCTATTCGCCTTGATCACACATTGAACCCCTCTCAAGTTAACTATACTACTCACGAAAAGGAGCTTTTGGGCGTAGTCTTTGCTATGGACAAGTTTTCGTAATTACTTGTTAGGAGCTCAAGTGATCGTGTGGGTGATCACGGCGCTTTGCGTTATCGATGACTAAGAAAGAGGCTAAACCGCGCCTCTGCGTTGAATCACGACCACAAGAGTTTGGCGTTCAAATTAAGGACAAAAGAGGCGGTGAAAATGTAGTGGCGGATCACGCGTTCTAGAATGTTAAATGAGGAAAGGATGAACCGGATGATATAGATCTTTAATTTCCTCAGAAAACATTATGTTGATAGGCGGTTGTCCTCGATGTTCCATGGTATTCTTCCATTGTGAACTACCTTCATGCCCGTTATCTCGATCCCGAAATGTCTTATTAGGGAAGAAAAAGTTCTTCTACGATTTGAAATATTTCGTTTGGGATGAATCTTATCTTTTCAAGATCAGTAAAGATGGGTTGCTTAGGAGATGTGTTCGAGAATCCGAGCAGCGATATTATTGAGCAATGCCACAATGGACCCCTGAGGAGGTCACTTTGGTCCGTGGAAAACCGTTGCTAAGATCTTTCAATCCGGTTTTATTGGCCTCTCGATCTTTAAAGATCTGAAGTTTTTACGTAAAGCTTGTGATAGGTGCCAAAGAACCGGTACTCGACAAAGCGTTTTGACATGCCTTTGAAACCCATACTCGAATCGAAGTCTTTGATGTATGGGGTATCGATTTTATGGGACCATTCCCATCATCTTGCGGTAATAAATACATCTTAGTCTGCGTCGACTACGTATCTAAATGGGTGGAGGCCCAAGCCACTCCTCACAATGATCATAAGGCGGTGATGAAATTTCTAAAGAAGAATATCTTCGTGAGGTTTGGATGTCCCGTGCCTTGATCGGTGATGAAGGGGCGCATTTACGCAACCGACCCCACAGAAAGTACTTGAGAAGTATGGTGTTCGTCATAAAGCGGCACACCATATCATCCGATGACTAGTGGTCGAGGTTGAAAGACAACGAGCATTAAGAAAATCTGAGAAAGCGGTAAATAGTCATAGGAAAAGGCTGGAGTTTGAAGTTGGACGATGTGCTTTGGGTATATAGAAGCGCCTATAAAACCCCTATGGGTACATCTCCATATCAAATGGTCTCACGGAAACCATGTCATCACTGTCGAATTAGAGCATAGAGCTTATTGGGCTACAAAGTTTTGAACTTTGATTCCCGATCTTGTGGACAACATCGACTCTGGCTGATTACATGAGCTAGGCAATTCGGACTCCAGGCCTATGAAAGTGCCAGGATTAGTAAAGATAAGATGAAGCTACTCCACGATGCTAAGATTAAGAAGAGAGAATTCCATGTCGGCGAACAAGTTCTTTATACAATTCTAGGCTACATCTGTTTCTGGAAAGTTAAGGACACGTTGGTCCGGCCCTTTCGAATTCTCCAAATCATTCTGGAGGCGTTCTAGAACCGTGGTTATAGTGGTGACCCGTTTGAGTAAATGGCCAAAGGTGCAAGCACTATATTGGTGAAGCTAAAGAGAGACCTTGAATGTCCGTTGCCTCGACATCTGGGGTGTGGTGCTACGGAAGTCGAAGAATTAGCGAGTCTTCACTCAACTTTGTTTCGAGGAGGATGGTGTAGTGATCTTACGAAGAAGTTCTAGGTAGTAGTTGGGATATGGAAGAATTGGAGAGGGCGTCGGTTGAAGCGTCATCGGAGGGCTCGAGAGCATGAAGAGGTCACCCGTGGGAAGTTCAAGCGTATGTGGAAAGCTATTAAAGATTTCACCCCATGTGTGTGAGATCTTTGTTTACTGCGACCCACTCTACGATCGAGCTTATACGAGGTAGTGGTGGCGAGAAAAGTTAAATGGCACTGATCGGTGAGCTTAAGCGATGTCGAGCTAACGACATTAACCAAGCGCTCTTAGGAGGCATCTAGATATCACTTATTATATTAGTTAGGTTACATTCACTTATTTGTTAGTGTTTTATTTATTTAAATTTTAGTTTAATTAAGTTTTAGTGACTAAGTTTTTCTATTTATATCACATCGGTTAGTGTGCTTTTTAGATATGGATTACGGAGTTCTTCACGAGGAGTTCCCCTATCATTAGTCGAGATCCCACTTGATTCTGATGGTGATGGACAGGAGGCACTATAGTCTTGCACGTATATTTTGAGCTTAGTACCCGTCGAAGACCATCACTTATGTTCTCATTGTACCCTTTGTGTTGGGAGGTAGTGACTTCACCACCGAGGAGCTACGAGGAAGCTATAGGGGCGTCCATATACGATCCTAAATGACCCTATCTTTGTGAGATCTATTTGGTACTCAAGATTCACATTTTAGAGGTTTAGAGGTATTTGGAGATGGTGGGGCGTACAAGGCGACTATGATTTCCCTCACTGCTATTGATATGCTTCGTCGTCTCATCCGTTTGGTGGATTGGGGCGAGATTTATCTGAACTAAGCGTTAGTTAGGTTTGTTTCGTCGAGCAAGCGGCGTAAAACAAAAAAGCGCTTAAGTGGAAGGCAACCTTTGTTTTCTATTTGTTTTTATTTATGTTCTAGGAATTCTATGTACTTTATTTGATTTAAGGTGTATTTTGAAATTTTAATTAAGTTTAATAAGAGATGTACTTTTAAATTTGGGTTGTATGGAATTTTATGATTTTTTTTTTTTTTTGCATTTTTGCTCTTTGGGGCGCCCGTCCGAAAAGCGGGCGCCCGTCCGCCCATGACAAATCCTTAGGCGGACGTCCGCTACGCTGGGCGCCCGTCCGATATTTTCCTCCAATCATGTATGTGATTTAAATTCTTAGGCGGCGTCTCTTGAACCAGGCGCCCGTCGGTTCATCGATTTCCCGGTGAGCGCCCGTCCTTCGCGAGTTGGACGAGCGTCCAACATCTGCCTATCTATACCCCCTGCTCCGATGAACCCTCACTTTTCACCTTTTCAAATCGAAAAACCGTTTTCTCTCCCTCTTTTTGGCCTAAAATCTTCATTTCTAAACCATTTTGAGCGATTCCAAGTGCTATAGACCGCTCTTGATACCCTCTTTTCGATTTTCATAACCAAAACTCCCAACACGCTTTATTTTTGGAGAATCAGCACCCTCCTTAGTCCGACTTTTGAGAAAAAAATCCGATTTTGGAGTCAAATTTGTGTTGTTTGGACTAATCTTCACATCAATCGCATCTACTCATCCTACTCGGTAAGTTAGTAACAACTTTTTCGTTTTTATTCACGTTTTTGTGAGTTCGATCTTTGGGTCGGCTCGTTCCGTGAATGTCATCTTAATTCGTTTTTTTTTTTTTTTTTTTTTTTTTTTTTTTTTTTACGGTTTTGTGTTTGTTTCGCTCGATATGGTGATGTGGTGTTGTGATGGATGGTGAATTGGTTGGTTGGTGATGATTGTGGTTGTGGTTTGGTTGTTTTTGAAATCCGCTTTGGATGTTAAGCGGGTATCTCTTGTTGTGAATTGGGATTGCTTTTCGTGTAGTCTAGGTTTGAATATGGTTCATAAGAAGGAGTGGTTAAGAGGCATGGTAAGGAAGTGGCTAGGGAGGCCGGAAAGAAGCATAAGGAGTTTGATCCTACTTTAGTTGATCCTAACCGGGGTGTGAGTATACGAGAACAACCTCCTAGAACCACCCAAACTAGGGCTACTTTGAGAGATGAGCCGACCTCGACTCTGAGGGCGATGGCGATGTGCCTTTGAGTACGGATGCACAGAGTTCGAAGGGAGCCTCGCCTAGAAAGTGAGAGACTATAGACACTACCGGGAAGAGGAACCGGTTGTACCTAGGGCTGCCCCACCTAGGAATAGAGCCAAAACCGTACCACCTATGCCACTTACCTCGTCGGTTCGTGAACCCTAGAGCTCACGATGTGTATAAGCAGTATTATTTCTCGAGGACGATGTTGACTAAGCGGGCCATTTTGGATGCCAAAGTCGATCCGGGGTTCGTTAAGATGCTCAAGGATCGGAAATGGGAAGCTTTGATGACAATCCCGACTACCCGGTCAATAGCTCCACTAGTTCGGGAATTTTATGCAAAGCTGTTGGAAACCGACTTGGGGACAAAGGTAGTTGTGGTGCGAGGGTGAAGTTCCTTTTACACGGAGGTTATCAATGCAAATACAACTTAGCGGCTTTTGAGGCGAGGATTATAAAGAAGAGATTGTGCATAGGCGAGTTTGGGGCGGGATCCTTTGGAGGAGTTGAGGTTACTGAGTGTGTCGGACGTGGCGTGGGCGTTAAGACCGGAGGCGACCGGAAGGAGTTGGTTACCACGACACTGGGCGGAAGGCTGGAAGGTCGATGTCGGTTTATTCGAGTAGGTTGTTGCCCAAGAACAACGACACACTTTCACATTGGTGACCTAGGCATGTTATCGCATTGACATTTGGCACGAGCGTGGATGTGGGGCGGCGTTATATGATGAGGTGGCTATTAATCGGAAGATCTATACCCGATGCTTGATTATCCCTCACTTAATCCACGATCTACGTATCGATGCCGATGTGCCTGAGTATGGTGCCGATCATAAACCCGAAGAATCCGAGGCGTCTGACGTGAAGGGTAAGCCTTGAGTCCGTGCGAGATGGAGACACCACGAGAGCCGGTTCATCTTGGCACCGCCTACAAGCGTCTACGGTTCTGCTTTACGCGCCGGTCGGATGCGGCTAAGTATGGCCAGCGAGTGTGCGGGGCCGGTTGGAAGACATCGGGGCGTCTCGAACAACATTTTGGCGATCTGAAGTGTATATGTGAAGGCGGCAACCAGGGATAGCGAGGTTTTGATCCGAGCCTCATTGATTTCCATTTTCTTTTGAGATTGAAGCGAGGCCATTGCCGATGTTCTTCCGCAGTGCGAGTCATCTTCCGGCGAGGCGGCTGGTCGGCGGCTAGGGCTCGTCACCACCCTCGATCCTCCGGTGATGATACTCGGCCCGGGCCAATCTTGATTTTCTTTGTCTATTTTTCACTTTTGATTTGCACTAGCTCTTTGTGATTGTATATTTTTGCTACTTTTGATTCGTGGTTCATTGTCTTTCGTATTTAGCTACTATTTCTTATTAACGATGGATCATGTAAGCCATAAGGCACCCGTACTTTCACGCCTTCTTGTGTGTTTATACTTTACGGTTGTATTAAATGATTTCACTTTGCTTTATCTTCATTTTTATATATCTTTTCATTTTGGTATAACTCCCGTTTTCCCGAGATGGTTCCATGTTTGTCAAGGCGTGAAGGTATATTTTTAAGCGGTTTCGTTGAGCTCCATTTTGCAGTTGCGCATTCTAAAGTGTCATTATGTAGGCTCGGCGACCAACGGTCGCATTTCGATTTAAATCGGCTAAGTCTTTTCCTTTTTCTTTCGCTCTGCACAACATGAGGACATGTTGATTTTTAAGTGTGGGGGAGGGGAATGTTCGATATGTATCCACATTTGCTTAATGAGTAATGTTTCTATGCAAATGAGCTAAAATTTTCGAAATTTTTCGACACTTTTGTTTCTGTTTTGTCCCGAGTAGGCAATTCGATTCAATGTTAAGCTATTTTTATAGTCATTTAAGCTTTATATCATATATACGATAAGTTCGTTGTTTCACCCAAGATCTATTTTTCACGAGCCATAGTGAATGATGAGCTAATTTATAAAGTTATACCCCTTTTGACGAGTGATTTTTGATTATCTTATAGGTCATGTGTTTAGTGCTACGTATATATCTTGAGATTTATGATAGTTTGTATTTAGCTCCGAGTATGATATACTGTGAATATCTGAAGGTTTGAATGTGATAATTAACACGTAACTAATGTCAACATGAAAAAGTTGAAAAAGTATGAAATAATTGGGTGTGTCGGAAGCTAGTCGATGATTTGAGTGCGATAGGGTATACCACGTATGTCTATACCACTATGATGACTAAAAGCTCACGGCTTGGTTAGGGAAATTTGCCTTATGATTGGAGTAAGGTAGGGGATTATCTCGAAATGTCCTATTCAACTATGAGGGCAATAGCTTATCCTAATGTGTGTTTAAAGTGAAAAAGTTAAATCAACTAATGAAGTGTTATGAAATGTATATAAGACTAAGTTATCGTCTACCTTATCCCCAGTAGAAACTGACAGATATGATGTAGGGATTATCCTCTGAGTATTTCAAAAAGGCCCTAGATATATTCTATCATCTTTTTCGGGATATATCACGTTTGTAGGGTGCATCTTATGAGTGTCATTTATTACTAGTCTACAAGGGGGTATTAGCTAGTTTTGCTTTGAGTTTCTCGAGTTTGGATTTAGTGGAAGTTTTCTATGGCTATGCACACACACAATGGTGAACTTCTGATTTATTGGATATGTGTTATGTATGCTTAGATGTCTATTCTTTTCTCGAGCCTAATCTCTGTTTTGTTTTGCTCGGGATGAGCAAAAGCTTAAGTGTGGGGGAGTTGTTAAGGGTGAATTTATACGATTTATAACGCTATATTCTATGATATTTTCCCCCGTATTTGTATAAATTTGCATAAGAAACGAGTGTTTAATGAATATATTGAGTAAATGAGGTTTTAAATAAGTCATTCGCAAAATTGTTTGATTTTGGTGTTTTTATATGATTTTATGATTATTTGGACATCATTACATTTTGCGATGTTTTTATGTGTTATAGATACATGTTTGAGGCTCAGAGATGATCAAAAGTTGATTAAGTTGAGTTAATTGATGATAAAAGAGATAATGAAGGAATGACTTAGAGGAAAAGAGATAAAGATCAAGAAATCAAGATTCGACCATCACGAGCAGCGTCGAGTCCCGTCGAGTGGGCGGGCGTTTGATCATGAGGCGGGCGTCGGAGAAGCGATTTTGTCTGAGAAGTTTGGGCCATTTATGCGAGCGGGCGTCTGCGGTATCGAGATCTACGGGCGGGCGTTCACAAAGTGAGCAGCGTCCGTCGGCGACTTTCTTTGAACCGACTTGAAATCTATATATAGCATTTATTTTCTCCACCTATGAGGACCATACACTCATTATTCAAAACCAAAACCTAAGGCGGCTTTAGGCTGCGTTTTCTCCTTTTATTCGTTTTTATGCACTTTAGATCTAGATTAAACTAGTTACTTTTTATGCACTATTCTGCAAATTTGAGTTCTTTGAGGATGTCGAGGCTAAAAGCTTCATCAAGCGAGAATTGTGAAGCCGTCCAACGATTGTTGATTTCGTTTTCTTCGATTTTCTTGTGAGTTTTATTTAAAGGTTGTTTCTTATTCATGTTTATTACGTTTAATTGCTTTTATATCGGAAGATGCATGTGTGATTGTTTATTGTTGATGGAAATCTTAATAAACCTAGATCATCATGAATAAGAATAGTAAGTCGAATCTATCATAACGGAAGTTAATAGGTTTAATTGCTAGATTATAAGCGTAAAGTTTGCACCTTTGGTTAGAAAGCGCGTTAATCTTGCATTGGAAGATAATAGATTAATAGATGAACTTTCTAAGGAATTAGGGTTCATGTTTAGATAAGGTGAATCACAACACAGATAAAAACCACAATATAATCGAGGTAGGAAGTCAATGCTTGTTGGATAGGTGGATCAATCCTCGTTTGTCCTTTATAAACTTGATTTAAAATCCTTGAAACTCGAATTTGTTTAGTAGTTTAGTTTTACTTGCATCTTAGTTTAGTTAGTTTAAATTGGTTGTGACCCGTATCCTTCCTAGCTTTGGATTATATCCTCTGTCTAGTTTTATTTTACTGTTTTGTTTGGCGTTTATTCCTGTTTAGAGTAGTTTAGTGACATAGTTAGGTTAGACAAAAGCTAGAATCACTGTCGTTTAGTTCCCGTAAGATCGACCCGGCATCAACCTCTTTACTACGATCCTTATACTTGAGGTTAACCGGTTATTACTTGTTTGTTTTGTGTTAATAAAATCCGTGACACAAGGTTTCTGCAGAAAAGAGGATCAAGCTGCTGCAGTTTTTCTGGGTTTTGGCTTGGATTAACTTGCTTATAAGGTAAGAGGATCTTCCTACAAGTTAAATACGGTTTCGTAGGGTTTATGTTAGGATTGGATGTGATTTTATGCTAGAAATCATACCTTTGTGTTCCTAAGGATCTAGAGTTGTTATGATAGATTTGAAGTTTGTTTGTGAAACTTTGTAATTTCCTTTTAGTTTTCCTTTGGAGGTTTTATGCGATTTGGATTTCGTTTGGTTTCCTTTCCAATGTAATAAGCGTTACATTTCATTCTTTAGATATTGAGTTTATATTCTTATCATTGTTTGGAAAAAAATTTGCAGTATTTGCTTCCGTTTGTTTAACTTTCGATATGGCGTAGTAGAGGCTTACGTGTAAAGTGGAATTTAATTTAATTTATATGTGCCACGGACGTTCCTTTTCCGGATAAGGACTCGGTGTCCGGGAACGATGCGTTACAATTAAACCCTAACCCGAGTGGTCTATTTTTTCTCGTGATCACGTTTGATCACGAGTGACGATCCAAAAATCTTCAAGGTAATCCTCTAAGCTCGTTTCCTTGATTATAACCTAAGGAGGCCTCAAGAACAGAAAAAAACGATGATGGAGAGGGGTGATTTGAGGTGTTTTAGACTGCACTTGAGATGTTGTTTCTCAAGTTGCCTACGTATCCAATAGTTGAATTGGAATCAAGTCTCCGTAGTTCCTTAGGGATAGTTTATATAGAGGGGCTTATGCCCTAGGGTTTCATGTGGTGTGTCTGTGGCAGACACTAATTTAACGAATTCCCTAAGGAAAAGAATTGTGATTGATTGATCTCCTTGATTTTAGGAGATAATTATGATGTTCAAATATTCGAATTAAGTGATAAAGATTAGAGCCTTTATGACTCAAGATTCTCTTGTAGTTATCGATTATTACACGTGAGGAATAAGATTAGGGACATGCTGCGGCCGACTACGCGAAGCAGCGCAGATTAGCGGAACCGCCTCGAGAGGTCGAGGACGATGGCCGGGCTCCCACTGCTGTGGAATCGTACAAGTCTAAGGACTTAGCCCGATCAAGGAGGTCGATACTGACCGAACTGCCGACTATCTGAAGTTCGGTTCACGATCCATCTCAGACTGTTAGAGGCTGGGAATATCCGATCCAGCGACGGTCGGACATACGGGGATTGATGGTGATGAAGCGGGTAGGTGATCCCCCCTGGGCTCGTCATTAGGAGGTCAAGTACAGTTTTTCTCTCTGAGTCGAGTGTTGAGCCACCAAAGAGGTGCCACGTGGGTAAGCATATTTTCTGGAAGCATCATAAGCCCCCTAGATCCAGCCGACCCTAGGTTGGTCGGTTCGGATCTATCGAAGTGGTGGATCGGCACGGATGCTTTAGCTTGTAGATTTTGAAATTAAACTCGGAGTTACCAGGTGGCAAAGCTAGCTATGACACAGTTATAGCTATTCCGGGAAACGAGGCATCGTTGCCCCCTAATATTAATGGAGGCCGTTTATCGAGGTAAGTGGGGGGTTATAAACCCGTCAGATCAATCATTTCACAGTTACGTAGGCTATTAAAACAGAAGATTTGCTGCCGATTACCATTCTCCGTCTCTTCCTCAAATTTGACTTTGCAAGTAAGCGTTTCTCCCTTCGTATTCTGATTTCGTAACTTGACTGCTTTAAATAAAATCTTGCTCTCCCGGGATCCTAAATCCGATTTCCTTGAGATGGCCATAGCTGATAGCAGAGATGTTGGGTCAATTTTGAAACAAAAAGACGTAGACAAAATTTGCGAGAAGTATGGGATTGACAAGGCTAGGTTTTCCCCCCTGTTGCCGTCGGAGGCGCACTTATCTGCTCTGGACCCGCCGGAGGGTTTCTGTTCCGTCCATCGGGAGTATTTCGAGGTGGGGTTAAGATTACCCTTCTGCCCTGCCCTTCTTGCGGTGCTCCGGCACTACGGGCTAGGGATATCTCAGATAGCCCCCAATGGCATTAGGGCCATTATTGGGTTTGCAATTTGGTTTAGGTTGCTAAATATTAGATTTAGTGTAGATAAGTTTAGGTATTTTTACCACCGGGTAGGGTTAAGGGATCATCCCTACCGGTACTATTTTTCCAGAAGGAACGGGAAGTCTTTTAGTATCCCTATCCTTCCTTCAGGTCGGGACTTCTTCAATCGATGGAAGGAGAGGTTCTTTTATGTGCAACCACGGCCAGTCACGCGCTGGTGGCGTGTGGAACACGACCCGATCACGGATGGTGATGGCGTCGGATCTACGAGTCTTGGGTGGAGAAGATTCGGGAGTCGGGGTACTCTATTGAGTGGCAGAATTTGTATGATGACTTGATTGCGGCAGCTCGGCTGGAATAGGCGGGCCCCGACCCTTACGTTAAGTTTACTAAAGCCGAGTGACAGCACTGTAGGGTTTTATTCCTTATCTTGTGCTTTATCTTTGTTGACATGCCTATGTTTTTTATCTGACTAATCTTCTTGTTTGTGTTTGCAGTGGCTGACTTTGCCGATCTGATGGCTGGGGCGGAAAGAGAAGTGGCGGTTCGCCAACCCGTGCCGACACCAGCGGTCCGGGAGCTACCCTTGGAGGATTCGACCACCGAGGGTGTGGATGCCTCTGCCTCGGTTCCTCCTCCTGAAACGACCAGGACCGAAGCCCTTGGCGAAGCTACGAAGAGGGGGTTGGCCCTTAGAAAACCAATTCGTCCGAGGCCGACCTCTCATGAGGGTCGATCCTCAAAGAAAAGCAAGTCGAAGGCCCCTGAAGAAGGTCAGGAGGAGGGTCCCGAACATGAAGCGGGTTGCCGGCATATCGGCGAGGTGGCGATCCTTGGTTGAAAAGCGAGTGGAGGTAGTAGCGTTGCCTTTATTTCTTTCACTTTACGGCGGTTGATTACCGATTATCACGATCTTATGTTTGTTGGGGTGGCAGATTGGCCAGGAAGTTTTTAGGAGGTTGGGCAAGGCATCGGCAGACTTGGCTGCCCAATTGGACAAGACAGCCGAGCTGCGAAAGACCAAAGAAGAACTTAAGGCGGCTGTTCACCTTAAGGATGTAGAAATGAAAACCTTGCAAGCCCAACTCCAGGCTCAGGAGAAGGAGTTGAAGTCTGTGGGGAGTGAGCTGGCCGAGGAGAAGAAGGCAAGGGAGCAGGAGGTTGGGGACCTCAGGGCGAGAGTGGCCGATCTGGAGGCCACTGCTGCGGTTCGGTGTGTGATAAGTAGAAATTTCGCAATCCGGCTCGATCAAATATAATTTATAAAACTCGAAACCTTAGGCAAAACTCACTTTCTAACCGGCAGTGAACCGGGTCGATCGTAGGTAGTGCGTTCAGAGTCCGAGGTCGATCCCACGAGGAGATTGAGTCAAATATAAAATTTGTGTTAAAATCAGAGGGCAAAGAGTACGTGAACAAGACAAAAGATCGAAGCATTTATTGTTTCACGCATAAACAAGGATCTGAATCAAGACTTTTATCCAGAGTAAATTTCATCAAACTAATGATCTACACAATCAAAACCATATTGAGAGAAAACAAATCGAAATCAGGAAACTCACAATAATGATGATCAAAACATTGTAGATCAAGACTTTTGAATCTCAAATCAGCAAAAGATATCAACCTTTAATTCATACAATGATCCCAGACACGAACTCCACCAAGCCATCGATCGAATATCGTCTTCTACTCTGTATATATAATAATCTAAACTAAGAAATTGAAATACGGAGCCTAGTCCAGGGCTCTAATCCGACTATTTAGATGTCAACCTGTCATAACAACCGTCGAAGCGGCTGGGTTGAGCACCTAAGCCGGCCTCAAACTTAGTCTAAGCCAATAAAAGTCAGAATATCTATTCTCTTAGGTTTAGCTGCTCTTAAATAGGCAAAAATCGCGACCTTGACCTAGTTGGGCCGACCAACTTGGCACTTTTAACTTCGTCTTGATGGTAAACTGGTGATAACTTCCTGTGTAGAGATCCAATTTGAACGATTCAAGATGAGTTGGAAATCTCGTTCAATTACCTACAACTTTGATGAAGACGACTTGACCATAAAATGCATCCAAGATTGGTCAAAATAAATATTAATGGACATGCATGGTGAATCTTCTTTGTCGGGACCAAGCAGCGTTTGACCTCCTGGTGAGCAGCACAAATGCGCTGGAGATCAGATTCTTGATTAGGGTTCTTGAGATTGAGCAGCGTCGGCCTGCCTTGAATGCTAGTTTGTCTTGTATGAGCTTTCTTGATTGGTGAACCCGTCAAGCGCTAGTTTGGGGGTAATTTGGACGCTCGGTTGCCTCAAAACCCAACTTTCAGTATCAATGCCATCTGTTAAACGCCAATTTGCATCTTCCAAATGCCATTTTTGGCTAAGCTTGATTCAAGCGCCATTTTGGGTAGGGCAAGCGCCCGGTTGCCTTGCAGCTTCACTCAAACTTGACTTTTCTTCCACTTACGTTCTACTTTCGTGCCACGAACATGTCCCTCATTCCAAAACATCATCTTATGGGTCCTCGAGTCACCTAAGTCCTGCAATAACATATATGAACAAACACCACGCGTAATTCCGCTAGACAAAAGTGCTCGGAAAAGAGTCAAATATCGCTAAAAAAAGCGGAGTTTACTGTCGATATGACAGTTTAACTTCCCGTGCGTATAACTCTCGATATTACACTCAAACATGTCTAAATCTACCCGAAACATGCCAATAAAGTGATAAACGGGGGCTAGATCACATACAAAAGTGCAGTGAAGTTGAAGCTCCCGTCGATTGTGTCGAGGTACATTCGGGAATACAAGGCTTGGTGACTTTGCGAGGCCACCCAGGTGATCTTGATCCCTATCCTCAATCACGGGTATTCCCTGGGGGTGGATGAGGCGAGGACTCAGTTTTCCGCTCTTGTTTTGGATGACCTCCCAAATAAGGCTTACTATAAGCCAGGGATGGATGCGGCCTACACCGAATGCATCCACGATTTCCGAGTGGGGGTGGACATAGTAGACAAGTATGTCACCCAGCCGGCTGCTGCCTCTGGATCGGCTCCTCCATCTGAGCCTCAGAAGAGTCCTGCTCCTGACTCTTAAAGTTATTTTTTTTTTAGAAGAACTTTTGTATTATGACTTTATTTATTTAATGATGAATTTATTTGGGTTTTGTTTTTGTGAGGTTTTGGAATGTCATGATGTATATGATGATGTATGCCCCATGTATGCTATTCATTATTCTTGATTTGTGAATGGCTTACTTTTTATAGTCGGTTATGCCAATTTGTAGTTTGTACTTATTATTATCTTTGTATGTAGGACCGAGCCTTATTCTAGAACTCGGTCTTTGGTCAGATTAGCTCCGCTCGTATGGTGAGTGGGACCGGATTTGATCGCCTTATTTAATGATATATCACAGAGGCGAGAAGACACAGAGCTCGGAGGCGGAGCTAGATCTGATCGTCTTAACCAAGAATGTAAAATTATAAGGGCGAGAAGATCTAGAGCTCGGAGAGCGGAGCTAGATCGGATCGTCTTAACTAAGAATGTAAAATTATAAGGGCGATGTTTACGACTAATATTATGGTTTTTATCGAGTTATTTCGTAGCAATATCTCCCGTGTTTTAGTGATTTTTATAGAAAATCACTTGCTAAAAGGATAAATTTTGAGAATGGGTTGATAATTGATTAATTACAAAATCGACCGTATTACGTGTTTTTATCGGCGATTATCTATCTATATATAGGCTTACACATTTTGCATGCTTTTGATCGTCTTGTAGGCATGATTGCATGGCATGAAGGGATTAGATGATGTTACATTGATGATTTGCATGGAAGAGAAGGATAAAGGCAAGCGGTGGCGTCCAATGCTCGATTCAAAGCGGACGGGCGTCCATTGAGGAAAACGGCGTCCATACAAGTTTCGAATATAAGTCTTGAAATTTCACTTGAGCTGGCGTCCAAGATTTTAAATTAGCGTCGAAGGAGATTTTTGATTGAGTTTGATGATTTTTGTGGGCGGCGTCCAAATTAAGAAGGGCGGGCGTCGGCGTGACTCGGCCCAATTCGAAGATTTTATGAAGCTTGGGTGGCGTCCACCCATACGGGACGGGCGTTCAAGGCCGACTTAACCTAAGCCGCCTTAAAATTCTATAAATAGCGGCGTGTATTAAACCCAGGAGACATCTCATCGCATTATTCACTCATAACAAACCCTAGCGACGCGCGTATATCATATAGAAAACAAGAAGATGAACTCTTCCATCCCAACAATCATGATCACCAACATGATTGTTGGCTAAACTAATCAGCGGTGGGACAGCGGATGAAACCGATCAACATCAACACCAACTAGAGATTTACTGCTTTGTATTTTTAGTGAGTTAAGATTACGGTTTTTAGTCAATTGAATATCGTTTTATATTGTCTACGTTTTGTTTGAATCAAAAGATTGATAAAACTACTTTTATGCTTTGAATTTATATGAGAATATTGTTCAAGCTTTGGTTTATTTCAATTGATGCAATTAGTTGTAATTCGAGAGATCGTTTATGATTAATTGAGTAGAGTTTTGGAGGCGATCTAATGATCTTGTTATGCATGCCGTTTAGTTTTGCTTGAAAAGATAACGAAACCCTAGAATTCGTTTAAGGAAATTTTATCGAATTCGTGATAGATCATTACTAAAAATCATATCTTTAACTTGCCATCTAGTTGGGGTTGGGTTGGTTGATTGGTGGATTCCCGTTGCCTTGCCGTTCCTTTTAATTATTTGATAAACCAAATCGTTCGTATCGACTTTGATTGCCGTTTAGTTGTTTTTCTAAAACCTAGTTTTTACATCTTGTTTTTACGCATATTTTACTGTTTCAGCGTGTTATCGGACGCCCGTCCACCATAGTGAGCACGCCCGTCCATAGTCGGATTTTCTGTTTCTGTTTTAGTTTAGTTTACTTATCGTTTTTATATTATAATTAGTATAGACCTTAGTTTTAGGTAATAAATTGTGACATAATCGATAGAATAAGCGCACTTTAATCCGATAAACATTCGACTCCCTTAGGGCGACCGTTAACACATATACTGAACCTTATACTTGGGGTGTTTCGGTTTATAAATTTAAAGCGAGTTTTACCGAACAAGTTTTTGGCGCCGTTGCCGGGGAGTCGGTAACGGTTGTCGGATTCCTCGTAGTGTAGTTTTCTGAGTCGACAGTATTTTGGCCATAACTTTCGGCTCGAGTGTCCGTTTGGAACGCAGGACCCCAATTCGGAAAGCTCATTCCGACGGCGACGACATGCACCGTTTTCGAGGTCAAAATCCACTGTTTTCCCTTCCATTTTAGCCCTAGAAGATTTCAACACGTTTTTTTCACCGTCTTAGTGTTTTTCCTGTTTAAAGTTTTTCGTAGGTAGGTTTCTTTTCATGTTTCTGCTTCTATATCTTTTCTACATAAAAAAGAATAAAAAAATAATAATAAAAAATAAATAAAAAAATTTAGAAAGCTGTCCCGAGCAGGCGTGCACTTTGATTTGTCTTACGGGCCTTGATTCGATGCTGAACAGCGTCCACTTCGAATTTCCACTGAACCAGCGTTCACTCATCACTGAGCTTGATTCACTCTCTTCAATTGTCACTTCTTTTCTCTTCTCTCTTTCTAAACCCTCTAATTTCCTCTACATTCGTTCTCATCAACCCTAAGGTTGATTTTTTCCAATCTGCTCTTACGGTTTATGCAAACCAGGAGTAGAAAAGGACCTCTTATCTTTAATCCCGAGGCGGCGATCTATTATCGGAGAAAACTCTTTACTAATCCGAGAAATCATGGCTAACGAAGTTCAAAATCCAGATCCTCAAGCCCAAATGAATCGATCCTTCAGCGGATGCAAGCAATACAGCAACAACCAGAATCAACAAGCTGGCATAAATAATCGGTTTCAACAATTCCGTCAAAACCAGCTAAACCAGTTAAACCAAGACCCTACGCTCCCTATCTTGACCAAGACTTTACGGAAGGGCATAGACCAATTCGCCCTCGGACATGGGGCAGCGAAACCGATCGGAAAATGGAGTGGTAGGATTGGTCTAGAATAGTTCTTTTCATGGCCTTCTTTGGCGAAGATCCTCGTGACTTCTTGTCACCTTCGTTCAAATCTGCGAAGCGAGCCATTATCTGGTGTTGATTACGAGATTGTCAAGTTAAAACTCTTCCCATTTGCTCTAAAGGGTGAAGCAAGCCGTTGGTTTAAATCTTTAGCCCATCATTCTCTCCGTGCACGGAATGATGTCAAAAGAGCTTTGCTCTAAAGTTTGTCTCACTGGGACAATCATGGACATGAAAAGGAGATAGCCACATTTGAACAACTAGATGGTGAGAGTGTGGGGAAAGCATGGGAGAGACTAAATCATTGATGAGGAAGTGCCCTGACCATGGATCTGATGAGACATGAGGCTGCTAGAGTTATTCTATAGAGGTGTCTCTCAACCAAATAGAGACTTCCTTGATTATTTGCTCATGGATCATTCTAGGGGAGGTGATGGCTGGCCCTTCTGAGGGTAGTGAAACTATAGCCAAGAATAACATGTGGTCAAGTCTAGGAAAACCAATGTTAGTGGGAATAAGAAGGAATCTGCTGCGAGCAGTGCGAGACTAAGGTGTTAGTTGCTCAAATGGAAGTAAATAGCAAGCGACTAGCCGATTTACAAATGCGTGACAACAAGGGCAGCCATATGTGAATTACACAGGAATGAAGGCGGAAATGAGATGACCGAGGAAGTAAATTTAATGGAGAATCATAGCCAACCCTTGAAACTTCAATCGAATCGAATTATTCGGTTTCAGCGTCCCGATCTTAATCAATCAATGCACCACTGGCCCATCAAATTCCAAACCTTCCTTGACTCAAGCTATCAAAGACCACCTCCGGGGTGGTTAATCAAACTCATAATCTAACTCCCGAGAGACCTCAAAGTGGTTGAAATCAAAACCAACCTCATAAGCAAACCACCTCTTGTGTCCCTCAACACAAGTTCGATGAGCTAGTGGACATGGTGAAGACCACGGCTACTAGTGTCAAGACAATAGAGAGCAGAGTTGGCGGATGGCGGATCAACAAGCAAGCAGACCCCACGGTAAACTTCCAAGTTATACCGAAAGAAACCAAAGCGAGATATCAATGTTTGCCTTTGCCATCACACCTCAATGGGATTATGGGACCGAAGAGTGAATGAGGTTACTTTAAGGAGTGTAAGTAGCGGTAGGACCGGAAAGATGTCGGAAGCAGTAGCCCCTCACGGCGCCATAAGTTCGAGGAGGGGCAATCGAGAAGTTAAATACCGAAGGAAAAACAGCGAGGAGGAGCTTAATGATGATTCTTCGGGTGATGAAAATGATTACGATAGAGAAATGAGGAAAGGTCGGTGTTTTGTACCCACGACAAAGAAGAGGAGGAAAAGTTTGTCGAGATGGAAGGATAAGGAAGGCGAAGCCATAAAAATCAAGACATGAACAATGATAAAGCCCTTCCTTATCCACCAAAGAAAATACCCTCAGTCATGACAGACAATATGACGGTGTGAGGATGATGCTTAGAGATACCAAAGTGAGTATACCCCTAGCTGAGGTATTGAGTGAAATGCCTAAATGCTCTAAGTATCTTAAGGAAGTTTGTGGAAGCAAGAAGAAGCTTGAGGATGGCGGAAGAAGTTTTAGGAGAAGATTGCTCTTTGGTTCACTGAAAGTTACTACTAAGCGAGGTGACCCGGAGACCTTGATCTCTTGTGAGATTGAAGGCCACGTGTTTCAAAGCGTCTTATGCGACTCGGGGCCTCCATAAATGTGATGCCATTGAGCGTCTGCAAAAGCTCGGTTTAGATAAAAGAATGCGGGGGGCGCCTATTTCTCTTGGATGGTAGACCGATCAAGCCGCTCGCGAGCCCGGTTGTGTTGCCAATGTCCTTCTCCATGTTGGAGGCTTGGTTTTCCTACCATTTGGGTTATCTTAGACTATTCACGACAAAGAGATGCCTAATTCTCGGCCGGACCTTTTTGGATACCTCTGCGCCCTCATCGATTTACGTAAGGGTCGATTACGCTTAGAGTCGATGATACATACATTACCTTCACACGAGGAAAAGTCACGAGAAAACCCTAATTGAAGAAATCTCGTTCGTTGAAGCAATTTATGAGGGCGAAGAAGATGCCAACTCTGAAGAAGCGATAGAGCTACTTGAGAGATAGGTGTTTTCGAAAGGTATAAGCGTTCTGAGATCAAGTTATTTGTGGACCATCTTACTGTTTCGATTTACAGGCCGTAGTCACGGAAGAGTCGTCTTCACGACTTGCTCACAATGAGCTTTGTCAATGAACAAGAAACATGGAGATTCCCGGCAATGAGCGATGATTTCAAGAATTTGCATCAAGAAGACTTTAACCCATATAAGAGGAAAATACGATGGGTAGTTGGGATGAAGTGGATTTACGGAGAGAGACTACTCATTGGGAGATTGATAATTGGGAGCAGACTAGAGAGAGAGCTAGAAGAAGAAGAGTTGAGAAGGATGATCAAGCATGAGAAGGAGAAGCGGAGTCTTTGTGAAGGATCACTATGGATGATGTGATCGGTACCTTTACGGGGTTATACCTCGGGAAGATGAGGTATTCTTGATCCAACCACTTCAAGCCCATAAGGAAAAAAGGTGGCCCTTAAAATCGGTATTGAGCAACCACCTGCGACTTGGAGCTTAAACCGATTCCATAACACCTTAAGTACATTTTCTTAAGGATGGTGATAAGTTACCCTTGATCATCTCTTCAAAACTCGAGCCCGAGCAGAAGCCTTCTTGATAAAAGTGCTTGAAAAGAACATCCTCGCGTTCGGTTGGCAAGTGGGTGATATCGAGGAATCGGCCCGATGTGTGCATGCATAAAATCGAGCGGAGGAAGGAGCTAAGAAAGTAAGACAACCTCGGTGAAATTTGAATCGCATATGCGGGAGGTTGTCAAGAAAGAAGATTATAAAGTGGTTAGACATGGGAATCATCTATGCAATCGCCCGACGGTGAGTGGGTTAGCCCCACCCAAGTTGTGCCAAAGAAGGAGGTATCACCGTTGAAAAGAATGAAAAGGGGAGGAGATAGCTTTACGCCTTGTGGTAGCTCTGATGTGCATCGATTATTATCGCAAATTGAATGAAGTCACCGCCAAAGACCATTCCCCTTACCGCTTCATTGACCCGACTTATTGAAAGACTAAGTGGTCATAAGTATTATTGTTTCCTCGATGGATATTACGGTTACTTCCGGATAGCCATCGACCCTAATGACCGAGGAAGACTACGTTTACGTGTCCATCGAGCACTTTTGCTTTTCGCATGAGAATGCCTTCCGGGTTATGCAATGCACGACAGCGTTTCAGCGGTGCATGTTGGCCATTTTGATGGACTTGTGGAGAAATGTATGGAAGTCTTCATGGATGACTTCTCGATCTATGGCGATAGCTTTGATGAGATCTTGGAAAATCTAGATATGGTACTTCATTTGTGTTGAAAAGAATTTAGTGTAGCGGGAGAAATGCCATTTTCTAGTAGATGAAGGATTGTTGCAGGACACAAGGTGTCAGAAGTGGTATTCAAGTTGATAAGGCTAAGGTAGAAGCCATTGAAAAATGTCGTACCAGCAGCATCAAAAAAGTGCAGCGGTTTTCTTGGTCATGTTGAAGCCTACAGGCGATTTATTAAGGACTTTTCCACAATAGCCAAACCTTTATCTCACATACGAAAGTTGATGCTATGTTCTTGTTTGATGAGAAATGCAAAAAGCTTTCAATTGCACTGAAGGAAAAGCTCATAAGTGCCCTATCTTAATCACTTTTGTTGGACTAAGTCTTTTGAATTATTATGTGATGCCTCTAACTACGTGGTTAGCGCAGATTTTAGGTCAAAGAATTGATAAAAAGTTCAGGCCCATTTACTATGCGAGCCGCACGCTTGAACCCGGCTCAATGCAATTACACTACACATGAGAAAGAATTCTTAGCCGTCGTTTTGCTATCGACAAGTTTAGAAGTTACCTTACAGGGTCTCAAGTTGTAGTTTGGGCCGGACCACGCATGACCTACGCTACCTTATGGACAAAGCGGATGCAAAACCAAGGTTACTCGGATGGATTCTAATTTTGCAAGAGTTTGACCTTGAGATCAAAGATAAGAAGGGTAGTGATAATGTTGTGGCTGATCATCTGTCTCGCCTAGTAAATGAGGGTGGCGTAAATCACAAGGAAATAGGCATTGATTTCCCTCTTGAGCAATTGATGAAGCTTGATCTGATTAGGCCGTGGTATCTTGATTCGTCAACTACTTAGCGGTAGGCATTTAGAAGAAATGGCGTATCAATAGAAGAATAAGTTCTTTTACGATCTACAATATCTCGTGTGGGAGGATCTTCATCTGTTCAAGGTGCAGTAAAGGCGGGTTGCTTAGAAGGTGTGTTCGGAACATGAACAATGGGATATACGGAACAATGTCATAGTGGTCCCACGGGAGGACACTACGGAGCACCCAAGGCAGTTGCAAAAATCCTCCAAGCCGGATTCTCTTGGCCGACTCTTTTTAAGGGCGAAGCCTTTTGTAAAGGTTGCGATAGGTGCGGAGAGGTGGGAGGCGAGTAATAGGATGGAAATGCCACTTAGGCCCATTACGGAATGCGAAGTCTTCGACATGTGGGGAGTTGATTTCATGGGACCCTTTCCATCATCGTGTGGAAATAAATACATTCTCGTCTGCATGTAGACTACGTCTCAAGTGGGTGGAGGCAATAGCCACCCAAACTAATGATCACAAAGTTGTGAAGAAATTCTTGCAAAAGAATATCTTCACGGATCGGATGTCTAGAGCCCTCATTAGTGATGAAGGTACTCATTTTTTGCGCGCCGCTTGATAAAGTTCTTGAGAAATATGGTGTTAGACACAAAATCGGTACACCATATCATCCCCAAACAAGTGGACAAGTCGAGATAAGCAACCAAAGCCTTAAAAGAATTTTAGAAGACCGTGAACTCAAATAGATCCAGCTGGAGTCTAAAGTTGGATGGCGCACTTTGGGCCTATCGCACCGCCTTTAAGACCCGATGGGCACGTCACCCTTCCAAATGGTCTATGGCAAAGCTTGCCATTTACCGGTCGAGCTTGACCACAGGCTTATTGGGCTATTAAATTCTTGAATTTCGACTGACCCGACTTTGTGGGGAAAGAGATTATTGCAATTGAGCGAGCTCGATGAGTTCGACTCCGTGACTACGAGAATTCGAGAATCGATAAGGAAAGAAGCGAAGGCACTCCATGATGCTAAGATTAAAGATCGGGAATTCAAAATGGGAGACATGGCTTTCTTTGTATAACACCAGGCTCCATCTTTTTCTTTGGTAAGCTTAAATCTAGATAGTGCGGCCCCTTTGAGATTCTTGATGTTCATCTGGTGGAGCTATTACGTTGAAAAGTGCGGCGATCAACCGTTCAAAGTCAATGGTCATAGGATTAAAAGTACTTTGGGCAGCCCAAGGAAAAGCACAAGTACTATACTTTCAAAAGAGAAATGAAAGCGGTTGAGTCGTTTATTTGTGAAGAGATTCCATCCTACTTCTTTGGGGTGGATGATGACATTATTACCCCTATCCTTGCGGATCATACATTAATGCTCCTGAGCACATTAGCATACCTCAGCCGAATCTGAGAAACAAGAACAAGAAGAAAAGAGTCAGTGCTGTATGGAGAGAAAAGTTTCATGATCTTATCGCGCACTTGACTTGTTGTTGTGGCGAAAACCATTTCCGTCCTAGTCATTCTGATTCTGACAGAGAAGTGGTTAGCCTCAAACCCAAGTGGCCTGATCCAGGTTGACTTGGTTTACTCTGTAATCAAGTAATAATTCAAAAGGCATCACATAATAATTCAAAAGGCTTAGTCCAGTCAGGTGCGATTAAGATAGGGGCACTTATGAGCTTTTCCTTCAGGCAATTGAAAGCTTCTTTGCATTTCTCATCAAACAAGAACATAGCATCATCTTTGGAAGGTGAGATAAAGGTTTGGCTATTGTGGAAAAGTCCTTAATAAATCGCTTTGTAGAAGCCAACATGACCAAGAAAACGCGTACCTCTTTGCGTTTTGAGTGCGATTTTTCAATGGCTTCTACCTTAGCCTTATCAACTTGAATACCATACGGACACCTTGTGTCCCGAACAATCCTTCATCTACTAGAAAATGGCATTTCTCCCAGTTAAGCACTAAATTCATTTCAACACAGCGTTGAAGTACCATATCTAGATTTTCCAAGATCTCATCAAAGCTATAAACCCTTGATTTCAATTCAAATCACCCGGCAACGGCGCCAATTTGTTCGGAGGATTTTTGCATCACTAAACAAAAACAATTTATAAACCCTAACCTATGTGCAAAACTAACTCCTAACCGACCGAATATCGGGTAATTGGCGCCGTTGCCGGGGAATCGGTGTTTTGTTGAATCTAATTGAGTTAATCCCTCTATTTTGTTACGATTTATTTTTTTTCTTTCAATAAAAGTAGCGT
Organism: Gentiana macrophylla; assembly: GCA_026214975.1. Taxonomy (NCBI): domain Eukaryota; kingdom Viridiplantae; phylum Streptophyta; class Magnoliopsida; order Gentianales; family Gentianaceae; genus Gentiana; species Gentiana macrophylla. The sequence continues at coordinate 2,490,438 of CM047816.1, read as the reverse complement.
TAAATAAATTGAGGTTTTTTTATTTTTTCCGTGTTTCGATGACCGTAGGGTTAAGAATGTGCAAAAGTTTTTTACTCGATTTGTTAAGCGTGAAGTGTAACCTAGTTTGATTCGGGGACATCGAGGTTGAATTATCGACCCCACATTTTATGCGATCGAACTTTTGGATAAAGGGATCGTTTAGCACTAGTTAGTATTTTTCCGTAACTTTCGGCTCGAGTGTCCGTTTGGGGCGCGGACCCCAATTCGAAAGCTTCGTTCGGCGCCGACAGCGTAATGAGCGGCCAAATGCCGTTCAACACCGTTTTCGAGGTCAAAATCCACTGTTTTCCCTTCCATTTTGGGCTCGAGAAGATTTCAACACGTTTTCTCCCTTTCATTGTTTTCTGTTTTCTGTTTTAAATAAATAAATATAGGATTTCTAGGGTTTCTTAAGTATCTAGGGTTTTTGATGTTTTATCTAGGGTTTATGAGGTTGCTCAGGTGTCTCGAATTGGTGATCTTTTGAGCTATTTAGGGTTTGTTGTGTTTTTCTGCGTTTACATTTGCAAATTCGATGTTTGAGCAGGCGTTCAAGGTAATGAACGCCCGTCCGATCCATAACTGTGGTGAGCAGCGGCTGAATTGTTGAGCGGCGATCCGGTGCAAAATTTCCAGGCAAACGCCCGTTTGGTATGTTGAACGCACGTCCAGGTTCCAAATTTTTCTTGACTTGATTTTTAATGCTTTATTTGATGTGGATACTTCCATATGAGCTTCTGTGGCTAATTATTTTTACGTAGATGTTCTGAACTTGCATGTGTACATCTTTCCATCTACCGATCCATGTTAAATACTTGATTAATTTCTATATAAATGATTCATCTATGCATGTTATAGTTACTGTCGGTTCTCGTATGCTATAACTGTTCTTATTGTTATTTAGTAGCTAATGTCGGCTTCCGTATGCTACATATCGTTGTGATGAATCCTGTGAGCTTTAAGACCTATGTGTTTTCTTGTTATTTTTGTAACTCATATGGGTAGCTCTTTGTCGGTTTTCCGTTGCTACCATCGTTGGCTTATGAGTTATATACATTTAGTATAGCTAATTGTTGGTTTTCCATAATGCTATCACCTTTGATGAGTCTTAAAGCGCGTCATACCTTGCATGTAATGAATAATCTTATCGTTTATAAATGGCTTGTCATTATTTGGTAGGCGTTTATTATATACATGTCGTGTTGCAAATGAGTGGGCTAGTTTTCTTTCTTTTATTTTCTTTTATTTTTGCATATCATTTAGATGCATATCATTTAGTTGCATGTCATCTAGTTGCATTGTTTTTCTATTTTCTTTTATTTTTCTTGAGGGTAATTCTTGTCGGCTTGCCGTGCGCTACCACTTTTATTTTATGTCCTTCATTTTACGATTACGCACGGGCCGTAGTCTTTGTAGAGTTGTCTACCCAACTTGCTCGGCTGAGCACATCGCCTTTTTTATTTTATTAGAATTGCATATCATGTAGATTGCATTGTAATATATTTTCGTATAGTGCACCTAGCCTACTATTTTGTAATGTTCCATGTATATGTTCCATCTTTATATGAGCTTAATCTGAAAAATCTCTATGACTTCTTTTCCATGTGTTTTACATGTATAATCCTTTTTCCCGTAGACTCTTTTTGCCTTTGTTCAAGTATGCGGGACACTTGTGATAGCTATTGTGCGCTTTAACGGCGATATCAGTTTTCTGTGATGCTCACGATCTCTTGATCTATTCAAGCTTTCTTGGATCTGTGATGCTCCACATTTCCAAGGTTATCCGAAGCAATTTTGGTTCTTCAGTGAGGTCTTTCGAGGTGCTAGCCGGAAATACAATCACCTAAGTCCCTAAATTTTTATTTACTGTACAACTTGAGGACTAGTTGCAATCTAAGTGTGGGGAGGAATGGTTTGGTGTATCTACATATCATTTGCTTGATTTGTTATGTTTTATGCGAAATGAGCTTAATTTTCAAAATTTTTGTTTTTGTTTTGTCCCGAGTAGGCAATTCAATTCAATGTTCGTCATTTTTATAGTCATTGATGCTATATATCATATGTTTGATAAGTTAGTTGTTTCACCTGAGATCTATTTTTCACGAGCCACAGTGAATGATGAGCTATTATATAAAGTTATACCCCTTTTGGATTAGTGATTTTTGATTTTCTTATAAGTCATGTGCTTAGTGCTACGTATGTATCTTGAGATTTATGATAGTTTGTATTTACATCCGAAGTATGTTATACTGTGAATATCTAAGGTTTGAATGTGATAAGTAACACGTAACTTATTGTCAAATGGAAAAGTTGAATTCAAAATGTATTAATTGGGTGTGTCGAAAGCTAGTCGATGATTTGAGTGCGGTAGGTCATATCTCAAATGTCCTATACCACTATGATGACTAAAAGCTCACGACAGTCAGAAAAAGCTGCCTTATGATTGGAGTAAGGTAGGGTATATCTCGAATATCCTATTCTGCTATGACAGGGCAATAGCTCATTCTGATGTATGTTTAAAGTGAAGTAATTAAATCAACTTGAATAAGAATTGGTATGTTATGAATATAAGACTAAGTTATCGTCTATCTTATCCCCAGTATAAACTGATAGATATGCTGTAAGGATTATCCTCTGAGTATTTCAGAAAGGTCCTAGATATGTTCGATCATCCTTTTCGGGATATTTGGAACGATTAGAAAAAAGAAGTTGATGAATTTATTACTTTGATGCAAAACCAATTACCCGTAAACGGCGCCAATTTGTTCGGAGGATTTTTGCATCACTAAACAAAAACAATTTATAAACCCTAACTTACATGCAAAACTAACTCCTAACCGACCGAAAAACTTGCGCCGTTTGAGCGTTTTAAAACTTGTACATGCAAAACTAACTCCTAAACTCCTAACCGACCGAAAAACTAACTCCTACATGCAAAACTAACTCCTAAACTCCTAACTCCTAACCTACATGCGCCGTTTGAGCGTTTTAAAACTTGTTCCAAATCGTTCCCCAATCAAGTTTTATTGTTTTTGCTTGTAATCCGGATTTATAAACCTTATACTTGGGGTTTATAAATTGTTTTTCCCGTTTAACAATTGAAAGGATTTAGTAGATTAGATTCAACAAAACACCGATTCCCCGGCAACGGCGCCACTTTTGTTCGGAGGATTTTTGCATCACTAAACAAAAAGAAAATTTATAAACCCTAACCTATATGCAAAACTAACTCTAACCGACCGAATATCGGGTTGTTGATAGTAGAAAGCGAGATAAGTAAAGGGGTCGATCCACGAGGAATTGGGATGTTGAATCTAATCTTATTAACTCTCTCAATTGCTACTCATGAAAACAAATAAGCGAAAGAAAAACATATAAGCGAAGATAGAACAACTAAAATAAATCTAACCTATAACAAACAATAAAAACAACCTAAACTAAAGATACATGGGATCAAACATAATACAAACCAAGTGATTTCAATCCTAGTTCATCTCATGATTTTAATTCGATATTGTGGTTTCACCTTTACACGAGATACGAACTCCTAATTCCTTAGTGAATCTATTTCTCAAGCTATGAATCCCTAATCTCTTAGTGAATTCAATTATCTATCTCTCCTCCCTCGAATGTTGAGACCAATTTCCATACAAAACGAAGGTGTAGATTCAAGTTAACTCCTGTATTTTAAAATCTAGCAACCTAGATAATTAACCAATTAATTGTCACGAATTAACGATTAAAGATCCTATCTTTCTATGGTGATCTAGCCTAACAAAGAATCTCATCAACGTTAGACAACAATTAGCAATCGATCTCTCGATCTAGTCACACAATAGCATCATAAATTGCATAGAAAAATACAAAATAAATCAAGATCATGAAAATAAACGAAGATTGAATAAATCAAAAGATGAACTCACATAGTTTATACAACGGTTGATCTCCATGAATCAACAAAGCGAAAATAAGCGATCTAATCTAACCCGGATCACCCGAGCACAAGGCTCGGGTGACCGCCTGAACTCCCAAAGTGCATTTGCTCCTACAGGTTTTAGTGTATGAGAAATTATGTGTCTATTAGGGTTGGGGATATGCGGCCTTTTATAGAAAACAAAGTCGGTTTGCTTAAGTCGGCCAGCGGACGCTCGTCCGTTTAGGTGGGCGCCCGTCCGAATGCGATATTTCAATCTCGATCCGATTTTCTTCCTCAGGGCGCTTCGTCCAATTCCTTAGGCGTCCATCCATTATGCTTTGAACTTGTGCCAAACTCCCGTCTACTTGGCGTCAAACTCTACGATCTAAATTTCTTCGATGGGCCTTTCGTCGAGAACTAGAATTTGTAAATGAGCGTAAGTATTCGATACGGTTCGGTATATTCGGTCCGAAAAAGCTCGATTCGTGATCGGTTGAATTTTCGAACCCGAACCGAGCCTTAAAAATCGATATTAAATCCTACGAGCGAGCGTATATCGAGCGAGTTTGGCTCGATTAAAATATTAAATTATTATTATATTATATTTATTAATTATTTTTATAATAATAAGTTAATTAAATTTTTAGTTTATACTTTATATTGAATTACGAAAGGGAAAGGGAAAGAAAACCTAATTGCTAATTTGCTATTCTTCTTCGTCTGCATTCGTCATTCTTCAAGAAGTCATCCCTGCCCCTTCGGCCGCCCCCTGCCGATTCGGCCGCCCTTCCCCGGCTCCTCCGACCACCTTTCTTCTTTATTGGCTCGGCCACTGCAAGCACGGCGGCACCAACAAAGCAAACCGTTTCGGCTTGCTTTTAAGCGGAGATTGCATATCAAATTCATATCCTCAATGTCTGAAAATTAGAATCCCCCATTATCTCAAGGTCAAGTTTGTGTTTTTTGTGTGTTTGTTATATATACTATCATCTTAAAATTTTTTGCTGTCGTGCGCCCTTGATTGAAATTTTTATTTATGACTAGTAGTAGCTTAAATTGTTAGATATTCAAGGTCTTTATGTTAATATGTTCTCTCTTCTTAAAGTGCTTGGTTTGCTTTCAAGGCGGTAAAATTTTGGTGGGTGGGGTTGAATCGGTTGATGGTGTAGCGACAAGCCCGTTCTTCAATAAGCTGGGTTGTGCTTCTTTTTGATTTGAGTCATCTCTTTGTTTGTTGTAAACAAGGAGGTGATAACTGATAGGTTAGGTGGGCTATAGCCGCTATACACGACCTTGAAAGCAAGGAGTATATGTGAATGTGAATACTTAATTACATAACTGGCGAAAAACCGAGTGTATCGGTGTTTTTATTATGTAATAGGTTAAGTTGTTTACTTGTAAATTGTAATTGTTGTAAGTGTATATCTGATAAAAGTGTAAAACATAGTATATACTCAAGCATCAAATACACAAAATACTGATCTACTCTCTGTTGAGAGTGAGGCAGTGAGAATAATGACTCAATCTCTTGTTGATTCTTGAGATGATGTTGAAATAATGGGGGCGAGGTTGAGGGCAGAGATTATGATTGAGATGAATTTGATCATGAGGCAAGCGAGCAAGAGCAAGAGCAAGAGCAAGAGGGGCGAGATTGAGGAGTAAATGAACTCAATGATCAAGGCAAACCAAGGTCTATTGTGTGGCGACATATGAAGGAAGTGATGATTAATGGTGTTAAAAAGAACAAATGCATTCATTGCTCGGGGTTACTATCGATTCGAAAGGTAAAACTACATCCCATCGATGAGGCATTTGAAATCGGCTTGTCCACTAGAAATAAAATATTTCTAAGCCATTGATATTGAAAGAGAAAGATTCTTCCACCGTTCAATCTCAACTCCTTGGTATGATCAATTGCGAAGGTGCAAGTTCTATATCTACTTTTACATTTAATTTTGATAGAGTTAAAGAACTTGCGAAGACACATGATTTTAGCCCATGAGTATCCTTTTAGCATCGTAGAACATAAAGTGTTCAATGTGTTCTTGAAAGCATATACTCACGACTACAAACCAATCAGTAGGTACACGGTTAGGAAAGAGTGCTTCAAAGTGTATGAAGCGAAAAAGAAAAGCTTAAGAAGAGTTTAGCCAAGGTTAGCAAAGTTAGCCTAACTCTTGATTGTTGGACTTACGGGGTTCAAAAGATTGGGTACATGACAATAGCTGTTCATTACATTGATAGGAATTGGAATTTGCAAAAGTGAGTACTCTCTTTTGTCAATGTACCTCCACCTCATCTTGGAGTTGCATTGGCAAAAGAAGTACATAGGGTTTGCAATCTTTTGGGATTGGTGATAAAGTGCGTTACGTGACCGTAGACAATGCATCTGCGAATGATGTGTGCAAATCTACTTTGAGAAAGCGATTATAATTCTCTTTCAAAACTTGTGTTGGATGGAAAACTTTTTCATGTTAGGTGTTGTGCACATATCATAAATCTGTTGGTTAAAGATGGTTTGAAAGAGATTGAAAAGGTTACTGAATCGGTTAGAGACGGAGTGAAGTACTTATTTGGTTCAGAAATCAGACTTCGCTCATTCAACGAGCATAGAATGAATTTAAAGTTGAAACCAAATAAGTTAGTTTTAGACAATAACACTAGATGGAATTCAACTTATGTTATGTTGTCTACGGCTTACAAGTACAAACAGTGTTTTAGTAAGTTTGGTGAAGATGATGATTCGTTTGCAAAGTATGTTCCTTACGAAAACCCGGTGGGAGGAGGTTAATGAAGTTTGTGAGTTTTGGAGATTTTTTGGATGTTACCAACCTTATTTCAGGAGTAATTATCCAAGCGTGAATTTGTTTCTTTTGGAGTTGTCTAGAATTAAAGAATTGATCAATGCTCAGTTAGACATCTCTTGTAAGAAACATATGCAAAGCATGGCTCTTAAAATGGTGATAAGTATGATAAGTATTGGAATGAGTGTGATTTGTTGCTTTGTTTTGGTTCATTACGGATCCTAGATATAAGAAGGCAATGATCAAATTTGCTTATCAATCAATGTACCCTTCTAATCATAAGGACAAGATTAAAATTGTTATGGCCAAGTTTGATGAACTATTTATGCATTATGTTAAGATTTATGGTGATGAGAAAGAGATAGGATTAAAATCCTATAGTGCCAATTCCAAAACACCTCCCTCTTCCACAATTGGTAAAAGAAAGTTTGATGAGTTTGTGATGACATTAGAATCAAAAGGAAATGAGAAATCAGACATTGAGCTTTATTTTGAGGAAGGGTGCTTTCCAAATGTTAATAACTTTGATGCCCTTGCTTGGTGGAAAGGGAATGAGGGAAAATACAAAGTGTTATCCAAAATGGCCATGGATATCTTGTCTATTCCAATTACAAGCTGTTGCATCGTAGAGTCTACCTTTAGTCTTTGGTGGTAGGGTTGTTGATAAAAAGAGCTTCATGAGAAGGGATACAATTGAGGTTTTGCTTTGTGGTGGAGGCTGGATAAATGAAGCTTATGGAATCCGTTCATTGAAAGAGGTACTATACTAATTTAGTAATTTATATGATTTTTAAGTAATCTTTATTATTAACTATGTATCTTTACTATCTTATTTGCATTAGGTGAGTTTACTATTCTTCTTTCATTTCGTTTCGTAAATATATAAGTGTTTTGCTTAATGAAGTGCATCAAATAATTAGGTTTTAAGAATGTTTGTTATTATTTTTAGGAAATGAAGATCAATTGAATTGGAACATGAAAACGAATATGAAATGAAAGATTCCATTGACAAAGTGGTAATTTACTTATATATTTATGTTAATTTACTTATCTATGTAATGTAACTAATGTTGCCTAACTTAGTAACTTATCTATGTCTGTAATAGAAATTATAGACTTTCTGATTGATCTTCTTTGGCGGTGACTCTAAAAATGTAGAATGCATTCCATCTCAAGTTGCACAATCATCAAAAGATGTCACATGGAAGCAAAACAAGCTATCATATTCTCTCTTGTTGGGGCGACCTTACAGTTACAGTTCGATTGTGGCAAGCAGACACAAACCAACTCTAAGATTGAGAAGAAGAAAAGGCAAGGAGAACATGATTACATGAATCTTGTAATATTGGACAATTGGGAGTATTGGACTATTTGGCTTTTGGACTTATCATGTTTTGTAGTATTGGACAATTGAACATTTGGACTTATGAGTTATGAATTATGATGTTTTGTAATAGACTAATAGTATTCCCCATCTTTAATGTTTTTGTTATATTTTACCCATCTTAAATATTTTTGTAATATTGGACAAATTCTGCTGCTGCTAATTTAACATGCATTCAGGTTTTTTTTTTTTTTTTTTTATATATTTTTATTTTTTCGGATCGAACCTGTTCGGACCGTTCGGCTCGTTCGGACCGAACCGAGGCGAATAAATTTTTAAACTTGAACCCGGCGAACCTGAAAAATCGAGTTCGGCCGAGCGAGCCGAGCCGAGCCGAGCCGAGCCTTGAGAGACCAAATTTTCGAGCGAGCCGAACCCCCGCCAGGGTTCGGTATTATTCGGCTCGTTTACACTCTATCCGGAACCTCAAACGCTCGTCCCACATGGACGCTAGTTCACTCCTGGGACGCGCTTGATCCATTGGATCAATCAACTTGATTTCTTTCCTTAAATCTTTTATTCTTCCATAAATCCTTTTGATTCTTTCTCCACTCGAATTTCTCTCTTTAAGATCATCTTTTCCATAACCAATGTGTATCTACAAATTAGGAAAACATACCAAAGCGTAACATAATTCCAAAATCATATAAAATCACCATTTAAGCACCTAATTACATTACGTTTATAATTTAACCATTGAAAACATCATTTACTCAATATTTCAATTATAAAGCTCGATTTCTATGAAAAACATAAGAATATGGGGAAATTGATATAAAATATATCCTTATAAAACGTATAAAATCACCCTTAACAAAGCGAGAAGATCTAAAGCTCGGAGGCGGAGCTAGATCCGGTCGCCTTAACTAAGAATGTAAAATTATAAGGACGAGAAGATCTAGAGCTCGGAGAGCGGATCTAGATCCGGTCGCCTTAACTAAGAATGTAAAATTATAAGGGCGAGAAGATCTAGAGCTCGGTGAGCGGAGCTAGATCCGATCGCCTTATTTAACAGTGGAAGGACGGCTATAGACTAGATATTACACTTGGGCGAGTTGGGGTAGCTTTGTCCCTATATCAACTTAAAGTAAACCGGACCAAGTCAAATTGCCCTTAGGACTAACTGAGCAAGTTTAGGTGACCTAAATCTGACATTATGAACTAACGGTCTATGTGAAGTTTTAAGGACGAGTAGGGCCAGGCTAGTGTTGACTTCTCGTTTGAAAGCACCAGGCGAACCGAGTCAGGTTAGACTGACTTCTCGCGTGTAGTTTTTAAGGACGAGCGGGGCCAGGCTAGTGTTGACTTCTCGTTTAAAGATGTGGCGAGCTGGGCCAGGTCGGACTGACTTCTCGTGTGAGGTTTTACTGCGCGGTGGGTGTTTAGACGAACCTTAAGAACGTATAAAGTGAGATATAACTTACACCGGTACCAATTAGAGTGCGATTAGCCGAAATGAGATCATACAAAGCCGATATGGAAAAATAGGGCAGAATTAAAGTGCAGGAATAAATTGGGAATAAGCAAATAATGATGAAGTGCGAACAAGAATTAAAGTGTAGAATTTAAAGATAGTTTGAATAAACGATAACCAATAAAGACTTGCCGAACTAGTCAGGCAAGAATGATTCCTTTGACCTTTTAGCTGCATAGAAACTTCGAGCGATCTCCAGGTCTCCTTTGATTTCGACCGACCCTCGGGCGGTTGGGAACTTCAGACTGATGTGCGCTGGGGAGATTATGGCTCGGAGATCGATCAGAGAAGGCCTTCCCAAAATAATGTTGTATGCTGATGAAGATTTGACCACGACATAGTTGACCATGAGTGTCCTTCCTGAAGAATCCTTCCCGAACGTTGTCGCGAGCCGAATCATGCCTAGTGGATGAATATGAGGACCGGCAAATCCAAACAAATGTGCTGAGACCGGAGTGAGCTCGAATTCCTTAAGACCCATTGCCTGAAAAGCTGCAAAGTAAAGAACGTTAACCGCGCTACCGGTGTCCACGCAAACTCTCTTAACCAGATTCTTGCTGACCACAACTTCAATGATCAACCCTTCATTGTTTGGGACCAAGGGGAGTGGGTCCTTTGGCCCATAGCCTACTTCTTGATAGGAAATTGCATTTCTCTTGTTTGCCTGCACGCCCTCTATCAGGGCGCTTAAGTTACCAACTTCAAAGGCAATACCAGGGCCTCCCACAATGGTGTTGATGGTGTTAATCGGGCGATTGTCTGTTGGTTGACCTTTATCGGGAGACTGATCTCTTCTTCGCTGGGGTTCGCCTTGTCGGCTGTGATTACGGTTATAGTTTCTCTGTTGGTAATCCCGCTGTCCGTGGCGTTCGCCATAGCGAGGTCGCTCCACGACTTCATCTAGTTTTCCTTCTGCAATTCCTACTTGCACGTCGCGTTGAAAATCTCTACAGTTGTCCAACTCGTGCCCAGTGTCTTGATGGTAGCTACAGAACTTGCTCTGGTCCCTTCTCTCCAAGGGGCTTCGTAGCGGTGTAGGGGTCTTTGCCAAACCCTTTCTTTCTATGATTGCCAGTACATGTTCTCGAGGCCTGTTTAACACCGGGAAGTCTCGCGGCTGCAAGGCATTTCTCTTCTCAGGTCGGCCCGTGGCCGAACCGCTTTCACGATCTCTATAAGACTTTCTCTTCTTGTCGGATGTGTTTTCCAGCTTGTCCTTCTTGGGCTCGGACTTCTCCACTTCTCGCTTCACGCGATTAGCTTATTATCATTGACAATGTTTGAATGAAACTTCCAAACACTCTTCCATGGACGTGGGGAGTCTGCTGCTCAGTTTGGCATATAACCTGCCTTCCCGTAGCCCTGCTACGAAGGAAGCGATCCGAACTTGATCGTCGGCGTCTCGAACTTGCAGCGATTCTTCACTGAACCGCTTAAGGTATTGCAACGTAGTCTCATCTTTCTTCTGTTTGATGGCGAATAGGTGGGTAGCATTCTTCTGGAACGGCTTCGCCGTAATAAACACGTGTAGATAGTCCTTGGCGGTATTTTCTTGAACCATTCCCGAGCCTGACCAGTGAGTAGCGCGGGGAATGCTTTGCACTTCATCTCCCCTGGGGCACAATAGAGATTCATGTGCGTGAGATACTGGAACAGGTGATCCTGGGGGGTCTTTAGTTCCGTCGTAGGGCTCCAATTTGGGGATATTGAACCTGGCTGGCTGGGGGTAGTTATCGATCTGCTCAGAAAATGGGGATTAGAGCGCTAGGAGTGTTGACTTCCTTCCCGCTATGGCCTCTAGCTCGGAACGAGTTGCCTTCATTGCTTGAGGGACGACCAACTGCCTCTGTAGGTTTGAGGATGACGATCGATTTTCTCTTCTGTTTCCTTTACACTTTGGGGAGGAAGGCGTTGGCTGCCACGACCCGTCATTGGGGTCATCCTCTTCTTCTGTGTCCTGATCCTAGGAATTATCTCCAGATGAACCCTCGTTCGGGTGATTCAGATCTTGCAAATTTTCATTGAGGGGGCCTTCTTCTTCTAGATCTTCCCAATCTTCATCCTCCTCGTCCTCCTCTGCCAAGACCGCGTTAAGAAATACTTCTTTTATGGCGTTGTCCAATGCTGTGAGTTGATCTACCAACTCCTGGTGGGTCTTATCAAGGGAAGTTGGATCATGTTGTGGATTTTGGTTGTTGGCATCTGACTCAATAGCGTCGTTGGCACCATTACCGTTAGCAGCCTGTTGTCATGTAGTCACCATGGTTATCCTGAAGTTCTCCTGAGGTTATCAAGCAAAAGATGGACCCTCCTTCTAGTGCCAATTGACGATCCAAAAATCGTCAAGGTAATCCTCTAAGCTCGTTTCCTTGATTATAACCTAAGGATGCCTCAAGAACAGAAAAAAGCGATGATGGAGGGGGGTGATTTGAGGTGTTTTAGACTGCACTTGAGATGTTGTTTCTCAAGTTGCCCACGTATACAAATACAATAGTTGAATTGGAATCAAGTCTCCGAAGTTCCTCAGGGATAGTTTATATAGAGGGGCTTATGCCCTAGGGTTTGCTGTGGCGTGTCTGTGGTAGTTACTAATTTAACGTATTCCCTAAGGAAAAGAATTGTGATTGATTGATCTCCATGATTTTAGGAGATAATTATGATGTTCGAATATTCGAATTAAGTGATAAAGATTAGAGCCTTTATGACTCAAGATTCTCTTGTAGTTATCTGATTATTACACACGTGAAGAATAAGATTAGGGACAGGCTTTGGCCGACCTAGGCAAAACACGCCAGATTGGCGGAACCGGCCTACAGAGGTCGGGGACGATGGCCGGGCTCCCACTGCTGCGGAATCGTACAAGTCTAAGGACTTAGCCCGATCAACGAGGTTGATACTGACCGAACTGCCGACTATCTGAAGTTCGGTTCACGATCCCTCTCAGACTGTTAGAGGCTGAGAATATCCGATCCAGCGACGGTCGGACATACGGGGATTGATGGTGATGAAGCGGGTAGGCGATCCCCCCTGGGCTCGTCATTAGGAGGTCAAGTGCGCTTTTCTCTCCGAAGTGAGTGTTGGCACCACCAAAAATGCCACGTGGCAGTTCATTTTCGACAAAGATCGAGGAGAAAAGGAAATCAACACTATAATTCCGGTGGAAATCGGCTAAAGGATTTCCAGCGGTGGACGGCAGTAGTTAATTGAATTCTGATAGTTGCATATGGTTACCAATATTTGCAACCGGTTGGTGTCAGTATTAGTTTTCCCACCGGTTTCAAGCCTTGGATTAAAAAAATTATAATATCTCCGTTTCAAAATATAAGTCTCAAAATATAAGTCATCCTATACTTTTAGATTTGTCCCATAATATAACTAATTCTACATTACCAATACAACATATGTTACCCTTTTCTCTATCTAACTCTTAATTTATTATCAATCCAATCATTTTTCTTTACTTAACAACTACTCACTCTGTTCATTATTATCTCTGTCGCATTTAAGAAAAACACACAAATTAAAAAAAAAGTAATTGTATTGATTTTCATTATAAAATACTAAAAAAATCTTGAAAAGTGTAGTCGTCTATTGAATATGAAAAATTGATTGGTTGAATGAGCCTATAAATTTGAAAGGTAATATTGAAAAGTAGAAAAAATATTAAAATATGTATTGAAAATGTAACTATGACAGATAAAAATAAAATTTTGATTTTGACAAGTGCGACAATTAAATATGAACGGATGGAGTATTGCATTAATAGGAGTCAAAGCGCATTTTGGATATTAACATTCAAATTTACGATGATCGATCACTTTCTTAATTTTGTGTAAAAAGCTACAGGATAATTTATATTTTCAAAGCAGATGTAATAATTGTTATGTAGTTACGTTGTTATCACAAGAACATACGTTTGATAAGAGAGTTATCCACATTAATGTTAAGTTTGCCCCTTTAAGGCTGTCCACAGTGGGGTGTATTCTTCATCTCCCTAAATTTTATATATGGAGGATAGGCAAGTCTTAGTCTTACAGTGGCACTTTATCTACCTCCCTATCCCTAAATAATATTAAGGTTCCCCCTAAATATACGGAACCTGTTAAAGTGAACAGTACACACATTTTTCTACTTTTTATTTTCGAACACATATTTTCAGCAGAAAAGTGGAAACAATATATCCATTCTATCTTTTTTTTTTTGAAAGCTCATTACATCTTTTATTAAAATGGTGCAATAAATTATTAAAACACGTTTTTACATTATTAATTATTATACTCATATGAATCAATAAATTTAATCTCACGGTTCATGATGTAGAAGTATGTTATGTACTTTGTTGTGAACTTTTTTTGTTGCTGATCTAACTTATCAAAATTAAGATGTGAAATGTTGGTGAAATATGTGGTGAAAAAAATGTTTAATTATTTTCACAAGTTACACATTCAACATGATGAGTCTTGACAATACAATTACGAAATGCATAAAAAAGAGAAGTTACCGTATGTTAACGAAAAATTCTCTTTTATATTGATATAGATAACAAAAATACACCATATTTTTAAAGATACGATTTTTTTTTCCCGTTCAAAACTATCATACAACATCATTTTTGTAATCATATGCGATTTTTTTTGGCAAGCATACGACATAATTTTTTATTTATTTTTTGGATAATGCACACAACATAATAAATTCTCACATCGTAACTATAAGACATTTCATTTTGATTTTTGTGGGGGAAAAAAAGGAGGGAAAGTGTTTTGATAATTAAATTAGTTAGTTGAAATGTGAGGAAAAAAGTAATTTTTAGGAACTATATAGGGAGTGTTTATCGGAGTTGGATTTTTTTATAGGGTGTAAAAAGAAATCAAAGCAGAAAATAAGGTAAATAAAGGGTGTGATAGGGAACCACCATTGTGGTTACACTAACTGAAGCGGGAGGTTTTTGTGTGTTGTGTACCTATATGTGGATTGCACGTGTGGACACCACACACTTTTATTCTGTATTTGAACTGTGTGGTTCTGATTGTTTCACTCGTCACATCAACTCAAATTCCCTCAACACACAATAACTTCACAATTGAAGCCTCTCCGCTCTACTGGAGTCTTATCCCCTAAATGAAAAAAAATATATCCTGTATTGACTTGATGAAATATATTTAACTTTTTTATTTTTTATAATGAAATTTCTTTTACCCGTGAAAAACAAAATAATGTATTAAATGGAATTGGTTATGTAGTAATATCTTCTTCTTTTTTTTTTTTTTTTTTTTTTGTAAGAAGAATTTTTATTAAAAGTAGGATGGACAATCCACATGGGGTATAAAATTTTAAATAAATCTAGTCTATCTCAATGGCCCAAACAAGTTTTAAATCTGAAATGCTTAATCGCCGTCGAGAGAGGAACACGTGAGTAGGCGGATAGGCAATGTCCGGAGAGTGTATAAGTTTGTTTCTTCAAAACCAAATCCCACAACCTAATTCACGGAATAAATACGGCCACCGTCTTGTCGTTGCAGAATGTGTAGATGTTGGTCTCAAATTTTCAGTGACCCGGTCGTGTGCATTGGCATTCGAAAAGAAGTCATGCCATTGAGGGGAGGGAGGGTTTTCTTTCAAATACTTCGGGGCCACTTACAGTCATGGATAGCGTGGAGCGGAGTCTCTTCGCATTCATGACAAAGCTGGCAGATGGAGGAACTAGAGATGTGTCGATGTTCCAGAAAGCTGTTAACAAGCAAGCAATCATGACTAAGTCGCCAGAGAAAGAATTTGTGTCTCATCGGCCCTTTAAGGCTCCAAATACGAGTCCAGTCGGAGGAAGTAACCAAAGTATATTGATTCTCCAACTGGTAAATACATCCACTACGAACAATGATTTTTCCATCATCAGAGCGGAGCCAACTTGATGTCGTCACTATTCACCTTAAAGGCCAGTTGGATAATCTTAACGGCTTGGCAAAAAATTACGCCACAAAGAGGAGGCCCCTGCTTTAGGATTTGCATAGGGACTACCATATTTCTCAACCAAGAGTGAGACCCACGGGAAAGCATCATCGGTAAGTAACTGCCAAACAAGTTTTCCCAAAAAAACGAATTTCATTTCCTCGAGGCGTTTAAGGCCCCCATTCTCCTTCGGCTTGCACAAGTTTTGCCAGGAGATATAGTAGCAATGTTTTTTGCCATCTAGCTCATCCCAAAAGAATTGACGGCAAAGCTTGTTTATTTCGTCCGAGAGACCTTTGGGTAGTTTAGTCGTCTGAATCGTATATTCATATAATAAGGGAGAGTATCCAAAGATGTGTTGATTAGTATAGATTTCTCTCCCTTGGAGAGAGCCTTCGCTTTCCAAGAAGCCAACTTTTTTCGCATTTTGTCCATAATGAAGCCATAAGTTTTCTTTTGGATGCGAGAGTGTATCATAGGGACACCTAAGTACTTCTCAAATCCGGTGTATGCCCCGTACCCAGCTTCTATCCAATATGAGATTTGACCTGCACATTAACATTATTAAAAACGTGAAAAGTGGATTTTTGAAAACATTGATAAAAATGAGATAAACAAGTAGATATATATTGAGACATGATGAAATTATTAACTTGAGTTAATCATTATAGACCAAACAAGGACGATTAACCTACGTAGTTATTTTTTTAGAGAACCTACGTAGTTATTGAATCCAATATATCTCAAAAAAATACTGTTAGACATGAGTTTTGTGGCGTTATAAATGGTGTGAGAGCCGACTACCGTATTTTATACAAGTGGTGTGAGACGATTTGAAAATGTAAGTTATACAATATTAAGATATAAAATTAAGACATAATTAACTTAGTAAGTTGAATTAACTATTTTTAATCAACCAAGGACGTTTTACATGGTGTCAAAGACAATTACCCTATGTCATCACATTGTGACAGAGGATTTTGAAGAAATCTGGGGGTATTACATGTGGTGACAGAGTCGCGTACCGTATGTTATATCTTAAAAGTGTCGCGACATGAGATACGGTTTAATAAAAGCGAATGAAACAATATTAAAACATAAAATAGAGACACAAGAAACTTAATAACTTAATTAAACCATTTTATTCTTGCGGCGTGGCGCAGCCAGTAAATGACTTGTGTCTTCAGAATGACATTTGGAGTGAATGAGGTTCGAATCTCAGTAAATGGGACGAACTTCTTTTCACTATTTTGGTATAATGACTGCACTACGACTGCCCACTAGTTTCACGATTAACATCTCCACTCATTTCGAGGGACAGAGGAGTGGATACCCTTTCGGTTAGGGTTTAACCGTTTTTTACTTAATTAAACCATTAAAACCGACTGAGAACGATAAACACACATTTAGACCCGAGTAATGAGACAGTTTCACTTTAACAAGACTTTTGTAATAATTATTGACTGATTACTGTACCTAATATTGCCTCCTAAAACAGCAGCATTGATTAATCATTAATAAATGTTTCATAATTCCCTGCTAATTAATAATCTTCAATTATATACTGTAGAAAAAAGCTACCGGCAAAACAAAACTGCACCGCCGATTGTACCGAATGAACGGCGGAGATTTGATGGTACAGAAGGTCCTTAAAGATAGCCCTAAAAGCAAAGCAAAAAGGCACAGTAAATCCGACTTATAGGGCACAGTGACTTGTCTTTTTCCTTTCAGCCACTCTACTAGAGCCCTATATACTGGCAATAGTCTGTAATTTGCAGGCATGCTTGAGTGCACCTTCTGACTCCTTTAGGACTCCCCCATAACTGTATATTTAATTTTAAAAAAGTTGATCCCAAACCGAGAGGTAGTTAAATGAAGAACAGTTAAACCTCGACCACGAACGCCTCGCCCTCGACCTTAGGAATGTGATGAGAGATTAATCATAAGCACCTAATAGTTTAGGGATGAGGCGCAGATTAGATATATCTTATCGAAAAGTGCCCACTTTACGGGACTCGAACTCGTTGGAGAAATAAAAGAAAAATGATTTTATCGATTTTTTAATCATTTACGACAACTATTTTAAAAATCGAGTTCGATAGATTTTTATTAAAGTTATCGAGACTTTATTAAAATCATTGGAAACTACGTGCTACGTAGTTGCCAATAGGATTTTAAATCATTCAATTCGGAGTACGGGTGAATGAGATATTAACGCTTTAAGTTGTTGTGAGATATGGAAGTAAAATAGTGTAAAACTTTATCCAATGTCAAGTATTTATATGATGATAGTTGATGATTGGTATAAGCTCCTGGAGAAAGGAGAGAGTTCAAAATGGTTTTTAGGCAGACGATGATCCGCTAAATTGCCACACGCGCGCGCGCCGCCGCCCGCCCGTGCCCGTTGACCGTTGATCTTGGGCTTGGGGAATTGGGCCTGAGGGCTAGTATTATCTTTTTGGACAAAGTCAGCGGGGTGGCAAGTCAACTAAATCTCACCGAGGCCGAGGCAATCATCGACTAAACCGAGGCCGAGGCAATTCAAAGATCGCTAGCTTAAACCGACATTCAGAGGCTGAGTCGTTCGACTGAGGCAAACTCAGCTTCAACAGAACTGAGTTAGCTATACGAAAACCCAGCTGAAGCAAACTCAGCATCATCAGGGGAGAAACTCAGCAATCAGCAGACTGAGTTCAGCCAAGGCATTTTCAGCAGATTGAATGTCTCATTCAGCTGAGACTTTTCATCTTCTGCTGAGACTTTTCATCTTCTTAATAGTCATCATTAATATTGATATCAAAGTGGGAGTAAATGCATTCAAGCCTCTATATAAACAAGTCTTCACAAGATGGAAGATACACACAAGAACACAATACAAGAGCATACATACATTCCATTGCACAAAGTATTTTCTGCATTCATAGTTGAAGAGTTTAGGCATCATCGAGTTGAAGTGGTTCAGAAATTGAAATACCTTCTTTCTGAACAGGTAACTGAGTAATCCTGGGAGACAATTGCATAAATCGAGGTACAAGCCGAAGCAAATTTGTCTTAAGGACATAGTTTCATCTCGTCTCAGTTGGAAATATCCTTTGTCATTTTCGTTTTTTTTTCAATTATAGTATTGTAATTTTCCTTTCAGATTAATAAAAAGTGTTCTTATTATTTTCGTTTATTTATTTATTTCGCATACGATACTACAAATTTATAATGTAACCCGCACCTTCCGGCTTTAGATATAAGCAAAGTCTTACACCACGCCACCCGCTCACCACTAGGCACCACTAGGCCCCAGGGGATAAGAGATAGTTAAATGAAGAAAGTCGTTTGCAAATAAGGATGTAAAAACGAGCCAATGTTTCGACGCTCAACTCGTAAAATGTTGTTAAAATATGATTTAATCTATCTCGAGTAGAACTCGAAAATGATTAAAACTTAATAGAGTCGATCTCAAGTTTTTTTTTCCCTGCATGAATGAACACGAGTCTTAGTAAGGTGCTTGTTGAGTAAGGCCGACTTTCGAGCCCAAGCCCGCCTTTTTACTAGTTTGGGTGCTTGAGCGCATCTTTCTCATACGTTTAACGCCTTCGCTTTAAGTAAGAAGAGGCGCCTTAGCTAGGTCTTTTCTTGCACCAACACTCTATTCAGGAGCAAATGCCCATTTACGAGAATCTAATGGGAAAAAATGCACGACTTTGGCTGGGACCATAACTTTGGAATGAGCAAAGAAGATTCCGGGTCTCGTAGTTCAAGCTTATCTACTTTAAAAAGCCGATTGTTCATTTCGATAAGTATAATGTTTTATCAGATTCGGATCGGATTATGTACGACACGTTAGTGTTAGTAATCATTTGTTTGTTTAGCTTAACGAACCAATTTTGATTATATATAAGCTCATTTCTAAATCTTCAACGTTCGGTTATGTTCACGATTCGCTTATATAGATAAATCAACGTATAAACATAAATGTAACATATAAGATGATAAATCATTCATTATAATATATACTTTAAAGTAATTTTATAGAATATTTATAGTGTTATTTCTAATATATTTTGTACTGTGATTTTTTAAAATTGTTTAATACTTCGTTATTTATGCATTTTAACTTGATTCTTTTTATATCTTAACGAGCCAAACTTGAGAATAGTTTGATTTGAAAGGAAAAAAATACATTTAACGAGTCAAAGTTGAACTCAAACTCAAACAATTTATCTTTCAAACGAGGCAAGCTTTATTTTTTTTTCCGTTTATTAAACAAAAGACCCCGAACAAACTCGTGACCGAAACGACCACGTTTTAGAACAATTTATCGTTAATGTATTAAGCAAACAATCATGACAAGCTCGTGACCTGAACGACCACAAACTTGAACAACGAATACTCGCCTTGATTAGTCAAGTCTATTATCTTTGGAGCTTTGAGTAGGACATAAATCAAAAGTTATACATTAGTGATTCAGTTTGCAAAAATTGCATGTACCGAGAGAAACCAACTCTTTACGGAATCGAACTTTCAACCAAAATTCAAAAACAATACTGTCACCGAAACACTATATATATATATATATATATGCTTTTTTTTTTAATCATTAAGCTATGCATTTGAAGGCATATAAAACTTGGGTCATAAGAATTGTCGATAAAAATTGTGTTAGTATTAGTTATCAAATTGTTTAACCCATTGAATAATACAATGTATCCTTACTCCACCCTTGTATTACAAATTTACAATAATCTTTCAAATTATTGATTTTCTATCCATACATATATATATATATATATATATATATATATATATATATATATAAATATATAACAATTGAGAAAGAACGGATACTAAACAAAAAAACAAACACACGGATAAACAAGAACACATAGATTTAACGTTGTTTCCGAAAATATATCGATTAGTCCACGGGCAGAAACGAGTAGATTGTACTATCATAATGTTTACCGACTTTTGCAGTTGATCTACATCACAACAGATACATATTTATAGCCACAGAACCATAACTCTAGCCATCATAATGACACACTAGCAGATTGACTAATATAGCTCAGATGTGAACTCAGCTGAGCTGACTCCATCTGACGTAGCCCTAACCCGGCCGCTCAGATGCAACGCTGATACAGATATGTTCAACAGACTCAGTAGACACCACTCGGTTGACAACAAAACTCATCTGAACAACACTTCATCTGACCTGATACTTCCCAAACTTGAACACTCGGTGGTGAATGACCATCACTCAAATTTCATAAACTTCGGTTATGCCAAATTCAGACGCATAGATCAAGTCATATTGACTAACAATACATATTGGAATTATATGATCATCCAAAACATATATGTATTATTTAAGCTATGTACGATTCATGTGTCGGGTCTTATTCGTGTTAATAAAGCCCAATCTACTATTTGTGTATGTATATGAGTAAAGGGTTAATTTCATATTCACATGTATGCATTCATTATGTATTGTCAACGTTTAACTAAAACCAAAATTGATCTTCTTTGTCTATGAAGATATATTTAATTTTGTTTTGAAGCAAAATGACAAAATAAATACATAAATACAAAAACAAAATAAATTCAGTTTTTTTTTCGATAGAAAATAAATTCAGTTTGTCTTGTTTTACCGTCTCAATGTTGTATTATTTATGAATTTTTCAACAATTGCAAGTGAATGGAACTTTAAGAATATGTAGAAAGATTTTCTTTCTATATTGTTTCAGTTGAATAATTACATTTTTGGTCATCTATTAACATTTTTTATCCTTTAAGTATGCATTTGTTATATTTTAAATAGGCAACGGAAGTATAACGTATGATGTTTATGATAGAAAACATTAGATTGAGACACCGAATAAGCGGAGCGGAAGAAATCGCCGTGATCGCTCCTACATCCATTGTTATTCGATATCCGCTCCGCTTTTGCCACAACGATCTAAACCCTGGAATAGAACAAAGAGAAAACTCCGTATGCACATTGGGAGACGGGCATACGGTACTTTTAGGCCTTCCGGTCTACGCCTATTTTCTCGAATGATCACCAACCGACAGACACACAGCGAGCCTATATATAGCAAGACCAGGACCTAAAGCATTATGGAATATTCGGATGAAAACCCTAACCATCATAGGATTTCCCATAATACCCTTAAATAATAATAAACCAATAATATTTACCAACATAATATCTAAATAACTTAAGGGCCACATATAATTATCTTTTAACTAAATGATAATTTTACATTCTCCCACTTGGCCCGAAAAGTTATGTCGGCACAAAGATTAATGAGTGACAACAAAATTTGCATGCACAAAATGTCACTCTCTGGTTTATTAACATAACTTCAACTGATCAATACTAACACAAGAACTATGGCGGTTATGTTTGATAAAAACAAACACTCCCTTCCAAAATTACAATGTGCAATATCAACCAGCCAAGTAAATATTTTATGAATGAACTAATCAAAATGTCATTCGGGGTCCCAGAATCCAAATGGATTCACTCATACATGAACTCGGTGCACTTTCATGTAAATGCTACATCACTATGATGCCTATTTTGACAATTTTCAGAGAATTCAGACGAAGCATCTTTACGTGTCAATAAGTCAAATATGAGTACAATATGATTGTGAGATAACATAAGCCGGCAAAATACACAATCTATATTCTCATATTATTCTACTTACTTGACACTCGACTTATAGCTAGCTTACCTCTGACAATGTGTCCAAATGTCGATTTGCTAATTTCATCATCAAAATCATTCCTCATATGAGTGAGGATGCGATGAGTCAAAAATTTGGCCAGAAGCAACATCGACCAAAACCATAGGCCAAAACTCATAAAGCCTGTGACTTAACTACACAAAATTTTCGGTCATTCAATAAATGAGCTACTCTAATCAATACATAAGTTCACCTTTAAAGGTAGTTGATGCAAGCTTAACGAGATCCGACATAGATGATCTCATTGAACCTCTTATATCGATATGAGATTCACCAAAATCATACAACATATCCTTTTAAGGAAACTCGTAAATCATAAGTATAGCTCTAACAAAAATGCAAGTGTACCATCCTAAAATATGGTTAATACTTCCATCGGTCGAAAACATCATTAGAATGTAAACCAATATAACAAAACCGAGAAGCTTACAAAATCCATATAAATACTTGCAAACCGAAAACAATTATTCAATTGCTTTTGTTCTCCAATACATGTTTTGTACATTTCAGTTGGTTTATCACACTGGATGACAACCACTATAATGGTTAAATAAACCATATTTCTATCATGAGCTACAATATAAAAAAAATCGCACAATATTCTTCAAGAACTCATAGAAGAATTGATAATCTTAAGTGCCTCAGAGAAAATTCTCAACAACAAATCTAGCATTTTGTTGCTCATCATAACAATAATAAGCTCCCAAGTAATTTGTTAAATCACCAATATGAGACTTTATAATGAACAACAAAGTACTAGTACAAACATGAATTTTCTTAAGATGTAACAATGCAACTCATGCTCACAATAACTAATTCATGCACACAATTCAAAATAGAATCAGTTTTAATAATTGAGAAATTTACTCCCACTATTGTACTTAATTAGTGGTTTTGAAATGAGTAGATACCATATGTGATTGTCCTCAACATGTGATCAATCTATAATTGACGCCTTAATTTGAAATACAACGCACTCCATTTAGAATTAACTAAATTTCTTCAATGAAATGCAGAATGAAGCAATTCAACTTATGATTAATCACTTGTAACAACCACTCCCACTCAATTAGCATTTCTCAAAATTCTTATGGTTTCCAACTTCACATTATGTTAGAATATGTGATCAAGCTCTTGTGATTCCAATGAATCAATCACAATATCTATTTACGTATGAACACTTCATTTGACCAAAATTACACATCAAGAGTCATAAGCTCTAGTCACGTAAGGTCAAACCCGAATGTATAATGTTTCAAAGCATGATTCTTTCCACAACACAATGTTGTCAAAATGACAACCTTGAAGAGAATCTAAAGATATTACACAATGTTCAAATAGATTTTAACTCCTTAGGATACTAATAATTGTCATTACGACGGATTCTCCCACTCAATCACACGATAGTACAAACAAGTGTGATTGGATCATTCAAGGAGAAAATGACATATATTTCCTGCCATAAATGTCTTTCATTTTATACTATCATATATATCATACTCTATCCTCAAGTATAAAAGCTTTGTGAACAATATAAGCTTTAATAAGGATAAGAAGCCACAATAATAGATGATGTCAAAATATGAGACAAATTCTCAAACCATCCAAAATATTGAACAAAAGACACTTTCAATATCATGATCTCAACAAAAATTCGACATAAAGAGTGAACTTAATGGTTTGTCATGAACATTATACAAACCCCACAAATCAATCATGGCTATACATAAAGCTATTAAGCCATAATAACTCACCACAATCTACTTTAATGTAAAGAAGTATTTTGCTGCTTCAAATGTCGAAATAGTGATATATTCACTGATGTCAACTATCTTATGTAGGTTAGGTATAACTTAATAGGCTATCGTGCTCTACAGAATAAAGATTTCAAATCTTAAGTTGAGCACGAGAGATTCACTATCCAAAAGATGATAGCCTCATATTTTCATCTAATGATGAAAATTTTACCAACGTATAATTGACAGTGTGAAGTAAACATCTAAAATACTTCACATTATATCACAACTAA
This sequence comes from Gentiana macrophylla, assembly GCA_026214975.1. Taxonomy (NCBI): domain Eukaryota; kingdom Viridiplantae; phylum Streptophyta; class Magnoliopsida; order Gentianales; family Gentianaceae; genus Gentiana; species Gentiana macrophylla. The sequence goes on along the minus strand of CM047816.1, from coordinate 2,466,115 downwards.
ATATGAGATCTAACACATAGCAATTTCCGTACCAATGAGGTAACATACTTTAATGTCCCTAACCAAATTAAGATGACATTTAACTAAGATTACCTCCAAGTGTAATTTCTTAAAATGAGACAATATGATATTCCTTATATGTCTCACAAAATTCACTCATCATGCCAGAATACAAATGATCAAATACACTATAGACCACGTGTTTCTCTATGTTCATAAAATTATGAACACTCTGAACATAACAAATGTATTTAATTACACTATCACAAATAGAAATCACCCAGACCATAGGAAAATCAAATATTAGTAATCCAAAATGATCTACAAACCAACACTAATAACCTAATTTCTATTATGAGGAGTAGTACGATCGAACAATTTTATTATATGTCATTGAGGACAACTCTTACATTTGGGTGGTCAAAATAAAATTTATTCTTAATGGAAATGCATATCTAAAATAGTTTAATTTTATTTTAAGAGCACCAACATAAGCGATTGATTCACTAAAATGCTCATAAATCAACCCATCGGTTGATAATTGTTATTCAGTAGTGAGTGGTGGAGCACTCATACGAATTACAAGATCCTAACCATTGCATTCCAAAATTAATCAAATGAGTTGCCCTAGACAGAATCAACCAATGTTAATTCTTTTAAAAGTAAATTCACGGCCTTCCTGTGGGTAGAGGCTGTAAACACTACATAGAATTTACTATCAGAAATAATAAGACTGGAGAATTAACTGAATAGAGTGAGACCATCTGTGCCTGTGGGCATAAGATAAATCCCCTCGTCTTTATGCTAATTTCCATCTTATTTCAATCAGTCTCATAAAGATAATTGCTTCCCTGTGGGGCCGAGCATTATCTAAATGAACTAATTGGTCTGAAATGTATGAGTCACTCATGTAATCACTGAACATTATGTGATTAATGGTTGCATTACTTCTCATGCATTCCGGATGCTGTGGCTACTCCAAGAGATGCAAGAGAAATAATATCTTAATGTGAAACATACGGTTTGATTATATAGTCTCTCCATTTAATAGAAACAATCAAATTATGTATAATAATAGCGATAGGGAAAGACTACAACCATAGATCAAACCAGTTCATTATTAAGTTCCACGAAATGCATAAACATGATATGGTTCACTCATATATGTCAATCAACCCTTTAATTTCTGTTAAAATATGCATTAATTGATCCCCAAACATGATGCGATCAATTTCATCAATTCAATCACCAACAATATGTGACTAAGTATACTTTCAATCATTGAGCTGATGTGGCTACACTCAAAATTGACCGTATGACATGACATATTTTAGAAGTTACTAAATAAGGGTAAATATAATCGACGCACCATTTAATGAATCGAACCATTTGTCAATTCAACTGAATATCGATTAATTTTCAATCACTCGACATAATGTGATCAAAACTTTTATACATCATCATGTCAGGCTGCTGTGGCTACACCCAACATTTGACACCATCGACATTCAAAATATTGACACTCATACAAAGGTCAATCAAACCTTATGTTGACATAAAATGTGCAATTTAATTCTTAAATATGGTTCAAGTATGCATGTCTATTGCCTTACAAAAATTACAACATAAATATGACACAATGTAATCACTAAACATAATGTGATTAGTCGTTATGTGTCAAGATATGAGTTGCTTTGGCTAAACTCAAAGGGACTCAGCACAACTATATGACATATTTATTAATGCTGCAAATCATCAACCAGTGAAGAGACATACTTTCTGATACATCAAGCCATAAATGAGCCAACAACAAACCGTACATAATTTAGTCATTCCATCTACATGCGACTAAATTTGCTCATGAGTCACAATTTAACTACTAACTGTATGTGTTAATTCTTTATTTGTGACATGTAACGTTTGTTACAGTTTTCTAATGTGAACATGTACTAAAAGAATCCCTTTTATAATATTTAGTCACTTAACTATATGCGACTGATCGCTTATGTATCACAATTAATTATCACCTACCAAAAGTGATAAATGAGTATGTATTTTAAGCACTGAACGATTATAATCTTCCATATTATAAAAATATGTACAACTACTAGGTACAACAACAAGTAGACATAATTTTAAATCAACTAAATGGAAGATTAATAATTACAAAATGAGTACCATAAAGTTATATCAAATTCAGTATAAATACGTCACTTAACTAAATGTGACTACTACTCAATGTATCATTTTTATCACTATCGAAATATGATAAATCCATGTGATACACCAAAATGTTTAATTACTATAATCTTCCTAATAAAAATTATGTACGTGACCAAAAAAAAAAAATATTTATTTTACAACATTCAGCAAATAATATTGCCAATATCAAAAGAAAGATTATAATCCCTTTTATTTAATTTTAAACAACTCGATTTATACGTATACAACCATTTATACAAATATAAAGTTAATCCCTACAAAATGGATCGACTGATAAGCAGACCACATTAATTAGAACACAATTTTTTTTTTTTTTTTTGAGGTTTAATCTCAAAACACGTTAACCCTCCCTATTTACCTTATTGACGGATACAGCCGCCTATTAACCAAATCAGCCGGCATCAAAATGAATCCATATCATTTAGGTCACCCTCATCCACCAATCAATTTGGCAGAACAGATAATGAAAGGCAAAGGCAATTTTATTTTATTTTATCTATAGCACAATTCATTGTAAATAAATTGATTAAACGGCAGGATGCTTGAGGCATCCAATATCCCACGCGAACGGAAAACTTAATGCTGTTAATAATGATGGCCAATTAACAAAGAAATTTAAATTACACCCGCCCAAACCCATACGTATCTCAATATTTTAGGAATAAAAGTTGAATGACATGAATAAGTTATCTGACAGATGCAAAATTGATCGCAAATCGACAATCCATGGGTATCATGAATTAACGGGACTTAGCGATGAACGTTCTTAAACATAATGAACGATTCAAGCATATTCATATCGAACAACATGGATTATAGGTTGTCTCTGATACCACATATCAGAAAACATTAGATTCGGGACACGAATAAGCGGAAGCGGAATAAATCGTCAGGATCGTTCCTACATCCATTGTTATTCGATATCTGCTCCGTTTTGCCAGAACGATCTAAACCCCCGAATAGAACAAAGAGAAAACTCCGTATGCACATTGGGGAGACGGCATACGGTACTTTTAGGTCTTCTGGTCTATGCCTATTTTCTGAATTATCACCAACCGATGGTACATACTGATATCTATATATAAGCAAGACTAGGGACCCAAAGCATTATGGAATATTCGGATGAAAACCCTAACCATCATAGGATTTCTCATAATACCCTTAAATAATAATAAACCAATAATATTTACCAACATAATATCTAAATAACTTAAGGGCCACATATAATTATCTTTTAACTAAATGATAATTCTTACAGTTTAATCCATGTTATGTGTTATATTATTATTGATTGAGAAATAATCAAAATTTGATACTTTTGGTCAATGAGATGACAAAACACGTTAAACTTGACTGAGTGTCGTATTTTGGTAGAAAAAAAGTTCAAAGTGAGGAAATCTTTGGGTGGTGTAGTCTAAGACTAATCTTGGACTGATCCTAGACTGGTCTAACAGCTCGGTTTGACTCTCCTTTGGTTTAATCTTGGTCCTTTCTATTTGCTTCAGCCCAAATCCATTTAACTCAAAATTAATCCGTCAATATTCCTACACCAAATCCGAAATACATGTAGTAATACGACTCGACATAAAAATACAATATAATTACTATAAAACCACGATAAAAATTCATACGTGATTCATAATCGAATTAAACTCTATTACATAGAATTTCTTGTGAATTAATACCACTTAAGTCCAGTTACGGGGGTAAATTGATATAAAAATATCATATAGTTGATTCAAGATGATCGCATCAATCCGATATAGTGCGGATATGCTTATTTTAGAGATGTAAAACGCATGTGTTTTGTAATGTAAATAATTTACACTACAGGATTTAAGTGATGATAATATGTATTTGCACCATGCAGATACACCACATGAAGATTTCACTCAAAATGGATTTATCAAGTTGTTGTCCGTCAGAAGTAAAACCAGTTAGGTCTAAGATAAAGTCTTAGGTGTTAATTCATTTTATGAAAATAGCCTATGTGAATGTGAACTGCACCGTTTCTTAGTTTCAAACTCAGAATGAAACTGTAACGTAGGTTACTTTCACATATGGATGTAGCAAATAAACTTTACCGTGAAGGCTCCAATATTTCATACAAAATTAAGCACACTTTGGGTTAAATTCGATTTTGCAAAGATTGAAAATGAAGATTCATTCTTTTAAAAAGAATGAAGATTCAACCTCTGTAAAATCGAATGTTGAGCTTATATTCGACTTTCTAAAGATCAAGTATTACTGTGGTGTTTTAAATGTGGATTCATTGTACTGCATTTAATAATTGTATTCTCTAAATGAGCGTTGTTATTGGCCCTGTAGTAAATCTATCGTGATACTATAATTCCGGCCATGTTCGACTTCACATAGTTGAAAATGGATAACCGACCACTGCAAAGTCGAATGTAGAACTTACCTTTGACTTTCAATGATTGAATGTCATGTGGTACTCCGAAAGTAGATTCTTTGTGCTGAACTTAACAACTGCCTTATTCAAAAGAGCGTTGTTATTGATACCACACCAATCCATCTTGACACCACACTTCAGGCCGAGTAAGAAATGAACATTCAACCTCACAAAATTCAAATATTGAGTTTATACTCAACTTTCTAAAGATCAATTGTCACTCTACTATCTTGAAAGTAGATTCGTTGTAATAACAGCAACGACTTCCGTATTGGAAAAAATAGTTGATGGCAGTTCAAACTTAGAAGGCGGGAAACCGTTTTAGCCTATATAATAAATAAGTGGATGAGATTCATAATGTAAAATAGAACTTTTGAATGTATTTGGAATAAAATTCTGCAATTTGATTTTCTTATTTGAAGAACATTGTAGTTCTTCTTGATTCGATCGATCCTCTGCAAAATCGTAGCAGAAGTGTTTCTTTGCATCTGATTGAGCTAACAAAATGCTTGAATTCCAGCAGAAAAATGTTAGATTCTTCATATCAAGCTTAATCGAGAAATCGAAGAACATGAAACAAATCAAACAAATTCAATCCCAAATAATTACTTCACCTTTCATATCTATAACCGATCATTCTTTTCTCATTTCTCGTCTCCTCTTTTTCTGTACTGTTTCCCCAAATGGATGTCTAAGCCATGCTGCAAAAATCTTTCACTCAATTATCAACCCAACAGTGTTTGATTACACCGCCATTATCAGAGCTTACGCTTCCACAACCCAGTGTTTGTATGATCAGCCTTTAATGCTTTACAAACAGATGTTGATTCAAGGTATATTAAAGCTAACAACATTACGTTTACGTTTTTGATTAAGGAATGTGTGAATCAGGGGTGTTTATGTACTGGTGGGAGTATTCATGGGCATGTTTTGAAAATGGGGTATGATGTTGATGTTTTTGTGGGAAATTCGTTGATTGTTTTGTATTTTGAATGTGGGCGGTCGGGTGATGCGAGGAAGGTGTTTGATGAAATGCGTGTGAGAGATGTTGTGTCGTGGAACTCTGTGATTATGGGGTGTTTGAGGAATGGTGAACTTGATACGGGTTTGGATTTGTTTAGGAGAATAAAGAAGAAGAATGTGATTACTTGGAATTCGATTATTGTTGGTTTTGTTCAAGGGGGTAAAGCGAAAGAGGCTTTGGAGCTTTTTCATGAAATGGTGGTTTTGGGAAATGAAAAGGTTAAACCGGATAAGTTAACGGTTGCTTCCGTCATTTCTTGTTGTGCTTCTTTGGGTGCTATTGATCATGGAACATGGGTTCATTCTTATTTGAAAAACAATTCGGTTGAGTGTGATACAGTTATGGGGACTGCATTGGTTGATATGTATGGAAAATGCGGGTACGTTGAGAAAGCGATTGAGGTGTTCGAAGAAATGCCTAAGAAAGACGTATTGGCTTGGACAGCTATGATTTCGGTATTTGCTCGGCATGGCATGGGAGAAGAGGCTTTTGATCTTTTTTCTGAGATGGAAAGAGCTGAGATTCGGCCAAACGCAGTTACATTTACCGGTTTGTTGTCTGCTTGTGCTCATTCGGGTTTAGTAGAGCGATCACGCTGGTGCTTTAGCCTAATGAAGTGCATTTACTCCATCGAACCACAGGTTCAGCATTACGCATGTATGATTGATACTCTAAGTCGAGCCGGACTCTTTCATGAAGCTGAAAATCTTATCAAAACAATGCCAATGGAACCAGACGTTTACGTCTCAGCGCGTACTAGGCGGTTGTCAAATGCATGGAAATGTAGAGCTTGGAGAAAAGGTTGCTAAGTATTTGATTTCTTTAGAACCATTGAACCACGCGTTTTATTTCGATCTATGTGATGTATATGCTAAAGCTGGAAAATTCCATAATTGAAGAAATTGAGAGGTTTTATGGAATGAAAAAGAGATTAAGAAACCGATCCGGGATGCAGTATGGTTGAGATTGATGGTATTGTTCATGAATTCTCCGTGAAAGCATCGGTTGAAGATGTTTTGAAGAACATTATTTGTTCACTGGCAAGATTGAGCAGTGAAATAACGATTGACAACTACGAAGTCTATATCATAGACTAAGACATGGAGGACCGGAATGGCATGTCCAGTTCAAAACGATGTCCTTTTTGGATAAAACGTCGTCCTTCTGGACTGAACAGACAAATTAGACCGGGGATTGAACAGACAATCTCGTTCCAAGACATGGAGGCAGTGTTTTCCATTTCTGAGGGTGAAGGGTTTTCCCCCTAGTACTATTATCTTGTGAGTCAGTGTCCCGAAATCCCCATACCCCATCTTCTGCATGGGCGTTGGACTGGACCCTCTTCTGTAAACGGGTAGTCTCCCCCATCCTCCTCTTCAGGGCATCGAATTGGTGTCCCTTCACCATTGTATCTTGCATCAAACAGATTATCTGTACATGGGCAAGGTTTTGAAGGGTTTTCCCCCTAGTACTATTATCTTGTGTGTCAGTGTCTCAAAACCCCATACCCCATCTTCTGCATGCGCCTTGGACCGGACCCTCTTCTGTAAACGGGTAGCCTCTTCCATTCTCCTTTTCGGGGCATCGAATTGGTGCCCTTTCACTATGCGTCAAACGGATTATTGGTACATGGGCGAGGTTTTGCAGCATTTTTCTGCCAATCATTATGGTATGTTTTTTTCATCTAACACTTGGCTTCATGTCTATTCTCTTGTTTCTGTAGTGTTTTCATGGTTCTGCTTAATTTTAGTTGATCCATAGTTGTCAAAACGGTCGCTTAGGCGGTACTTAGTCGAGAGTCGAGGTCTTAGTGCCGAAGTAATTTCGCAGTGTCATGAAAAAATTATCAATAATTTTAGTGCCGGAAGTATTTTTCGGGTGCCAGTAGATGCATAGAACCCCTTGAAGCCCCCTTACTTTCTACTACTATTAGCCTTATAAGACATTCAAATGGGCTGTGTTCATGGGTCTCTAGCCGTTGATTTACTGAGCCCAAAAAGAAAAGACTATTCATTTAGTACTATTAACCTTTAGTACACATTCGAATGGGCTAAGTGTTCATGGTCCTCTAGCCGTTCACCTACCAGGCCCAAATAGAAAAGACTAATCTTTTAGTACCATTAGCCTTTGTACGATTTCATTTGGTTAGGGAGGACCAAAGGGTCCTACTGCTTCGCCTCTAGAGTTTCGTGGATGATATAAATCGAGGTTTATCTCTCGGCGGTTCAGTTTGTAAAGGCAATGTCTGTACACATTTTTGTTGAGATAAGTTGATATAAAGTATCGAACTCCCATTTTTTGCTGAGATAAGTCAATATAGTTTTTGAGTGAATATTTTAAAAAATTCTACTAATTAACATCGAGATTTTTTTAGAATATAAACGTTGTATAGAGGTACCAAGTGACATGTAACTAGTCTTCTATATTTACTCTCTTTTACACAAATTTGTGTGTATTATTAGAGGTGTAAACGAGCCAAGCCTAACATAGTATTAGATATTTGAGTTTGTGTTTGTTTAATACACAAACAAGCTTGAGTTAGTTCGTTTAATAAACGAATTAAATTTCACGTTTAGGCTTTGTTTGTTAATCTATTGCTCAAACTCAAGATGAGCTCAAACGAGCTCACCTCCATCTACACAACTTCCGCCGATGTTCTTGACTCTCGTTTTCAAGTGTGAAATAACAAATCGGTTGAATGTCTTCTTAGTTTCTTAAACTTGTATCAACTAGATAGTTGATGTGCACAAGAATATGAAGATGGATAGAGACAAGGTGGGCAGTGCGTACTAAGATAGACTTAGTATTTTCATGTGTTTGTGCGTGGGCGTGACGCACTTACACAAACATTTGCGAGCTTGGTTCTGTTCATATGTTTGAACTTGGTTCGTTTTGCTTAACAAACAAACATGAGCCGGATACGATTATTTTTGCTAACGGCTCTGTTCGTCAAAAGCCCTAGAGTAAAAATAAAAGAACCTGATATATTATGCCTATAAATATAACCTTTTTACAACTGTTGTTATACCGTAAAAAGCTATCAGGTGGGTCCCGGCTTCAGGAAAAGACGTTCGCCGGCGTCAGATCCTCTGTCTAAGCATGTCTGGACGGATGTGAGAGTTTGAAACAGAGAGAAAGATCTATAAAGGCAGCAATTTTGTCATCATTTGATAATTAATTAAAGAATCCGTCAAATGATCATCATCATATAACATTATTATAATACTCGAAAGATGTCGTGCAACTTGAATTTTCAATTTCATGTTTCCTTTTTTTTTTTTACGAAAATAGGTAATATATACTTTTGGCTAAAAATAATTTTTTTCAGATATCTGCTTATTTTTTAAATCTTACAAACATACTTATGATAGGAGCAGACGATTTGGCATTCAGACGGGATATAATATCATGTGACGAGTTATTTTTCATTAGGTCGATTAAAATAACACGTCCCTCGATAATTTTTCACTCACTGCGTCTTAAAAAAACTCGTCCTGAATATATATATATATATATTTGTTGCAATTGTACGACATTTTAATATTTAATTACGCTGTCAATTACAGGCCTCAATTGATTCTTCAGGTGTAATTCTTCAGGCCACCTGCTACATTCATCACCTCCGACGACTTCCCTTACCGGAGAAAACCGGAGAAACAGTGACAATTGCAAGCCTTCAGAAATTTCCCCCAAGACATCACCGCCATCCATGGCTGAAAAATACATCTCTCCCTCCTTTTCCAACGAAGATGTAGCTCCCTCCGAGTACGGAGATCAACATGATTTCTCAGTACTTCGGTTCCCCTTCTTCTAATGTCTCGTTGGTCTCACAGTCACCGCATCACCGTCATCTCGTTGTTGATGAAGTCTTGCAGCCGGTGGTTACAGAAGATCTAAATCTGGGCCGCAGTTTCTATTTTAAAAAAAAAAAGAGCTTGTGATCCCATCTCCGGTCAAAGATGCTCCTGCTACTGCTTGTTACTTATTTGGTGGGGAAGAATTACGCCTGAAGAATCGTAATTGAGGCCTTCAAAAATAAAAAAAAACGTAATTGACAGTATTAAAATGTCGGACTTTTGCAAAAAAAAAAAAAAAAAAAAAAATTTATGAGGGGTATTTTTAGCACGGCCGAATGAGAAAATTTACTAAAGACGTGTTATTTTAGTCCGACCTCAATGAAAAATAACTCGTTCTCATGACATTATATCTCGTCTTAAATGCCAAATTACCCGTCCTACTGAGGGTTATGCTTGTAAGACTTAAAAATAGGGGTATACAAAAAAAACTATTTTTAACCAAAGGCGTATATTTTCAATTCCCTTTTCTTTTTTTTTTTTTTTTTTTATTGTTCATTGGCTGACATCACCTCGAATCTATCGTGACACAAGATCTCGGCATTATTCGACTTTACTGAGTATAATAAAAGCGGACATTCGACTTTCCATAGGTTGGTTGATGTTGCCTGAAAGTACATTTGTTGTGGTGTTAATAATAACGCCAATTTTTGGCGGTTGTTATTGTACTTCGCAACGCGAATAATCTCGACACCAGCATTCGACATTCGGCGCTGAAAAATCGAATGTAGTTCTCAACATTCGATTTTCGCAGAGGTCGAATGATATATTTTTCGACATTTTACGACTCATCAATTAAATAGAGTGGACGAAGTACTAATTAAGTTATCATGATTGAAGAAAAGTTTCAGTACAATCATAAAAGTTGTCATCATATTATGTGACTAAGATTCTAGGATTTGAGCCATTGAAATATGTTAGGACCATGTCAATGTCCCTTAATAAATGCTTTACCCAGTTGTTTTAAAGGTTTGGTTTTTGTTTATCAGTACTATTTCATCATTTTAGACATCTTTTCCTTCCTTCCTTATGTGAACGTATTTACTCAATTTTAGACATCATTCTTCATTTCAAATATATGAGTTTCTGAGTATGTGTTCGAAGTATCGGTGTGTACTGATGTCAAATACGTATCGAATACATGACACACTACCGTACAAATATATCCATACATCATAGCTTCAAACCATATGCGGAAGAGATTCTTCCATACATTCATTGAATTGCCTAATTCTCCAAGGATACACTTCAAATAAACAACACAACATATGTTGGATATATATATACACACTGTAGAAAAAGTAAAACGAACAAGAAGGAACGAGGAAGGAAACTAGGGTTTGGAAATGGAGATGGTCGACATCTCTTTCCTTTTCTGAAAGGTTTTTTTTTGCTGAATATTTTTTCTTATTTCCAAAAATAAAGGACTGGGTATTTATATTTTCATACCTCAGTCAAAGTCAACAACAATAACAAATTACAACAAAATTACAAAATTACAATATCAACACCCTCTCAAGCTAAGACAGACAAGCTAATAGACAATATTAAAACTACTCAACAAGTGAAGTAAAAGCAGGGGCATCCAATGCCTTGGTGAAAATGTCACCAATTGGTGAACCGTTGAGATTGGAATAAGCTTGATGATGCCGGCTGGACCTTTTCACGAATGAGATGACGGTCCAATCTCGAGTGTTTTGTACGCTCATGATATACTGGATTACGGGCAATATGCATTGCACTTTGGTTGTCACAATAAAGGATGGTAGGAAACCCTTCAAAAACCTGTAAGTCTTGAAGAAGATACTGCAGCCAAAGAACTTCACAGGTGGCATTGGATAGAGCTCGATATTCAGCCTCTGCTGAACTTTCTAGCCAGCTTGTTAATCGCGCTTTGCCTTCCATGAAATCACTGCTGACCCAAGGAACATTGCAAAGCCAGAAACAGACCTTCTTGTAACCTTGCAACCTGCCCAGTCAGAGTCAACATATCCAGTCAGCTTCATGTTGTTAGCTGCTGGATAGAACAACCCCTGTTGAGGTGCCTTCTTGATGTATCTAAGCAAACGATGGGCAGCTTTCATGTGTGCAACAATAGGACTATCCAGAAACTGTGAGAGCTGTTGTACTGTGAAAGACAAATCAGGCCTTGTGATTGTGAGGTAGAGCAATTTCCCAATTAGACTCCGGTATTACGTCGTGTTATCGGCTAAAGGTTGAGAATCTCCGCATCAGTGTTGTCTTTGTGGCCATAGGAGTATCAAGAGGCTTTCTTCGCTAAAAACCCAAAAGTTTCAAAGAACTTGATGGCATATTGTCTCGAGAAATGCTAATCCTCGCTTGCATTCGTGTACCTCTATCCCAAGGAAGTACTGAAGATCCCCCAGATCTTTGATTTGAAAAGAGGCATGCAAGAAAGCTTTTATGCTATTAATGTCATCCAAGTTAGAACCAGTCAGAATTATGTCATCTACATACACCACTAAAGCCATAAAACTGTCTCCTTGTCCTCTAGTGAACAGACTGTAATCATGGACTGACTGATTGAAGCCTTGACTTTGCAGAGCTGAAGTCAATTTGTGGTTCCACTGTCTACTAGCCTGTTTGAGGCCATAAATGGACTTCCTCAGTTTGCAAACCTGTGAAAGATGCTGTCCTTGATATCCTGGAGGTAATTTCATATACACCTCCTCCTCCAAATCCCCATGGAGGAAGGCATTGTTGATGTCTAGCTGTTTTAGGTGCCAACCTTTTATGGCTGCAATGGCGTAAGTAACCTAAGCTGTGGTGATTTTTGCTACTGGAGAAAAAGTCTCCTCATAATCTACACCTAATGTTTGTGTATATCCCTTGGCTACTAACCTAGCCTTGTACCTCTCCACAGTCCTATCAGCCTTAGACTTGACCTTATAAACCCATTTACACCATATAGGATGCTTCCCAGAGCAAATCAACAAGGTCCCAAGTGTGTGTACATTACAGAAGCAGTAATTTCTTTCCCATGGCCTCTCTCCACCTGGGGTACTTGAATGGCTTGATTGTAGGAGCTAGGTTCGAAATATGGGATGTTGTAGTGATATCATTTTGGACAGAGAAAAAATGTGTGAGGATTTCTCTTGAACTTGATTACAAAGATAGTCATGGAGATAATTGGGAACTTGCCTAGTTCTAAGGGATCTTATTGTGGGAAGATCAGAATATGGATGTCATTTGAAGAGGAATTCTTGGATTGTCTCACGATGAAGAACCACGAGAATGTGTGGAAGAAAAGACTCGAGATTTCTACTGGTGGAGAAAGCAGGTGGTGTTCTGAGGATGGTCATATATGTGTGTGTATCTTGCTCATCTTGGTGGGTGTATATTGACTGTGATGGTTGATAAAGGGAATAGGCAAGGAAACTAAGTTGTGAAATTGTGTAGGTCCTGTTTTGAAAGAGGCATGAAGAGGAAGTAGGATTCATGGAAGATAACATCTCGGATATAAACACCTCCCTAGTAGAATAATCTAATAAAAGATACCCCTTGGTTGTTTTAGAATTCCCAATGTAAACACTTAGTCTGCTTACAGGATCAAACTTGGACTATGTGCATGTAAAAGCGAGGCATAAACAAGACACCCAAAGACCCTAAACTGATCGTAGTCTACCTCTTTATGATCTGATCTATGAAAAGGAGTGTCAAATTTCAAGGCTCGGTGTGGGCAAGTTGTTGATCAAGTCTGTGGCATGCAATAGACAATAACCCCAATATGATATGGGTAAATTGGATTGGAATCTTAAAGCTCGCCAACATTTAAAAGGTGTTGATGTTTCCTCTCAACAATTCCATTTTGTTGAGGGGTATCTACACAACTAGTTTGATGGATTATCCCTTTTGTGCATAGAAATCCTTGAGTCAAATTCCCTACCATTATCTGATCTGATTGTTTTAATTTTCTGTTGAAACTGTGTGAGGACATACTCATAAAAATTTTGTATTAAAAGTTGCACTTCCCCTTTAGACTTTAAGAGATAAACCCATGTAAATCTTGAAAAATCATCTATTACAGTTAGGAAATATCTATGCCCATGTAAAGTAGGAGTCCTATATGGTCCCCATATGTCCATATGGACAAGTTCAAAAACACAACCAGAAACAGACTCTCTCAAGGGAAATGATAACCTTTTTTGCTTAAAAGCTAAGGGACATACATGACATACCTCTCTATGATGGCAAGACTTATTCATACTACAATCATCAGACAAAGACAACCTTGCTAGAAGGTTTTGTGACAAATGCCCTAACCTGAAGTGCCACAGCATCTTGGAAGGAACTACCTCAGTTGTGGCACAACAAGTCTTGTTTCCAAAATTTGTTGATAAGTCTGTGGGATTGAGCAGATAAAGTCCTTGTTTCAACTTAGCTGCACCAATCTTCTTCCCACTCCTCATGTCCTGGATGGCACAAGAATCGGACTCAAAATTGACTCTCACATTATTATCTTTTGTGAGACAACCAAGCTGAAATCAGTTGACAAAGAGAAACTCGGTATACACAACACATTCTTCAAAATCATATTATGCAACTTGACTGTTCCTATGTGACTCACCACAGCTTCATGACCATTAGGCAGACCCACTTTAACTCCTTTAACAGGTTTCAGACCACACATATCACTGACTGAACACACTATGTGATCACTGGCTCCGGAATCTATTATCCAAACGGATGAAAAAGTATAGTGAATACCTGCACCATCATCAATGGGGTGAAGTGCTGCATTTAAAGTGGACATTTGATTGACCATTGGTGATCTTTGTGAATTTCCAACTAGCTGAGTGTTTTGTATAAGCTTCACAATCTCCTCATACTGTGCTGTAGTAAATCCAGCTGGTCCAGTCTTCTGCACAACATTCTTTTCCACAGCTTGTTGTGGTGCATCTTCTGATTCCATAAATCCTTCCACTATGTTGGCTCTGCGTTTGGACTTGAATCCTGGAGGGAAACCATGGATCCTATAGCAAGTATCAGCAGTGTGCCCATGGAAACCACAGTGTGTACATTGCACCTTCTTCCCTTGTGATTGGCTATTGACAGACTTGCACATCTATTTTCACCAAAACCCTTGCCTGTTCTATATTCTCTGCTGAGCACCATTTGGCCTTTTCTCAAGATCTTATTGGCAAACACCAGGGTGTTCCTCCATTACCCCTTCCATTTGCATAGTGTTGCGCTTTCCAATTTGATTGCCATTCCAAACACTGCTTTGATGTTTGGCATAGGTGTCATTATCATGACTTGATTGCTGACTTGTGAGTAATCCTCGTTGAGCCCCTTCAAGAACCTAATGGTATGCTCATTCTCAAAGTAGTCAACGAACACCTTGATTATAGCTTTACAATTGCAACCAGGAGCACACGAACACTTTGGAATTGGCCTCAATATGCTGATTTCATCCCAAATGACCTTCATCTTGGTAAAATACTCACTTATCGAAGCATTTCCCTGTTTCACATTGCTCAGCTCTTCCAACAGATCTGACAGTCGATAAGAATCCAAATTAGAAAACCTATCTTCCAAATCCTCCCAAGCTTCTTGCGCAGTATTAATCCAGAGCAAACTACGAGCAATCGTAGTGTTGACTGAGTTGATAATCCACGAAGTAACCATCGTGTTGCACTGATTCCAGGCATTAAAGTGCCTATCTCCTTCTTCTGGTCTAACAATCGTTCCATCAATGAAACCGATCTTATTTTTTGTAATAAGAGCCATCCGCATCGATCTACTCCATGCATGATAGTCATTTCCCTCTAAGACGGGATGAACTAGGGTTTGCGTTGAATTTTCGTTAGGATGAATATAAAAAGGACTCGAAATTGGAATTACCTCCTGATTAGCCATAGATCTTCCTTCGATTGCAGCAAAATGCGCGATTTAATCGTTATCACTCTCTGATACCATGTAGAAAAAGTAAAACGAACAAGAAGGAACGAGGAAGGAAACTAGGGTTTGGAAATGGAGATGGTCGACATCTCTTTCCTTTTCTGAAAGGTTTTTTTTTTGCTGAATATTTTTTCTTATTTCCAAAAATAAAGGACTGGGTATTTATATTTTCATACCTCAGTCAAAGTCAACAACAATAACAAATTACAACAAAATTACAAAATTACAATATCATCACACACACACACACCCGGGATATTAACACTTTTGGTCCCTTTTGTTTCACGATTTTTTGCATTTCCATCCCTATGTTTTATATTGACATTTTTACCCATCATCTATGCATTGTTTTTACTTTTTCAGTCCATTTTTGCCTTTTGTCAATTTTTCATCGGTTGGATAATTTTGTACCTTCAACGTTAGCTTTTCGACACGTGGTATTTTGGATTGAAAATGTAAAAAAATGCATAGATGAGGGGTAAAAGTGTCGAGATGATTCATTGGGGACATAAATACATAAATCCTAAAGCAAAAAACATAAAAAGAGTCGTTATCCATATCTCTATATATATATATTTGTGTTTATCTATCTAAAAGCATTAAACACATCCAACTCTTTTAGTAAACTACTATGGTTAATTTTCTTCTTAATAACCCTGCTATCATTATCTTCATTACAGTATTTTCTGTAATCTTGACAGCATGTTTATCCAAGATGATTATTGCATCTACATCAGCATCAGCAGGAAGCAAAAGACAGAAATATCCTCCTGTTTGTGGCACAATCATTGGCATGTTTCGTAATTTCCACAGGCTTCATCACTATTATGCTGAATTGGCAAGCAAAAACAAGACTTTCAGAATATTCATGCCTTTTCGTTCTGAAGTATATACTGTTGACCCTGCAAATATTGAATACATTCTCAAAACAAATTTTCCTAACTATGGCAGGGTAAGTCCTTAATCTAACAGCAATCCTAACTATGGCAGGGTAAGTCCTTGATCTAACAGCAATCATGTTTATATATATATACATACATATATATATATATATATATATTATTGTGCAATATGTTTAGAATCCGGACCAAGGACAGAGGTAGGAACAATTTTTTTGCATAGCTTCATATTGGATTTTGCCTTTAATTATTTGTTATATAGGGAAAGTTTCACCACAATATTCTTAAAGACCTACTTGGAGATGGGATATTTACAGTGGATGGTGAAAAATGGCAAAGACAAAGGAAGACAGCTAGCCATGAATTTTCTACTAGAAACCTCAGAGATTTTAGCAGCGGCGTCTTTACAGGCGTCGCGACAAAATTAGCTTTACTAGTTTCACATGCTGCATCCACGAATCAAAGCATCGAAATCCAAGTAAGAAACCCATCTCTCTATTTATTTTTGAGGAATCATTATGTTAAGTCAGTGGGACTAAAATCCTGTATCGACAATTAGTTATATTTTGGCCCTTCTCTGTCCTAGTATAACTAGGGGCCTTTAAGGGCACCCCACTAATTCTACACTCTGCAGACTCACACCAGAGTTTAAAAATAGGCGTATATCTTTGTGGCTTGGGAATGATGATAGATTTAGTTTGGTGCCCTTAAAGACCCCTATAACTATTGCCTCGCTTTTTGAATTGGATACACCATATGCATTATTTAAGATTAATTCTTATTGTGTTTGGTGAGTGGGGCAAATGACCCACATCAACATTAATTACTTATTATTATTATTTGTTAAATTGGAGAAAAGGGAAGGGTTTTTTTTTTTTTTTTTTTTTTGGGGATATATCGAGGGAGGGGATGAAGATTGAAACCTTATTTTCTCCAGAAAATGCAATGGTCTTTACCATTAGGGTAGATCCAATCCCCCCAAATAGTAGTTATTGTTTGGTCTCTATACTGATATTGTTCGTTTTTGCCGAGTATATTATATATGGTGTCTTGTCTTAATTTATTTTTCTCCTATCTCACTATGTTTTTGCTATTGTCGCTAAAAGCTATAGCTCGGAGTTCGTATTCGTAACATTTCAAATTTTGAATGACAGGATATGTTTATGAAGTCAACACTTGATTCAGTATTTAAGGTTGTACTTGGTGTTGATTTAGACACCATAAATGGAACAAAAGAAGAAGGCATACAATTCACACATTGTTTTGATGAAGCAAGCGAATTAACAGAGTATCGTTATGTTGATTTTTTGTGGGAATTCAAGAAAATATTTAATATTGGATCAGAGGCAAAATTGAAGAAGAATATAAAAGTTATTGATGATTTTGTTTATAAGATCATTAGAAGCAAGATTGAACAAGTGCAGAAGCCACAAGAATATGGGACAGTAAGTTCAACTAGTTACACATTTTTGTTTTTAGAGCAGACATTGGAGACCATTTAATCATGGAGCACCGTTACTGGCACCACAGTCGATCTTTTGGGACAACACATCGGGCAATATTCGACTTCGGAGAGGTCGAATGCAAATTCCGACCTGTGGAGAGGTCGAATGTCATTGTGGTGCCTCAAAAGTAGATTGACTGTGGTACCAATTACAATGGCCTCAATTACGGGAGTCTTTCTTTACACCAAAAACGATTTTACCGGTGCATATCACACTTACCATGCAGCAATCGACTTCTCCAGAGTCGAGTTTTGTGCATAAATTCGATTTTGGAGAGGTCGAATTTCACTATGACCGTGGTGCCAATAACACTGCCCTTGTTTTCATGAGTGGTCATTTTGTTATAGAAAATAGATAAGAGACTAAAAGTTTATTCGTCATTAAATGATCCAATGTCTTTTGCCTTCTTATGGTAGTAAAATTGAGAATCAATACTTTAAAGTTGCAGGTAAAAAAAGAAGACATTCTATCAAGATTCTTGGAAATGAAGGAAACTGATCTGAAATACCTGAAAGACATAATACTTAGCTTTATAATTGCTGGGAAGGACACAACAGCTAGTACACTTTCTTGGTTCTTTTACTTGACGTGCAAGCATCCTCACCTTCAAGAAAAGATTGCAGAAGAAGTAATCAAAGCAACAAAGATGAAAAACACTTTTAGCATTTCTGAATTAGCAGAGAGTATCACTGAAGAAGCACTCAGCGAAATGCAGTATCTTCATGCAGCTTTGACAGAGACACTCAGACTCCATCCTGCAGTTCCTTTGGTACTTTCTAAAGCCATATTCAATATATATACTTGGCCCATTTTGTTTTACTGGTTTTTTACTTGTATCCTAGTTCCCGGATTCGCAATGTTTCATCTTTGCACTTGAACCCCTCATCAATAAATTTATCTTACATTTCGATTGAAAATGCCGCCTATCAAACAACCAGTATAAAGGGTATGACATACTCCAACCGATACAAACTTGTTACGTGACAAAAATGGACAGAAAGGGTTAAAAAAATGCATAGACGAGGGTTTAAAATGCAAAGATGATACATTAAGGATAGAAGTGAAAAAACGTGTAACAAAAAGGATCAAAATTTTCTTTATCTTTATTTATTTCGGTAACAAAAAGTTTGGATGGTTTCGGCCTCAGTTACCATCTGGGGCTAAGACTGGTCCCAAACTCTTTGAACGCTTACAGGAGTACTTACATATTATCCACCAACCAGAGGCGGATCTAGAGGGAGGCATGGGGGGTGGGGTGGGGGTTCACATGCACCCCTGGCCCATTGGATGTTCATGATTTTTTAAACGATGCAGTTTTGATGTTAAATTTTTATTTTTATTTTTTAAAAGATATTGTATGCTTCTTTTTGTCACAACAGGATGGGAAGGTGTGTTTTGAAGATGATACACTGCCTGATGGTTCAAGCATAAAAAAAGGGAGCAATATATCATATATTCCATGGGCTATGGGGAGAATGAAATACATATGGGGTGATGATGCTGAAGAATTCAAACCCGAAAGATGGCTCGATGAAAACGGAGTTTTCCAACAACAAAGTTCTTTCAAGTTCACTGCTTTCCAGGTAATAAATCGAACTTCGGGATAAAGACACTTTCGGTCCTTTTTGTTATACGATATTTGCATTTTGATCTGTGAAATTGCAAAATTAGTTTCGTAACTTGGCCTAGACAGCATTTTATTCCTATTTTTCCTGTAACTAGTAGTTTTTCTTTGCAACTTCAGTCCACCGACGCCGTAACATGCTGACGTGCCTTTGAAATTGGAGAAAAAAAATCAGTTTTGGCCAAGTTTTATAAGTTGAATTTAGCAAATTTTCCCCTTTCTTTTTTTCCACCACAATCAAAATTTCCCCAAATTAGTCTCCACCGGCACCGATAGACTGAAATTGCGAAAAAAAAAAAAAAAAAAAAAAAAGAAAAGAAGAAGAAGGAAAAACACCATAACGAGGCCGAGTTACTGGACTAATTTTGCGTTTTTGCCCACTTTGACCACAGTTTGTCGTACCTTCTATACTAGTTGTTTGACACGCGACACTTCAGAATGACAATGTCAAAAATATTCATAGATGAGGGGGTTAAAGTGTAAATATGAAATATTAGCGTTACAAATGCTAATTTCGTGAAATAAAAGAGACAAACATCGTCTTTACCCCTTCTCTCTCTGTCCTTCTTAACATAAACTTGATCAAACGGTGTGTGTATATATATATATATATATATATATATATATATATATATATAGATTTCTCGGACATTTTTTTTTTTGAAAGGATCTCTCGGACATTTGGAAGAATCTAAAATGGATGTTAAATATTACAGGCAGGGCCAAGAATCTGTCTAGGGAAGGAATTTGCATACAGGCAGATGAAGATCTTTTCAGCAGTGTTGTTTGGTAGTTTCATTTTCGAGTTGAGTGACGAACAAAAAAAGAAACAAGTGAATTACAAGACTATGCTTACTCTTCATATCGATGGTGGCGTTCATCTCAATGCTTACCCGAGATTGCCACACCAGTAAAAAAGACCGTAAATTCAGTTGATATATGGTTTGTCACGAGTCTAAAAACGCGAGTCCATATATCTGAATGGGGTCTAACCTTCTGAACAAACATCGAAAATAGGAACGTCTTTAGAAATAATGTTAAATGGATGGCCATTTAGGCTACGAAAGAGATTGTACGAGATATGAACAAATATTGTACTATGCGATTATATTGTCCAATGATATGGAGTCCGATCATCATCTACGTGTTACGTAGATTTTAATGATATTAAATACGCTTATTAACTCATAATCCAGTCCGAAATTAGCCTCAAAGTGAAATGCTCACTCGCCGTTTAACAAACCGATTTCATAGGTTGTTTTCTGATTTTTTCTTCAACAAGCTCTTATGGTAATTGTTTGGTATAGCAAATGATGATCGTTAAATGCATCACATTAAACTTCACGTTGGGACCTCATAACATTCGACCTCTGAAAAATTTATCTTGACCTTAAATTTCGATTTTTCAGAGAGTTTTAGTGGTCGACAATGCACATTCAACCTCTGAAAAGTTAAATCTAAGGTTGTGAAGTGGCGCCACCATAAAATCGGTGTGGTGACTTTAACAATGAATGTAACAAACACGAGCATCATGAGATTCAGTATCACAAAACAGAACCACCATGTCAGCATTTTCGCCTAGGGCTGGCATCGGGTCGGGACCCGACCCGTAAACCTTCTACCCGAAACCCACCCCGACAAGTTTCGGGATTCAAATTTTCTTCCTGAGCCGGTACCCAATAAGCGTCGGGTCCCGACAATCGGGATACCCGAATGTTCTGAATCCCGTCGGGTTGGGAATGTCCCAAACATATGATGTTAAAAAATATTCATGTTAATATAAAAAAATGACAACAATTACTTGATCACAATAAAAGTTCGAAAGGGGGGGGGGGGGGGTGAAGAAATGAGTTAACGGCGACAAAGTCGACGGCCCGTGGAGGCGGGTGGATTTTGTGAGGATGAACACTCTGGTATATTAGAGAGCGGAAGAGAGGTGCAGAGAAAGTGAGAAACGACATAAGCAGAGAGTGTAGTATATTTATGTTTTTAGTATTTATTTTTGTGGATATTTATATCGGGATGAAAAATGTTTTATATACTAGCAAAATGCACGTGCATAGCACGTGTTTGGTTAACTTGATATATTTAAATGAAAATCTAAACAACATAACATTATAAACGCTGCGTCAGAAGTAGCTTAAATAAACCATAAAGATTCCGGTCAACTTCTTAGAGTGACCACAATGGTTTACTTCTATTACACTCCTCATTTATCTTATTTTCCGTTCCAGATTCACTTTTCCAACATCCTATAAAACAACCAACTCCAATAAACACTCCATATACAATTCCCCAAGAGTCCAGGACAACTTTTATTTCACATCTCAACAAATTAATTTAACTACCAAGTTACCAACACATTTTTCCTCTTTTTATATTTTTTATACAAAAATCAGAATGGAATATTTTATGCATATAAAGTGATATTTTAATACGTCGCATTCTTGTCAAAAAAAAAAAAAAAAAAAAAAAAAAAAGTCGTATCCTGTGACGGAATAAAAAAATAATATTTGAAAAGGTTTTTTTTTTTTTTTTCTTTTATGGAAAATATTATTTGGATATGTGCATTGTACTTCTTATTTTGAATGAAAGTAGTTTTCCCTATATGTATTTATGTTGAAGTTGAAAATAAAAATGGGTCGACTGTAGAAATTTAGCAGGCCCTTTAAAATAGGGTGAGCCTTAATTTTAGGGCCCTTATTCACACCACACTAAACCTACCACTGCACCACTCTATATCCTACATCACACCTAAAACATCGATTTTACCTTTGTACCACACTAAATTTCTTAGGTTTTTTTTTTCTTTATTTACACTCGTATTTTCTACCTTTATACCACAATTGTATATTATTTCCACACCATTTTTTTTTTTTTTTTTGAGAAGACCACACCATTTTTATATTACAAATTGGTCCTTTCTTCTACACTTTTCTGAATTCAGATCGGGGGAGGGGGAGCAAGGAGCGGTTGGTTTGGGAGGAGGGGCGGACTGGTGGTATTGGTGGCGGTTCAGGTTGGGGCTGGATTTTCGGTGGTGGGTGTTCGAAAAGGACCTATATCTGAGCTGAAAATCCGCCGGCGCCGTTCATCTATTTTTTTCTTTTTATCATTAGAAAAGTTGTTCATCTGCTTTTGTGTTTGTAATTTGAGAATTCGATTTGAAGGGTACAATGGCTTCAAAGAGGATTCAAGAAAAAACGCCGGTGGTCATGGATGTGGGGGGTGGAAGGGCGGCGAAGAGGGTTTTTTTTTGGATGGGGATGTAAAAGGTTTTGAATTTAATGGTTGAAGGTAAGGAAGAGAGGATGGTTTAAGGTGTAGGGTGGTGGAGATGGGTGGTGGTGGGTGGAGAAGAAGAGATGGATGAAGATGGATTGGGTGGAGAAGAAGATTTGGCAGATTTTCTTTGTGGGTGGGGGGTTTGTAAATTTTATAAGTTTGAGGGGAGATATGACATATAAAAATCTTGTGGTAGTAAAACAAGATTGACAAAAGTGTTTTTTTTTTTTAAACTTTAAAATGAAGGTGTGGTGTATTTTGATAGATTGTGGTGTAAAGAGTAAATGCGTGTTTTTTTTATTGTAGTGTGGTGCAACGGTAGGTTTAGTGTGGTGCGAATAAAGCCCCCTTAATTTTAATCGGGGATTTGGAGATGGATAGGGTGCCATAGTAGGATTGGGTGTTGAGTATTCACCCTATAATACATTTAGGGAGCTTTAAAAGACCACCACTGTGGTCACTCTTAGACCGTCGTCCTCGCTTGGTTTAAAGGGGTTAACCCGAGTTGACAAGACCTTTATACATTGTCATGAACGTGCATAAAATAATGGATATTGAAAAAATCTATGTACATGTATGAATGCAAGAATGAAAAGAAATCGGAGACTTCCTACCAATTGTTCTTTGTAAACGGTAATAAAACATTCTATAGGTTTATTGGCCCTCTTATCAGATGACGGGAGGCGATGACTGAATATTTTCAGGTCGATATCATAAGTCTGACAAATCTCCTCCATGGCAGCGTTGGTAAGGGACTAAGGGAGGATCGAATATCCTCCACAACAGGAAGTATTACCACAACCTTAGATGAGTTTGTACCTTTATTTTGAGCGGGTTAAGGACTTTCAGATGAACATGAAACTTGTAGAATTGAGGTGCCTTGATCTTCAATAAAAGCCATTGAGATTTCGGGTAGGATTCAGTTTCATCAGAAGAATAAGTGTGAATGACTAATTTGTTGAAAAACGCATATTCCGAAAAACAAAAGACTTACCATATGGGCCACAAAATAAGACGTCTTTCTAACTTCACCATTATAAAATAAGAACTCCTCTTACCATATGGGCCACAAAAGTTCAGCCCAGATTAAGCCTCATACTCTAGACAGCTTTGATGAATATGTCTCAATCCAATATGCAGTGCCTCTTAACCCCCGTTCTAGAGATATGTTTCCGGATCACCTCGGTCCTGAATTCTCAGCTTGGGGCAAATCATCATCGCCGACTTTGGGTTTCTAAGATGAGTGGCTAGGTCATTTAGATTACTATAAATGCTACGATACTGGATCCATATGGCACGGATGTAAGCCGTCCCATAATCTCAGTCATGTCTACAATCATGTGCTCTAAGGCATCTTCTCTGGAAAGAGGATCATATAAAAATGATTCATTCCTCAGAAATTCAAAACTACATTAATAGCTTGATCCCAAATCATCTGGGTACGTAGACAGTAAATCACATTGGCTTAGCTATAATTGATCACAAAATCCATCAGTCAAGTAATTGGGTTTTCCTTACGAAGCCTAATTACCCGCATAAAGATCCATTTCATCAATGACAATTTCGGACATAAATCTGATACTATTAATGGATTTCAAGATAAACATAAAATGTAATAAGTGGAATATATATATATATATATATAAAATAAAACAATAATATGATTTATAGAAATACAAAATTTCACTTTGGAACACAATGCTTAATGATGCAGTTGTCGGTACCGTGTTATTTCATTGTTCATGTGTCATCCTCTTCCATAGCATAAATTGGGTCATTAATGAGTGTCAAAATTAGCTTCGGTTTGTTTACTATACTCCTGCCGAGGATTAGCTCGAGTTTCCTTAGTATTTACCATCATAATATGATGCTTCTTGGGGCACCCATGCTCATGATGTATAATACATGCAAAAATGATCGTACGAAGGCCGTAATTCACGAGATAATCATCCGCCAAAACCCTAATCCTCGATTCCTAATCAAGATAACTATCCACCCAAGCCCGAGTGAAAGAGGCTTCGGTCGCTTAAACAAGGTCTCTCAAGTTTGAGTCATCGTGGATGCAACAAACTTTCTTGGGAAAGGTCCCCACCTTTTGTGCACAACAATATCTAGTAGGATTAGTTTCAGACAATTGTTAGAAGGCCTTCTGATAAGTTCCTAAAAATTCGAATAATTCCAGATGTTTTGGACTCAATTTGGTGTCATGTGTTGCTATTTTGCCATGTTTTTATCCTTTTTGGGCTAGATTACTGCGGATGATTGAATTATTGCAGGATGATTCGAGATTAGAAAAAAAAGACCCAAAAACGGAGCTAAAGTGAAAGAATTCAAAAACCAGTCTCTGTCACACCCAGGGTGTGACAGTTTCCAGAAATCTGATCCTGGCCAACGAAATGTTCTGATTGGTGGAAACTTTCACCAACGTATTTTCCTTCAAATTGGCGTGTTTTTCATTGACAATGAAGAGCCCACACACTAGAAGAGTCCAAGATTGATATATATTTGATTTTAGAGATTTTCTTGATTAAATTAATTATGGAAACTTATTTTTATGATGTAATTATCCCTTTTATACTCCCCTAAGTCATACAATTCATGATTCACGCCTCAAACCTCAGATTTTAGTCGACTATTTTCCCCTCTTCATCATCATCATCTCCCATCCCCAAGAACAAGGGTTTTTAGGTTCAAGAAATTCAAGAACGAGGCTTTTTCGAGGTTTGATTATTTATGCGAGACTTTGACGGTTTCTTTTTCTATCTCCTTTCTCCTGTATTCTATTATTTATTTTTCTTGTCAAAGTATGAATTATATGGTTGAATCTTGGAATCTTGACATGTTACGAGAGTAAATATTGGGTTCTTGGATTAGGAAAAGCCCGGCGATGATTATATAGTTTTAAAGATACAATCTTTTCATTGATAGGATTTTTGTCATGTTTATGAATTTGATCTTGTATGCTTATTCATGTAATTTTCCGGAAATAATACTTGAAGGAGTGAATGACTGTAAGATTGCATGAGAAACTCCATTCGATTAATTGATGACAGAAAAAGTATTAATTAATCGATAACCTAGAAACCAAGATCGAATCTTTAGGGATTTCTTGAATGAAAATTAGGTTAAACCTAAAGTGGCCCTTTAATTATGGTAATTCAATGGACCTAATTTTATTCATCACCTTCTTAGTTCTGGGGATACTTTAGGAAAAAATCAACCGACCATCACCCACGCGTTAAAAGGCCTTCTTAGTTCAATAGTAGCAAAGTCAATTTGAAGAGGCCGCCAATAAAGATGCAATTCGGCATAGATAATCTATATGAAACAAAGAGAAATTTGGAATAAACAATCTTTGTTAAACAAAGAGAGAGGTAATTCAGAAGGCTCTATCCAAACGGGGTCAAAGACGCCTCTTGATTACGGAAAAAATCAACCATCCATTTAGATAATTACATCGGATTTTTAGCAATGGCCAAAAACATCGATAGAAATGTCGGTTATAATGAAGACATGTTTATTAAAATCAAGCAATGCTATAGGACAAAATGATTTAAGCCCTAAACGAAGAAAAATTACACAAATATTCAAGGTTCAGCCTATAGACCGGAAACCTTGCCATTGGAGAATTTTAAAAGGGCTTTGCAATCTGTTGCATCTATTCCCATGAGATCATGAATGCATGCTTTCCCTTATTGAGTGACACCGAACCTTGCGGCCCTTTACTGCTTTCACGAAGGATTTAGTGTTGAGAGGACCATCTTCAACATGTAGAGAATCGGTCTCCATAAAGACTCTAAAATATAACGCGAGGAGCAAAAGGAAGAAAGCCTCCAACCCGAAGATATATGTTGAGAAGACGTGAAATTGCACGCGTGCATTTCGTAAACGAAAAAAACCCTAAAACTACCATCAAAGGAACCTAAAATCGTCAAATTTTTTATCCTCAATTTACTCGTATACTCACATTATAGTAAAATTATTATTGTTTTTTTTTGAGAAAATAAAATTATTATTGTTATGTTGTTGTTTGTTAATATTATTGTTATTATTGAATAATAATTATTATTATAATAACATATATTTCTATGTTTATGTACAATTATAGTGATAATCATAATTTTTTTTCAAATATTTATTTATATTTAAGAAGATAATTCTACGATAAATTTCCCGACCCAAGGATATTTTATTATTCTTTTTGATAGTATCGTTACATTTTAATGATTTTATTATAAAAAGAAAAGATAATTCTCTGTAGAAATACAACACAATGTTTCAATAGATTCAACACACACAAAGACACACTTTGTATTAGAAAGCTTTGTTCGCAAGCTTCTTTTTGGTTGTTACAATTACAATGATGAACAAGGCTATCTATAGCCAAATACACAAAGTGTAAACACTTTCTAGTCAACAATTAAAACTTCATATGTTGTAATCTTTTGTCAAAATTATCAGCTTGAAAAGTCTTTGGACGGTGCAGCCATTGATCTACAATATAGAGATTTGTTCACATTCCTACATTGCCTCCCTTGAACCAGAATCTTCAAACTTCATCATTCCAAGCATCTTCATCAGTTTAGTAAATGACTCCATCTTCAATGGTTTTGTGAAGATATCTGCAACTTGTTCTTCAGTTGGACAATAATCAATAACAATCTCTTTTTCACGAACCAACTCTCTAATAAAATGATATTTGATATCAATATGCTTGCTACGACCATGAAAGACTGGGTTCTTCGATAGTTCAATAGGCGATGTATTGTCACAATAAATCTTCGTTGGTTGATTTGCGATGATGCAAAAATCAAGAATGCGCCTCAACCACACCGCTTGCGTAGCACTACTTGTGGGTCGCCATATATTCGCTTCTTCAACGTTGACAAAGCAATCACTGTTGTTTCTTCGACGACCATGAGAAAACGTCGGATCCCAAGAAAATGCATAACCTGGACGTGTTTTTTCTTTGAACCGTGTCACCGCCCAATCACTATCCGTGTATCCAAGAAGAGAAATATCATTGGCACTCGAATAAAATATTCCATGACTCGTGTACCCGATATATCTCAATATCCGCTTAATCGCTTGTAAATTAGATTGACACGGCGACTAGGGATGGCAATTTCGACCCAACCCGGTGGATATCCACCCGACCCTACCCGTTAGGGTAGGGTATTTGTTAGGGTAGGGTAGGGTATGGGTTTGATTTTTCAAAACCCCGCATGAGTAGGGTAGGGTATGGATATGTATTCATTACCCGCCATAATACCCACCCGACTCCACCATATAGTATATTGTCTATAATATATTATGTATAAAAATAGTAAATAAAGAGAATTGAATAAGTTCAAAACGTAACCTTGAAAAAAGTATGTCACATTGTCATTTTGAAAATAAAACTAAATAATAATTAATGCAATTAATTACCATGCCCCAATCATTGGTATTTAGTATTTATAAAGATTGGAAGTTACCATTTTATTTTATTTGTACGTAGAAGATTTGAAGTTACATATGCTTTGATTTCTCTCCTAATTCCTATTGCATTTGCCGCCAACCCTAGCGTTCTATTATTGTGCAGAAATGTGAGAAATCGAGAATTGATTTCATATCTTGTTGTGTTTTTTTTTTATTGCTCTAATTTGTTCTTCAACTATAATTTATTTTTTTGGTTTGGTAGCTATGTTTTTTTCTTAAATATTTTTTTTGTTAAGATTTTTTTTCGTTGTTATGAAGACATAATTCTCAATGAATATTGTTTATGGAGTACGATTATCTAAATTGGTAATATTGTATTGATTGAATTATAAGAAAGCTATGTGACTGAGTGTCCAAAATGTCAAAGAAAAAAAATATTGTCAAAAGAGAAGATGTATATGTTTAGCTTTGGATTCGTTGAATCGTTGTGTAGTAAAATATATTTTCTTGTTTATTTTATGGATATTGTGAACCAAAAATATTATATTTTTGTTGTTTTTGTGTGGTTTTGGCTGTTTGCTTGCAATATTTTGCTTTCATTTCAATATTGTAATTGAAATTGGTATCATGTTTAGATGATTGGATCGATCATGTGGTTGTTTGACAAACTTTGTGGAAACATTTTGTTGATTTTAATTTTGATGGAATTTGATTTTTTAATACTTTATATTTACAACATGAGTTTCTTTCTTTTCATAAAATTGTAGGATTTGCATATCATTTATTATGGGTGAAAATTCTCGTCCTACGGAAGAAATACCACGTTCTAAGGATTCAACACATTCAGATTGTTTGAACCCCACAAATTTGTCACCTAGCGAGAGCCCTACTCCACTTACTAATCAGAATGAAGGTGTTTGGCCATACCTACTAGCGAGAGCCCTACTCCACTTATGGAGTCGCCCACCCGTACCCATTGCCATCCCAAGCGGCGACTCCATAAGTGGAGTAGGGCTCTCGCTAGTAGGTATGGCCAAACACCTTCATTCTGATTAGTAAGTGGAGAGAGGCTCTCAGCAGTGACAAATTTGTGGGGTTCAAACAATCTGAATGTGTTGAATCTTAGAACGTGGTATTTCTTCCGTAGGACGAGAATTTTCACCCATAATAAATGATATGCAAATCCTACAAATTATGAAAAGAAAGAAACTCATGTTGTAAATATAAAGTATTAAAAAAATCAAATTCCATCAAAATTAAAATCAACAAAATGTTTCCACAAAGTTTGTCAAACAACCACATGATCGATCCAATCATCTAAACATGATACCAATTTCAATTACAATATTGAAATGAAAGCAAAATATTGCAAGCAAACAGCCAAAACCACACAAAAACAACAAATATATAATATTTTTGGTTCACAATATCCATAAAATAAACAAGAAAATATATTTTACTACACAACGATTCAACGAATCCAAAGCTAAACATATTCATCTCTCTTTTGACAATATTTTTTTCCTTGACATTTTGGACACTCAATCACATAGCTTTCTTATAATTCAATCAATACAATATTACCAATTTAGATAATCGTACTCCATAAACAATATTCATTGAGAATTATGTCTTCATAACAACGAAAAAAAATCTTAACAAAAAAAATATTTAAGAAAAAACATAGCTACCAAACCAAAAATAAATTATAGTTGAAGAACAAATTAGAGCAAAAAAAAAAGCACACAACAAGATATGAAATCAATTCTCGATTTCTCATCTTCTCTTGCTGCAATAGAACGCTAGGGTTGGCGGCAAATGCAATAGGAATTAGAGAGAAATCAAAGCATATGTAACTTCAAATCTTCTACGTACAAATAAAATAAAATGGTAACTTCCAATCTTTATAAATACTAAATACCAATGATTTGGGCATGGTAATTAATTGCATTAATTATTATTTAGTTTTTATTTTTCAAAATGACAATGTGACATACTTTTTCAAGGTTACGTTTTGAACTTATTCAATTCTCTTTATTTACTATTTTTTATACATAATATATTATAGACAATATACTATATGGTGGGTCGGGTGGGTATTATGACGGGTAATGAATACATATCCATACCCTACCCTACCCGCGGCGGGTTTTGAAAAATCAAACCCATACCCTAAAAAAATACCCTACCCTAACGGGTAGGGTCGGGTGGATATCCACCGGGTTGGGTCGAAATTGCCATCCCTACATAGGTCGACAACTCTAAGTGATAATTTTTGAATGTAAAAGTAATTGTCCAATTAAGTTGGTTACCATTGAAATAAATATATGACTTAAGCACATTAATATTCAAAATTAGTCAAAATAAAAAGATCAATATCAAATCAAAACATAACTTTTTATAAACCAAAGCTAAAGCAAACACTTATTAGTCAATCTATTATATTTTATATCCGTTCTAGCAAGAATCAAAAGAGACCACTCCATTTAACAATCAACTTCCTGTATATCACAATCTTCATCTTCAAGAATAGTCAACATACGATATGCATCGGGTAGGTGAGAAGTCGTAGAAGCTGTCACGAATGTAACAAAGAAAAAGAAAAGACATTTCAATAAAATGGTACGCAATGCAACTCAAATAACATAAACAAAAAAGTTGATATAAACAAAAAATTGTCTGTCTCACCTTTTTCAGCCCACAACCAATTTTGGCAGCATGCTAAAGCCTCCACAGTAGATGGGTGTAATCTATTTCGATGTGGACTAAGTAACCTACCTCCCATGCTAAAAGCTGATTCAGAAGCAACAGAAATAACAAGAATAGCTAGAATATCTCTAGCAATAACTTGGAGTGAAGGGTACTTGAGCCCGTTTGTCTTCCACCACTCAAGAACATCAAAATCATAAGACATTGGTAAAATATCATCATCCAAATAGTGGTCTAATTCTGACTTAAATGATGCTCTCTTAATCCTTTTAGAACTAACAAACATGGCGAATTTCTCCATATAACCACCACCTTCCTCCTCTTTATGTGATAAAGTTCTACCAGAAGGCGTGTGTTCATCTTCCCTTGATTGCTTTCTTTGGTATTCTTCTAGTAATTCAGTACAAATGTTAACAATTCTTCTAACTTCTTTTGTCCTCTCTTCCTTTCCAAAAATCTTTTCATAATAGAATTCTAAAAGATCTGTTTTATACCTAGGATCAAGCATACATGCAACACCTACAATACAATGTGTCACATCCCAATACTTCAAGAACTTATCCATCATCTTCATCGCCATATCTTTAATCATTGTATCATTCTCACAAGTCCATCTATGTAAAGCCAACCTAATATCACAAACTTGAAGGAAAAGTAAATTAGAAGTAGGATACTTTGTGTACGAAATAAGCTTTGTGATCCCATGAAAAACTTTAAACCTATCACATATACCACTTTGTCGCTATCCAATCCTCCTCGGATGGAACACTTTTATACTTGGGTTCTCGTAGCTTCAAACGGTGAAGACATCAATGTAAGGAAGTGCACTATCAAGCATCAAAAAGTTGAATTCCACCTTGTCTTCACATCAAGAGACAACTTTTGGTAGTTGAAATACTGAAGTTGTCGTGCGCAACTTCTTCAAACTTCCGATCTTTTTGGTGTAGCAAATCAATATAAAACACTCTCTCGGATTCTCTCGATACGCTTTGCAATAATTGACAAACCATCTTGTACAATCAAATTCAGAATATGAGCAGCACAACGCATATGCATAAGAGTACCATCCAACAAAAGTTCACCCGAACCAATCCTACCAATAATCAAATTGATTACTCCATCATTCACAGAACAATTATCCACTGTCAATGTGCAAATTCTTCTGTCAATATTCCAATCCATAAGGCAATTCATCAAACATTCAGAAATCACGTTTTTATCATGTGGAGCCGGAACATAACAAAACCTGCAATATGTTGAATTTATCAAAATCTAACATATTCATAATAAATCAATACGAATATAAAATTATTAATAATAATAGATTATGTCACCTTATAATCCTATTTTGTAGTCGCCAAGAATTATCAATATAGTGAGCAGTCACAGCCATGTAACCTTTTCTATGGTGGTCAGATGTCCATATGTCAGTAGTGATAGAAATTCTACTTTTACAATTTTCCATATCCATTGATGTCATTTGCATTTTCTGTTTGTACAATTTCATAATGTCACTACGAATCGTGTTCCGAGATGGCACCTTGAACAATGGTTGAAGAGCCGATGAATAGTTTCTGAAACCCTCATGCTCCACCATGGATAATGGATTTTCAAGGAGAATGATCATTTTTGCAAGCTCCAATCTTGCATCATCTTGATCATATATCAACGAAGTACCAATCGTAGACTTTCCTTCACCTTTTTTATGTTTGTTTTCAACACCATTTGTGAATATCTTTTGTGCCCAATCTTTTGGTGCAACTCTTTTTGTGGTTCTTTAGGTGAGTTGTTCCACTTGAACCTTCCGATACTAGGGCTTTTGAGCAATAATTACACACGGCTTTCCATGCCCCGTTGATTCGTTTTTTTTTAAAATGTTGCCACACATCGGATTTTAATTTTGATACATCATATTCATCACAATCTTTAGAAACACCTTCATTCGATTAGTAAGTGGAGTAGGGCTCTCGCTAGGTGACAAATTTGTGGGGTTCAAACAATCTGAATGTGTTGAATCCTTAACGCCAGTATTTCTTCCGTAGGATGAGAATTTTCACCCATAATAAATGATATGCAAATCTTACAAATTATGAAAAGAAAGAAACTCATGTTGTAAATATAAAGTATTAAAAAATCAAATTCCATCAAAATTAAAATCAACAAAATGTTTCCACAAAGTTTGTCAAACAACCACATGATCGATCCAATCATCTAAACATGATACCAATTTCAATTACAATATTGAAATGAAAGCAAAATATTGCAAGCAAACAGCCAAAACCACACAAAAACAACAAATATATAATATTTTTGGTTCACAATATCCATAAAATAAACAAGAAAATATATTTTACTACACAACGATTCAACGAATCCAAAGCTAAACATATACATCTTCTCTTTTGACAATATTTTTTTCCTTGACATTTTGGACACTCAGTCACATAGCTTTCTTATAATTCAATCAATACAATATTACC
This sequence comes from Gentiana macrophylla, assembly GCA_026214975.1. Lineage (NCBI taxonomy): Eukaryota > Viridiplantae > Streptophyta > Magnoliopsida > Gentianales > Gentianaceae > Gentiana > Gentiana macrophylla. The sequence continues at coordinate 2,432,756 of CM047816.1, read as the reverse complement.
AATTTAGAAATCGTACTCCATAAACAATATTCATTGAGAATTATGTCTTCATAACAACGAAAAAAAATCTTAACAAAAAAAATATTTAAGAAAAAAACATAGCTACCAAACCAAAAAATAAATTATAGTTGAAGAACAAATTAGAGCAATAAAAAAAAGCACACAACAAGATATGAAATCAATTCTCAGTTTCTCACCTTTCTGCTGCTACAATAGAACGCTAGGGTTGGCCGGCAAATGCAATAGGAAGTAGGAGAGAAATCAAAGCATATGTAACTTCAAATCTTCTACGTACATATAAAATAAAATGGTAACTTCCAATCTTTATAAATACTAAATACCAATGATTGGGGCATGGTAATTAATTGCATTAATTATTATTTAGTTTTTATTTTTCAAAATGACAATGTGACATACTTTTTTCAAGGTTACGTTTTGAACTTATTCAATTCTCTTTATTTACTATTTTTTATACATAATATATTATAGACAATATACTATATGGTGGGTCGGGTGGGTATTATGGCGGGTAATGAATACATATCCATACCCTACCCTACCCGCGGCGGGTTTTGAAAAATCAAACCCATACCCTACCCTAAAAAATACCCTACCCTAACGGGTAGGGTCGGGTGGATATCCACCTGGTTGGGTCGAAATTGCCATCCCTAATCCCAAGCTTCCTGTTCTTCGAATATAACATCCCTGCTGATTACAACTTTTCCTGTTACCGGATTAAACAACCTAAAACCTTTTGTTTGATGAGAATATCCAATAAAAATACACTTTTCGGATTTATCATCCAATTTCTTCCTCAAACCATTAGGAACATGGGCATAAGCAATACAACCAAACACTTTCAAATGTCCAATATTTGGTTTTCTCCCGTCCATACCTCATATGGTATTTTTCCACTGGTATATACGGTAGGACACTGTTTAGGACATAAAAGGCACAAGCAACGGCCTCGCCCAAAAAGATTTAGGCAATTTCTTTGAATGCATCATAGACCTTACCATGTCCATGACCGTTCTGTTTTTCCCCTCTGCCACTCCATTCTGCTGAGGAGTATATCTGGCTGTCATCTGAAGTTTGATTCCATTATTTTCCAGAAAATCATCACAGACAATATACTCAGTTCCTCTGTCTGTTCTCAAAGTTTTAATCTCATATCCACTTTGTTTTTCAATGTACTTTTTAAAACTTTTGAAAATATAATGAGCATCGATTTATTTCTCGAGAAAAATACACCCATGCTTTTATTGAAATCATCAATGAAAGATATAAAATACTTACTACCTCCGTTTGAAGGTTCTTCAACATAACACAAATCCGAATGAATCAGCTGCAATGGTGTACTTGCTCTCCATGCCTTATTCTTTGGAAACGGATCTCTGTGATGTTCCCCAAAGTACATGACTCACAAAAACTTTGTGAGGAAGTCAATATCCGGCAATCCCAATCATCGACTTATTCCTGGCAAGAAACTTCAAACTTCCAAAGTTCAAATGTCCAAATCTTAGATGCCATAACCATGTATCATCAAAACTCACAGAACTAAAACAAGGTAAACTGCCACAATTAATTTTCAGTGGAAACAAACGGTTATTACTCATGTTTACCTTCGCAATGAGTCCTTTTTTTGGACCACTTACTGTGCAGGTTCCTTGATTGAAGACTATGTTATAGCCTTTCTGTGACAACTGTCCAATGCTCAACAAATTATGACGTAAACTAGGTACATAGAATACATCAGAAATAGCATTAAAAGAACCGTCTTTTAAAGTGTAAGTGATTTTCCCTTTTCCAAGAACTGGTACATCAATATTATCTCCAAATTTAACAGTTGACTGTATCGAAATATCCAAATCTGAGAACAATTCTTTGTTCCCACACAGGTGATTACTACAACCTGAATCCAAAATCCAATCATTTTTCTGGTTCTCATTAGTTCCAAAATTTGCCAATAATGAAGTTTCGGACTATTACCATCATTTTCGCAACCTTAGCATGATTTTCTTGATTATTCTTGTAACGACAATGATTTTGATAATGCCCGAACTTCTTACAATTAAAACACTCGAATTTTCGATTTGTCTTTTTGAAAAATCATTTCTTTGTTCATTATTACCAGAATCATTATTATTTCTTTGGTAATTGAAATTACCTCTGCCTCGGCCTCGTCCTCGGCCACGGCCTCTACCACGAAAATTTTGACCACGTTGACTGAATTAAACATGATTCGATGATTCTGCCTTTTGATTTGACACATTCAGTTGTGCCTGCAAAGCTTCTTCAACAATAGCAATAGATTGTTGATCAAGAGAAATTTCATAGGATAATAACTCACATTCCAACTGATCTATAGTCATTTCATCAAGATTTCTGGTTGATTCAATGACCGTTTTCTTGGTATGAAATTTCTGCGTCGAAGATCTGAGAATTTTCTGCACTACCTGTGCCTCCGTCAGACTCTCTCCATTTACACCCATTTTGCTGGCGATATCTCGTACCTTTGCAATAAAATCACCAACTGACTCAGTTGTTCTCATCTGAGCCAACTCGAACTGCCTCTGCATTTCCTGCAAACGAACCTTTTTCACTTCAACGTTACCTCGGTTGGCGTTGACTAGGATCCTCCATGTCTCTTTAGCTGACTTGGCGTTCATAAATTTATTATAAACGCTTAACTCCACCGCATTATTTAGATAATGACGAGCCAAACGATCATTCTTTTTGTTTTTCTCCAACGCTTTTATTTGTGCTTAATTTAAATTTGCAGTGGCATCGGGAATGTCAAATCCGTTTTCAACGACATCCCAAATACCGATAACCTCGAAAAAATCTCTCATTGTTCTGATGGGTCGTTCTATTGTAGAGAACTGTCTACGTGGCAGTATCTGGACCATATAATTTCCACACACGGGACACTGTGTATTCCACCAAAGAATCGTGTGGTCAGATCTCGTCACGCAGGCGATTCCCTACAATAGAACGACCCATCAGAACATACAACCAACAATAGCCAAATTTCCTTTTCTCCAATAATAGCTATAATAGCTTCAGCTCATCTCCAGCTCATATTAGTTTGCAACAAACAACTTCAATTGCTAGGCGAAGATTAATCAAGCTGGAATTCAATGTTGGACGAATTCCTTACTCTGGGAAAATGGAAGCTGCTATTCGACTTCGAAACACCCAACAACAGCAATAGCAAGGCCTGAAGAGGACTAATTTGATAGAGTACTCAATCCACCTAAATCAAAGGCACAGAGACACGGAAGAAAGGTAATGAAGTCCTTTTTAAGGAAGGAACGAAAGATGGTAAAAATAAGCTGCTAATTGTTAAAGATCGTTGACTACAGGTTCTCTAAAAGTATATAATTTATTAAGGGCTATTCTTATATTCTTATATCAACACTACCCTCGTGTGCCATTATAAGCGCTGTCTAATTAAGCAAATTAAGCAACCAGCCCAATAACAAAGAGATAGCCAACACACGTCATCACGTCTGACAATATAAATGGGGAAATAATAATGTTTATAGCCAGGTTCGAACTCGAGACCTCCTGGCTCCGATCTACCATGTTAAAGATCGTGACTTACAGCTTCTCCTAAAAGTTTATAACATTTATTAAGGAAAGCTACTCTTATATTTCTTATATCAACACCAATTTTTCATTTTTGGTCTGCAAATTGCAATTTTTTGAAGGAACCTCACCGGAAAAAACTGTCTACGATCTGATTGTAGAAACACAACATAATGTTTGATAGATTCAACACACACAAAGACACTTTGTATTAGAAAGCTTTGTTCTCACAAGCTTCTTTTTTGTTACAATTACAATGACTGATGAACAAGGTATAGCTAAATACACAAAGTGTAAACACTTTCTAGTCAACAATTATCAGTTTGAAACACTTTCTAGTCTCAATTTCCGTCTGAGTGTTGAAACACTTTCTAATCAACAATTAAAACTACACATGTTGTAATCTTATGTCAAAATTATCAGTTTGAAAAATCTTTGGACGGTGCAGCCATTGATCTACAATATAGAGATTTTGTTCATATTCCTACGTTCTCCCACAGATTCCTTGGTCAAGATAATGTTTTTTTTTTTTTTTGAGGGGCAACAAGATAATGTTTTCAAAAAAAAAAAATTGTGCGTGTCTTCTTTTTTTGTCTTTTTATTTTTGTGCGTATTCTTTTTTTTTTATTGCTAAATTGTACGTATTCTTTTAGTGCATTTAATTATCCATTTAGTATTTTTCTTGTGAATAAAATTTTAATTAATAAGTTAATAATTTTAATAAATAAATTAATAATTAGGAAGAAACATCTTTTGAGAAAACAAACTCACGTTTTTAATATAGCAGGAATATATATATATATATATATATATATATATATATATATTCGGGTCAGGATCGGGAACCCGATGAGATTGAGTTTTATACCCGATCCCGTTCACGTATTTTTCGGGTCGGGAAAAATCCCGACATTTCAGCATCGGGAAACTTTCGGGATCGTGATTTTTCGGGACGGATCGGGATAATCGGAAAATTTGCTACTCCTTTCACCCAATAGAATATTTTAGAGTGGTAGTTTTTTCTTTCTAAATTCTTAGTTTTTCTTTATTTATTGGTCCCAGAACAACCGGATCATACTTGTATCTATCTGGATCTCCATAAAATTAATGAAACCAGATCATACTTGTATCTATCTGGATCTCCATAAAATTAATGAATGAGATTTTTGCTTTCAAAACTTGAATGTGATATAATTCATATATTATATAGAATGACCAGTTACTTTGTTTTAGGGGTCAAAAGAGCTGCATTATAATACTACATGTGATAGCAAATATTAGTGGATTCCAACTTTAAATCATTATTATATTAAAATTATGTCTTTATCCGGTTTCTTGAACACAATCTCGAAGGTGGGGCCATGGCTTGGCCGGTGTCTCAATTTCCGTCTGAGTGTTGAAACAAAAGAAAGATAAACCAATCTGAATGCTAAACCTTTTACAAGCAGAGGTTTTATCATGTCATCTTTGACATATAATTATACTTTAATAGAAGCCGTGGATAATCTTCACACTATGATTAATTAATTAAACTCGCAAAACATGTCATATATTCAAGTGTTCTTTGAATTTATTATTACTAACTAATTGAGTTTTCATGTTGTAGAAAAGCTTTGCGTCGTGTCACCAAAGGTCACGGGTTTGAATTGTATAAACATAATTTTCTTTATATATATCATTTGATACCCTCGGTGCCCTCTTCAATTTTATACCCATATTAATTCATCTGGATCCGCCACAACAAAACCTGTCCATGCATGATGCATGTCCCCTTTAGTTGATTAATCAAGTTTACTACTAATTTGTCTTTGTCATTAATGATCCACTAATAGTCTCCAAATAAAACAAGGGGGAATGAGGGAGAAAGACAGAAATATTTCATCAATTGAGTAGAAGGACAGTTTTTTGAAACTTTTGCGTAAAGACAAAACTATTTATTCATCGTCGAAATTCACTTGTGTTCGAAATTCATTATTTAAATTCACTGCCGAAATTCATCGTCGAAATTCACTAATTTTTAAAATTCATTGTCGAGATTCATTTGATTTTGGGATTCATCATCAAAATTCATTTGTCGAAATTCACCGATTTTGGGATTCACTAGGAAGATTCACCTGATTTTGGGATTCACTGTTTCATTCTTACCATTATAAAAATTATGCGGTTGTTCTTCTCCTATAAAAAATATGTAGTTGTCTCATTCTTAAAAATATTCCAGATTGTGTCCTTATCCCTAATTTTCCAATAAAACAACACATAATATTCAACTCATCTTTCACTCTGTCTAAAATACTTAATCAAATACACAACAGTTACAAAAAAAAAGTATCAGGGTATTCACACTACCATACCCACATATATATATATATATATATATATATATATATATATATGTAACAAATTTAAAAATAAATAAAGTTAAAGATAAAACACTTGTGACGTCTCCAGACCCCGGGCCTGACAGCGCTAAACGAGTTATAAATGATCCGGTCAAATGTTTAGACCACTGTCCTCGTTTGGTCTAAAAGGACTAACCCGAGTTGAATGCCTCACATTTATATGGGTGAGCAGGACATTACTTTACCGATGTGAGATTTTACATTCTCCCCCCCGCCCCCCCTCTCTTATAAGGGATCGACGTCCTCGCTAGGACGACCAAGACTTGTCTCAGTTCGTCCTCTGCTGCAAATGGCAATGAATGAATGAACCTGCCTATATGTAAAAAATTGGGGTAGCGTAACTTTTTATGACATTGATTGCATGTCACCGGTCAGTGTCGTTGTGTGGTGTGTGTTTATTGACTGATTCTGATTACTTACGATGTTTATTTTCAAGGTGAGAATAAGCCGTGACATTCGTGTGTAATGAGATACATTATGCTATGAGAGGTCTTTTGCCGTTTCGTTTTTACGTTTTTAAATGTCAATTTTAAATGACACTGCTAAATGCCCTTGTTTATTTATAAATGTTTAGTGTCCTTATTTGTGGGCATGTGGTATTGCCAAGACAATTAATGGTAATGCCAATGCAATTTATGTATAGTCCAAAAGTGTTCTAATGTATAAATATCTTGGCAATACGAAAATTGACCCTAGCAATACCGGTAGCCTTATTTTTGTGTGGAGAGTCTGGAGACCTATGTATTTTTGGTAAACCAATATGAAAATTAGCAGTGATCGATTGTCTGACACTGGTTATTGTCAGTGATGTAAGAGTTTCAATTAGTATGACCGAAATAGTGACGTCCAACCTTAACCGGCATTGTACCGGGTCGGATGCACAATAGTGGTGAGCAAGGTCGCATTCCATGGAGAACCAATCAAGTACTAAAGTCGTCTCTGTACTTAGTTTAGGTAGAACAAAGGTTGTCCACGTTTTCAACTAAGCTATAACGACAATTAAACTAGATATAAAACGATATATAGAGAAAGACATATAGCCAAACCATGATCCGATTGAATACTTGCGAAATCTAATCGATTGTTCGGGAATGAGTTTAACCAACCAATCTACCTTACGATTATATCGACTCATTCGTGGGCGTAAACTCCTAAGGTGGTACTAGACGCTAGCAACAACCTAGTACCCATTGCCCGGTTCAACAGTCCGCCTTTTAGGATTTAACTGACTGAAAAAAGATAAACGCTCTAGAGTCGCTTGATTACTCAACCGATACACCTCGTTCCCTAATTGAATCTAAACAACTCAGTCAATTATAAGAAACGATCTTAAAACCCTTTTCCCACACCCCTTCGGAACATACATTTATAAAAATGGTGTGTGTTCATGAACTAGATGTACATGCTAATTCAAGCATTAAGAACAAGTTTTAAGACACGAATTTATCGATACAACATCAATTAAGCACTATCCATTCCCGATTTCACCAATTAGAGGGGAATTTCTTCAATCTTTACATGATTTAGCTATGTAGATGTTTAGCTACTCATATTAAAGCAAGAAACAACAATCAAAGAGAGAACCAAATCCATAAACAAGAAAAGAAATGAAGTTAATTACCAAAATCATCGAGAATTGTCTTTACATCAAGCTTCATCGACACCCATGTCAATTGGTGAAGAAGAAGATCCAAAATGCAAAATCCAGGAGAGTTGAGCTATAATCTAAGCTAGGAAATGCTAGATCTAAGTAAATTTGGTGTAAAAGTGAATCTAAGAACCAAAGAGGGAAAGGGCGATCTAGGTAAGCTCAAAGTAAAAGTATGGGAGTAAGAATGTGTGTGAAAATCTGTGCAAAACGGTATTTATATGGTCCAAAAATGTGCAGATAAACGGTCTGATGCGCGCGTACTTTGTTCCAAGCGCACGCATCTCTTCTGTCGGCTGGCTGGAATGCGCGCGCACAATAGGCTTTGAACCTTTCTGTCTTCAATGTGCACACATTCTTCTCAATGCGCGCGCGCAATGCTCTCTGAATCTTCTCAAGCCTTCTGGTTTCTTGAATGCGCACGCATCTCTTCAATGCGTGCGGATTAGGTGAAATTCTCCCAAATCTTGCATTCTGCTTGTCTAATGCGCACGCATTTGCTCCAATGCGCACGCATTAATTGCTAGACCTCTAGATCTCCACTTTTTCTTCAACTTTTTCATCCATGAGCCTCGGTTTCGTCTTCCTAAACTTCATACCTCAACTTCCGGGTATACGAGTCACCTATTTCCTGCATTTCACACCCCAAACAACATACCGAGCCTAATTCCGCAGGAAACGTATGGCTCAAAAAGTGTCAAAACACCGTAAAATGATAGAGTTTTCCATCTATTTGATGGATTATCCAAAAGTTAGTGCTGAATGTGATTTCGTCCAAAAAACGGTCTAAAACTACCCAAACTAAGCCAAAAATGTCATAAACGGGGTTTAAAACATGCACCGTAGAAAAGCTGACTCTCATTAAATACCAACATAATGTCTAAAACTAGTTATTGTCAACTCGTGGCGGACCTTGATTTTTTTCAGTGAGGTCACCAAAACAAATTCGATGATCTAGTGGAGGATATTAATAGTGTCTTTATATTATTTTTCTTTGGCAACGAAACTAAATCGTTTCTCAATGGGGCAATTGTCCCCATCCTAATCAGCCTTTTAAAAGTCACCCCTGGACCAAAAAATAACCGACTTTCTGAAGGTCGATTCTCACGATACACCTATGAGAAATCGGTTTTTGACTGTGGTGCACCATATATAAATGATCCCTTTAAAGACATGTCTGATTAAAAATTGAGTAGATATTGCAGTTCCTTGCGCTAAACGGTAGTGTTTCTTTTTTTTTTTTTTTTTTTACAATATTTTTGTCCTTTAAAATAATTCTCCTTATATATAATTGCTTGTATCTATCTCCCTTTTTGCACCAAAAAAAAACACACACATCCATTTCTTTCAATATGGAGGAAGTTCTTCATGAACCTCTTGTGATTATTTCGATTACGGCGTTTGCTGTGATTCTGACTGCATGTTTAACGAAGATTTTTACGCGGGAATCTGCAGCAGAAAAAAGCAGGAAAGCGATAATATATCCTCCGGTTGCAGGAACGATTTTCGATCTGTTTCGGAATTTTCATCGTCTTCATCATTATTATGCAGAAATGGCAAGAAAATACAAGACATATAGGCTTATGAACCCTTTTCATGATGAAGTTTATACTGTTGATCCTGTGAATGTTGAGTATATTCTCAAAACAAATTTTCCTAACTATGGGAGGGTAAGTTAATTTATAAAACTTGAAATGATTTTAGTTTTTGTTTTTCTTGAATCAGGATTTTTCAATTTTCTGCCTTTTTTTTTGCACCGTTAGCGGCTTAGCGCCACCAGATGGCTCTAGGAATTTGTGAGGCGAATTGGGAATCGAGAAACGACATACGTCAGACTGAGTTTATAAGCATTAATTTTAAATATCTAAGTATGACATTGGTCAAGGATTAATATTTCAAAAAGTTATAGGTCAGGTAACAGAGATTAGTGTATAAAATTTTTAAATAGTATAAAATATACCTATAATTTTTCTTTTAATATTTTAGGGGTAAGGTGACCTATAACCCTTCTTGGAGCCGCCCTGGCGCCACGCCCGCCTTTTCCGGAGTTAAAACTGGACCCGGAGCAAAAACACAACCAAAATGCTAAATATGCCAAATTACATAATTATATTTACATTTTTTCCAAGTTTCTTGGATCCGGAGTAAACATGAACAATTAATATGTAATTAGCTTAATTTTTAAACAACTATTTTTTTGTAGAATAATTTTTTCTGTGATTTCTTAAATATATATATATATATATATATATATATATATATATATATATATATAGGAAAGTTCCACCACAATATTTTAAAAGACCTACTTGGAGAAGGGATATTTACAGTGGATGGTGAAAAATGGCAAAAACAAAGAAAAACAGCTAGCCATGAATTTTCTACCAGAAATCTCAGAGATTTTAGCAGCGGAGTATTTCGAGACGTTGCATCAAAACTTGCTCTCTTCGTTTCACACGCCGCGTCCGCGAATCAGATCATCGAGGTCCAAGTAAGAATTAACCCGTCTCTCTAGCTAAATATACACTATGGCGGATCACGGGCTATTCGAATTCAGTTTGATTATTTGCTTGAACTATTCTGTTTAATATGGTAAATGAACCTATCTTGTTTTACATTTTGTTACCATATTTGCGAGTTTTAATTGATATTTTAGTTGAAAAATGCTGTTTTGTTTAAGAAACAAGGTTAATTTTTTCATATTATATAGTTCAAAACGAAATATCAGAACGCCTCATTCCAAGATCTGAAGTCTTATCCCAGGAAACAAACGCTTTAAGCACATATAATATTAAATAAATTCAATATTATAGGTAAGTCTCTACTACGTCGTATCGAGTTTATTAAACGGAAGCTAGAAAGACTCGGCAAACCACAATAAATGCTACTAAGAATAGAAACTCCAAACATACTAAAGATGGAAAGGTAACATACAACAACGAATTTCAAGAGTTACAAAGTACGAAGTCTAAAGAAAAGTACCATACTAATCTTACAAAAGTCTGAAAGTGAAGATACATCGATCATACTCTGATACATTTTATAATAATATAAATAATAAACATCAAGTGAAACTTGAGCTCAAACGTCGTCCCCAAAGTCGTCGTCCAACACATGCTCAACATGTTCGCCTTCTCACCCCAAAAGCATACAACAAACATTCAATTGAGGTAGGTACAAAGTACTTAACAAGAGTAAGAAACTAAAGTATAATTAAGTCTTACAATGAAATGTTCATTAGTTGTTATTAAGTTATCTTTATGAGACCGACTCAACTCTAGGGTTCACTTCATGCTCATCAACATGTTGTGACTATTGGTTTCTAGCTTAGCTTATCTTTGTTACATCATCATTCAAGGGCACTACGCATGGTGTTACTCACCATGAAGTATCTGTGTGCCACATATTGGCGGATCACAGATAGTGTACACGTTCGGCGGAGTCCCTCCGTACGTAGGGTCTCGGACATACGGGGTGGTGTTCCTCCGTACGTAGGGTCCAAAGACTTACAAAGTTGTCCACTTTATCTGAACGCCACATATCGCGATATAGACTTGTGCCTTACCAAGAATGGATTGATGTTTAATCTTTTTACTACACAAGTATGTTTGTTATTATATTATTAACTAGCCACCTAAGTATTTTCAAGTAAGCACCCTCATATCTACTACTCTTTTTCCTAGACCACTAGACACGGACAAGGCCTAGTACATACACAGACATTGATGAATTCTAATTCATCAAAGCACAAGCCATTCATAGTACCTTTCCGACGGTCCCGAACTTCAACTCTATGGAAGAGTACATCCGGTGCCGGAACTAAACGCATCGGAAACTTAATCAAGGCTTATTCATGTTCATATAATGTTATAAGGTCAAGAAACAACCCTTAAAACTAGGCTCGGGGATCAAAACTGATCAAAACTCAAAAAGCAGCATGTCTAGTGCGCCAGCAATGGGTCTGGTGCGCACGCACTGGACTCTGGTGCCCCCGTGCTGAGTCTCTGAATGTAAAAATCTATTTCTGGAAGCCCGGTGCGCCTGCACTGAGTCCTGGTGCGTCCGCGCCAAGTTTCTGAATGTAAAAAAGGACACTTTGACACCCGGAGCGCCCGCACCAAGCGTGGAAACTTCCAAAAACTCAGTTTTATGGATCTAGACGATCTCCAATCGATTCCAAACAAGTTTAACATCAAAAGACACAGAAACTTAGCAAAAATACACAGGTTTCACATACCATAACATCCATCTCTTTAACTACAACCTAGAACATGATTTCTAACCAAAAGTTCAACACAAATACTCAACCTTAACATCATAAAACTTAAATAAACTTTAGGAAGTGTCTCTTACCTTATAAACAAGCAAAACCAAAACGAAACCTTCAGAAATCTGCAGCACTTGAGGAGACTTCAACTAATACCTATTTGATTTACAATTGAACTCAAATTAATTGATGATCAAAAGTTTCTAAACTACAAGAACTACGAATCAAACCAACCGAAGCCTTGAAGATTGATCAATCCTTGACAAAACCATACTTAGGGCCAAAACCATTACCATTCAAAACTATGAACTTTTAGAATCAAAACGATCCTCTCTTCCCGCTGATTCCGAATCTTCAATCCTTTCTGAAAACCATCAAAGATCTTGTCATAATTATGGAGAAGTATCCTTTGTTTTCTTTCCTTCTTTTCTCAAAGAACGTGTTTTACAAATTCTGACAATTCCTAGGGGAAAAAGGGAAGTTTTACTTTGTAGGAAATAACCACCAAGTGGTTATTAGCTAATCATTCCCATTAACCCCCTTCATTATGCTAAATTTCCATTTGACTCCTTCTCTTTTCTTTTTCTTTTTCTTTTATTTAAATCATACTTGAATCCATAATTAAATAAATATAATATACCGAACTTTATAAATTGACACGTCTACCATTTCCAAAGTTCGGGATATTATAAATATACTCAGATATTCCGTCAAATTTTACTGTCATTTCTACCCTCAAATACTTGTTTGACTATAATATATCATTCCAACACCGAACCCAAACAATTACATCAACTAATTAAACACTTATTAAAGTATTCTCGACTAGATAAACTTAATGTTCGATTCAACTCAGATCATTTACGTACACTTTAAATTTTGAATGACAGGATATGTTTATGAAGTCAACACTTGATTCAGTCTTTAAGGTTGTACTTGGTGTTGATTTGGACACCATAAGTGGAACAAAAGAAGAAGGCATACAATTCACACGTTGTTTCGACGAAGCAAGTGAATTAACCGAGCATCGTTATGTTGATCTTTTGTGGGAGATCAAGAAAATATTCAATATCGGGTCCGAGGCGAGATTGAAGAAGAATATGAAAGTTATTGATGATTTTGTTTATAAGATCATTAAAAGCAAGACTGAACAAGTGCAGAAGCCGCCACAAGATATTGGAACAGTTGAGTTTAATTAATTACATTTTTGCCCAATTTATATATCTACACTCGGGGAGGGGAGTGAGAATAAAGGACAAAATAGTAAAACTGAGAATTTTACATGAAATGACAGGTAAAAAGAGAAGACATTCTATCAAGGTTCTTGGAGATGAATGAAACAGACCCAAAGTATCTGAAAGACATAATACTTAGCTTCATAATTGCTGGGAAGGACACAACAGCTACTACACTTTCATGGTTCTTTTACTTGATGTGCAAGCATCCTCACCTTCAAGAGAAACTTGCACAAGAAGTTACGAAAGCGACAAAGATCAACAACATTAATTGTAGCATTTCCGAATTAGCAGAGAGTATCACTGAAGAAGCACTTGGTGAAATGCAGTATCTTCATGCAGCTTTGACAGAGACACTCAGACTCTACCCTGCTGTCCCTGTGGTATGTAAAATTGAAAAAAAAAATCATAAAACATAAAGGACTAATACGTCTTTATATATAATTTCTTGACATTTTGGGTATTTTTGTCAATTTACACAGGATGGGAAGGTCTGCTTTGCTGATGATACTCTCCCTGATGGTTTACGCATTCGAAAAGGGAGCACCATAGCATACATTCCATGGGCTATGGGAAGAATGAAATATATATGGGGTGACGATGCTGAAGAATTCAAACCTGAGAGATGGCTCGATGAATACGGAGTTTTCCAACAACAAAGTTCTTTCAAGTTCACAGCTTTTCAGGTGAGAATCCGCTCAAACGGTACCATAATTAAAGCCGGCATTAATTGAGAAGCATATATTATAATCGTTTGTCCCTGTGTTATCGTGGGCCCCTGATGTCAGATTTGTTTTGTCTCAACTTTTTGACATCTTTTGTATTCGATTCAAAGAACTAAATCCAATATATTAATTATAATTGCAGGCAGGGCCAAGAATCTGTTTGGGAAAGGAGTTTGCATACAGACAAATGAAGATCTTTTCAGCAGTGTTGTTTGGAGGTTTCGTTTTCGAGTTGAGTGATGAACAAAAGAAGAAAGAAGTGCATTACAAGACTATGCTAACTCTTCATATCGATGGTGGCATTCGTCTTACTGCTCGTCCTCGATTGGGGCTATGAATGTATGGCTTGAACTGATTCAATACGATATTCTCGAGATAATCGATCTCGTGAAGAGAAACAAAATACATATTACAAAATGATCAATGATTAATATGATTTCCGACATTGTTATAGATTGATGTTTATTTCAGGATATTGTTTGATTTGAAAGTTAAATGTTGCTCTAAGTAGATTTTTCAAATACTTTCACTTTGGCGGAATTCAAAAATAAGTAGCTGGAAATTAAGTAACAAATATGGAATGCAATCATTCATTCGAGAAACAATCACTTGTTAATGCTGTAACTGATTGATCAAACGAAATCATACTACGGATATAAATATATCTATCACTTAGTGAATGAATGGTAATCGAGAATAAGACGTAATGAAGAGTACCACATACGATGCTTTATATACGAAACGTCTATAGAGGGTTAATCACGCGATCTATCGTTAATTGTTATATCACATGGATATACATAAGCTCGAAAGCTTATTAAACGGTGCTTCAAATTTTTTGAAGCCCTACGTACGTCTCTGCAACAGTATAAAATGTCCTTTTTTTTTTTTTACTGTTTCCTCTTTAATTTTATTCAATACCCACACTAATTCAAGTTTCTGGATCCGTCACAGGCCGCGACAGAATGACAGAATCTGTCCATGCATGTCCCCTTTAGTTGGTTAATCAAGTTTACTACTAATTTGTCTTTATCATTAATGATCCACTAATAGTCTCCGATTTTTCTTCAAAAAAAAATAAAAAAAATAGTCTCCAATTAAATAAAACAACACATGAGAGTTTGAAACAGAAGAAAGATTTATAAAGGCAGCAATTTTGTCATCTTTTGATAATTTATTAAAGAATCCCTCAAATGATCATCATCATATAACATTATTATAATACTCGAAACATGTCGTGCAACTTGATATTTCATGTTATTCTTTTTTAGAGTTAGTTATTGACACCACGTTGAATCTATCATTATTAATCGATCGACTCTCTCGCAATATTCGATTTTTACAGGGGTTGAAAAATGCATGGACATATTCAAATTTTGGGTAGGATGGAACAAATAAATAAATATAAGCCGCTGGCGCACCTCTCCTAACTATTGCCTATATATATATATATATATATATATATATATATATATATATATATATATATATATATATATTACAATATTTTTGTCCTTTAAAATAATTCTCTCTATATAATTGCTAGTATCTATCTCCCTCTTTTGCAGCAAAAAAAAAAAAACATCCATTTCGTTCAGTATGGAGGAAGTTCTTCATGAACCTCTTGTGATTATTTCCATAACGGCGTTTGCTGTGATTCTGACTGCATTTTTAACAAAGATTTTTACACGCAAATCATCTGCAGAAAAGAGCAGGAAAACAGTAATATATCCTCCGGTTGCAGGCACGATTTTCGATCCGTATCGACATTTTCATCGTCTTCATCATTATTATGCAGAAAGGGCAAGAAAATACAAAACATACAGGCTTATGAACCCTTTTCATGATGAAGTTTATACGGCGGATCCCATGAATGTTGAGTATATTCTCAAAACAAATTTTGCTAATTATGGGAAGGTAATGAGTTTATAAAACTTGAAATGGTTTTAGTTTGTTTTCTTAATTATGGCCGTCTTTTAGTGACGTGTCTCTGAAATTAAGAAGTATGGGAAATTAGGGATAAAGACATAATTTGGGAATATTTTTAAGTAACAGGACAACTACATATTTTTTATAGGGAGAATGATAACTGCATAATTTTTATAGCGATAAGGACAAACGGTGAAACCCGAAAATCAGTGAATCTCCCCAGTGAATCCCGAAATCAGTGACAGTGAATTTCGACAGTGAATCCCGAAAATCAGTGAATTTCGACAACGAATTTTGAAAATTAGTGAATTTCGACAGTGAATTTCGAACACAAGTGAATTTTGACAGTGAATAAATAGTTTTATCCTTTATGCAAAAGTTTCAAAAGACTGTCCTTCTACTCAATTAATGAAATATTTCTGTCCTTCTCCCTTATTCCCCCTAAGAAATATTTGATTACGGAAGGAAGAAAATCGTAAAATTCATCCTTTAACTTGTATAAAAAAGGACGTAATCTCCAGATTAGACCAAGTTAATTACCGGACATATTTTGCAATTTTCCTCCATTTTTTTGTATGCATGCATTTTCAAACCAGAGAATCCGACCTCGTGTTTTCTTCAGTAAACATGAACAACATGTTTGCTTGTTTGTTTTTTTTTTGACAGAAGATTATTATATATATATATGTTGGCTTTTTAAACAACTAGTAATTTATAGAGAATTATTTTTTGCGTGATCTCTTATTAATAAATATGTCATAATATATAGGGAAAGATCCACCACGATGTTTTAAAAGACCTACTTGGAGATGGGATATTTACAGTGGACGGTGAAAAATGGCAAAAACAAAGGAAAACAGCTAGCCATGAATTTTCCACCAGAAACCTCAGAGATTTTAGCAGCGGAGTATTTCGAGACGTTGCATCGAAACTTGCTCTGTTAGTTTCACATGCTGCATCCGCGAATCAGATCATCGAGGTCCAAGTAAGAACCCGTCTTTCTAAATTTACCCTATACGGCCAGGGGCGGATGTACCTTTAAACTAGGGGGGCAAGCGCCTCCTTAGATCCGGAAATTACACTATTATGTATGTTGTGTATTTTTTTTGCCCCCCATTAAAAATTTACACTCGCCCATAGTATCGCCCCCCTCACCCGGGATCCTGCGTCCGCCCCTGTATACGGCGGTTCATCACGAGCAATTCGAATTCAGTTCGATTGTTTGTTTGAACAGTTTGGTTTAATATACATGGTTCGATATACCCACTCGGATGATACATGAATCTATCTTGTTTAATATTTTACTACAATATTTGTGAGTTATGATTAGTATATAAATCTAAAAATGCAGTTTTGTTTAAGAAACAATATTGATTTCAAATTCCGTCAAGTCTTTCTATCATTTCTGCTCTCAAATACATCTTTCACCACTACCAGGGGCAGAGTACATGTTGCAGGGGTACGTGACCCCACTGAAATCCGATTTTTTTTGTAGTATTAATTAAAACGATGTAGTTTTGTTAATAAAAAAAAATGATGTTTTAGACTCTATTGACTCAACTGGAATTTTTTCTTGGTTAAAAATATTTTTAGACTTTGGTGACACCATGAGAATAAATTCCTGAATCCGTTGCACCCAAACGGTTACAACTTACATAAGTAAACACATATTTTGATTAGCTCGAAACAAACTCGAGTTTAAAGGTTTTGATTATCGAACTTTTGAGTTTGATACACATAAAAGTTCATTCTCAAACTCAAGTTTATAATCATTAAAGTATTCTCGACTAGATAAACTTAATGTTCGATTCAACTCAGATCATTTACGTACACTTTAAATTTTGAATGACAGGATAGGTTTATGAAGTCAACACTTGATTCAGTCTTTAAGGTTGTACTTGGTGTTGATTTGGACACCATAAGTGGAACAAAAGAAGAAGGCATGCAATTCACTCGTTGTTTTGACGAAGCAAGTGAATTAACACAGTATCGTTATGTTGATCTTTTGTGGGAGATCAAAAAAATATTCAATATCGGGTCCGAGGCGAGATTGAAGAATAATGTGAAAGTTATTGATGATTATGTTTATAAGATCATTAAGAGCAAGATTGAACAAGTGCATAAGCCACAAGATAATGGAACAGTTGAGTTCTCAATTAATTCCAGATTTTATTGCAGAATTAATTCGACCTTGAACTTGACCGGTCGGTTAGGGTTTATTGCAACTTGAATGTTATTTGCAGGTAAAAAGAGAAGACATTTTATCAAGGTTCTTGGAGATGAATGAAACAGACCCAAAGTACCTAAAAGACATAATACTTAGCTTCATAATTGCTGGGAAGGACACAACTGCAAGTACCCTTTCATGGTTCTTTAACTTGATGTGCAAGCATCCTCACCTTCAAGAGAAAATTGCACAAGAAGTTACGAAAGCGACAAAGATCAAGAACAATTTCAGCATTTCTGAATTAGCAGAGAGTATCACTGAAGAAGCACTCAATGAAATGCAGTATCTTCATGCAGCTTTGACAGAGACACTGAGACTCTATCCTGCTGTTCCTGTGGTAAGTAGTGTTAGTTTCACAACAAATACGCTTTTAAACGATTAATCATTGTGTAGAATTTATTGTTTTATTTGGGTCCCGGCCACCATGAACAGACCGGGAAGGTTTGTTTTGCCGATGATGTTCTCCCCGATGGTTTTCACATAAAAAAAGGGAGCTCCATAGCATATCTTCCATGGGCTATGGGAAGAATGAAATGCATATGGGGTGATGATGCTGAAGAATTCAAACCCGAAAGATGGCTCGATGAAGACGGAGTTTTCCAACAACAAACTTCTTTTAAATTCACAGCTTTTCAAGTAAGAATACAAAAGTTCTTAACCTCTTCAAACAAGTCAGATTATCTAAACTAACTTTTAATTACCACGAAGGTGTTTGATCTGTGTTTCAGTGAATTTATAAACAATGCTATATATATATATATATTACAGGCAGGCCCAAGAATCTGTTTAGGAAAGGAGTTTGCATACAGACAGATGAAGATCTTTTCAGCAGTGTTGTTTGGAAGTTTCATTTTCGAGTTAACCGATGAACAAAAGAAGAAAGAAGTAAATTACAAGATCGACTATGCTTACTCTACATATCGATGGGGGAATCCGTCTTACTGCTCATCCTCGATTAGGGCATTGAAAATGCCATAATTACCGCAATTCGCATATTAAACTTATTACACATGTCACTGTCTTACTGGTCAGGTTTGAACAATGAGTCTTGTCTACACTTTCCAAATATGTGGGCGTATATATATATATATATATATATATATATATATATATATATATATATATATATATAACAATGTATAATCTTTGATGTTCAAATTGATGTTCTATGTTTCCTTTGCCTTGTGACTCTTCCATTGCATTTCGATTCAAAAATGACACTACAATAGTGACTCACTTCATATCCGATGCCTTGTGTTCTAGACCGGCCCTCATTTTATCTCATACACTTCACACGACACGTTTTATATATAATTTGTTGTCGCTTTCTTTTAATACTTGGAATCTTTACTATGTGATCACGATCGATATTCTATTTTCATTTAAGTGATGACTGACTTTTGAACTGTTGATTCAAAAGCCGAACTTTTCCAAAATCAATTTTCATTTAGGAGAATTGACTACCATTAATTAATCGAATATATATCCAACCTCTTCATATAATTAACCCAAAACCCCATTTGCTACATAAAGTTATTAAAGAAGCCCCAACTAATGGAGTCAAAAGCTTTCCAATACTAACTTTGAATAGAAAGACTTTAGATTTTTTTTTTTTTTTTACCCTAAGTCCATTACCTCCTAGGTGATTAAGATGTCATCCATAATTTATCATCACTGTGTAAATGATGATGGAAAATCCCTCACAATTGACTCTATTAAACACTTAAGTCTCTCGTCCAAAAAGTTGCTAATAGGCCTGGGCCCAGGGGCGAACCTACATGGTAAGGGGTCGGTGTCTGCACTGAGATCAGAATTCTTTTTGTATTAAAACAATATAGTTTTGTAATTTAAATATTTAAAAACACCATTAATGCTTCTACTATATCTTTTAATTTGCTCCAGTGGCTCCACTAGAAAAAAATTGTGGGTCCGTCATTACCTGTATTCCTTGCAAGTTATTGGATTAGATTTCTTGTGAAAAATGATGATGAGTGGGTGGTTCAAATATTTACCCGATTCTCCTCATGCTTCCAGCATGTCTGTTAGTACGGATTGAAAACAAATTGCAATCCTAATTGTAATAATCAAGAATAGACAATAAAGATCAAACACACACAAAACAAGAACACAAATTTTTAACGTGGTTTTCGGTAATGTGCCGACTAATCCACACCAGAAACGAGGATATTTATATTAGACAATGTTAATTTACGGACTCTACAATTGAACTAGGTTACAACATATTTGTATTTATAGCCACATAATCGTAAATCTAGCCTCCGCAATGACACACTAGCAGATTGACTAAAATACATCCATATGAAGTCTTCACGAAATTCAGACGAGAACTGGAAGATGTAACCAGAATTCAGACTCAAAGTTGATTTAGACATGAACATCAAATTTCAGATGTGATCACCAGATTTCAGCTGAGACCAACTCAGCTATACACGTCACTCAGTTGAGACTTCCATATTTGAATACTTCAGCCGAACATCACCTCAGCTGCGTCTTCTAGATTCAGCTTTGACAGATTGATTTAGAAACGGAGAGATCAAAGTCCAATTTGACTAACAAAGTTTTCTAAAAAGGGAAGTAATGCTACGTTTATGTCATTATGATTGATGCAACATATTTTTTTTTTGCACAGTTGAATATTTACTTTAAAAAATTAACCATGCACCCATTTGAATTTTCCCCGGATACACCACTAGTTTTATCTTTAGTCTTATTTGTTTTGATTTTACATGTTATCCTAACTATCTCCCCCGTAAGGAAAATCATTATATCATTTTATCCTACTATATAATACAAAGACAAGGGGGGTTTGATATTGGGCTGACACGTGTCACTCCCTGATTGGTCCGGCCTTAAATTTTTTATTTTATTTTTTTTTTGCTTTTGCCTTTGTTTTTTTCCCCCCTTTATACGTTTTATATATGAAGGAAGGGGGAGCGGCCACATGTCATTTTTTTTTTTTTTTTTTTTTTTTTTTTGGGGATTTTATTAGGTTTTTTTTTTCCTCTTTTATATAATGTGTGTATGTCGGTTTTTTTTTGATTCATCGGTTTCTTTGCGTGTTACGTATTTATTATTCCTTTGCATCTTCGTTTTTTTACTTCTATATAGTATGTGTGTGTCGTTTTTTCCCAGATTTTTTTTCGTTATATTCGTTTTTTCCTCCTTGTTTTCTTATTATTCTTTTTAACGATAATTCATCCGTTCACTGGGTTTAAAATGATATTTTTACCCTCTTTTCTTATATATTTTATATAATGTGTGTATGTCGGTTTTTTTTTGATTCATCGGTTTTTTTGCGTGTTACGTATTTATTATTGTTTTTCATCTTCGTTTTTTTACTTTTATATATTGTGTGTGTGTCAGATCAAAAAACAAATGCGCCGTATCTATCGAAGTCTTTCCTTAGCGGCCTCTAAAAGGATATCGATAAAATTGGAAGCGTATGAAAACAAAATTGATGTGCTATTTTAAGTTACGAAATTAAAATCGATAAAGGAATAGTCGGACCAGTGGGTTCCGGAAATCGGGGGGTTTTAAAGCAAAAAAAAAAGTTCTAATAAATAGCTCAAAAGCGATATCACTTTTTATTTTTTCCCTCATTGTTTTCTTTTATATGTTGCGTGTCTATTTAGCACCTCGACAGGAGAATCACGACTGGTATGAAATCAAGAAACGGATGCGTCGTATCTACTGAACTCTTTCCTTAGCGGCCTCGAAAGAGATATCGTTTTTTTTATCGATAAAATTGGAAGCGTATGAAAACAAAATTGATGTGTTATTTTAAGTCATGGAATTAAAATTGTTACGGCAATAGTCAGATCAGTGGGTTTCGGATATCGGAGGGTTTTAAACCCCAAAAAAAAAAAAAAAAAACCTAATAAATAGCTTGAAATGGATATCACTTTCTGTTTAGCGGCCTCGAAAGGGATATCGCTTTTTATATCGATAAAATTGGAAGCGTATGAAAACAAAATTGATGTGTTATTTTAAGTTACAGAATTAAAATCGATACGAGAATAACCGGACCAGTGAGTTTCGGATATCGGGGGGTTTTAAACCAAAAAAAAAAATCTATTAAATAGCTCAAAAGGGATATCACTTTTTATATCGATATAATTGGAAGCATATGAAAACAAAATTAATGTGTTTTTTACCTTACGGAATTAAAATCGATATGGAAATAGTCAAAACAGTGGGCTTCGGCTATCAAAGGTTTTAAAAAAAAAAAAAAAAAACAGCAGGATTTTGTTACCTTACTAACTAATACTACCTCCGGTCCAAAATATAAGTCATCCTACACTTTTCTACTTGTCCCATAATATAAGTCATTCTACATTACCAATGCAACATTTATTGCTCTTTCTCTATCTTACCCTTAATTTATTATGAATTCAACAACTTTTCATTACTTAACAACTATTGCATTAATGATAGTCAAGGGGTATTTTAGACATTAACATTCAAATTAATGACATTCAACCAATTCCTTAATCTGTGTGAAAACTCCTAGGATGACTTATATTTTAGACCGGAGGTAGTATTACAAAGGTTTAGGTGGCATAGATAATCTAGGGAGACACAAACACGTGTATACCATAATAACCTTCAAGATTTTTTTTCCGGGGAGTGATAGAGCTACTCCCTTAAGTTTACACCATTTTTACACCATCATCTCACCACATGTTTTTCACTTGTAAAAGAAATTTAAAAAAATTGAAAAATCACAACCACAAGATTATGTTGGGAGTAAAAATGGTGTGAAGCGAGGAGTAGATCTATCATTATCCCTACTTTTTTCCCTACTTTCTACCAAATAAAAAATTAAATTACTTTAATAATATCATTTGGATTAGAAGAATTGGCTGGCAATACCCACTTTCAACAACTCTCCGATTTTCAAGGCTTGAATACCCTTTTTTTCCTTCTTCTTTCACGATTGACGATTGCTCTGTTCAATGTCCGATCTCGGTTTCTTCACATGGAAAAGTTCGAGTTTTGGTCAATGGAACTCGATTTTTCGGGTCTGTATGGAAATTTGGATCAATTCATCGCTCATTCCGGTGCTCTCAAGTGTTTGTTCCATTCGAATTGCATCTGTTCATGGATGATGGATTCGGGCGGATTCAATCGACACGTGCCACATACCGACAAGAAAAGCTTCCATCTATGTAAGGACACTTTTAATTGTTTTTGGACGCTGGACCCGTCATTTCACCTTTACTTTACCTTCTTTCGTCGTTTGAGGTAGAAAAAGTAAGATACATATCTTTAGGTATTTTAGCTCCGTTCCTTTTTCTTCTTTCTTCGTCTGCATTGCGGGAAAAATAGTGTTTTAATCGGGTGTTATAGACACCTGATTCATTTAATGCCTTCAAATTTCCTTATATGTAATTTTCATTGCTTATGCTTTGATCATATTTTATGTTTTTGTTTTATATTTTATACAATCTGGTTCTCTTTTCATTCAGAACGGCAAAGGATTCCTCACGGTATAGAGATGAATGATTATGCCGAGGTTTTCGTGTATAAAGATGAACGATTTCACGGCAAGGTAACATATGCTCATACCTATTTGAAAGGTAACATCTTGGTGTTTTCAGTGAAACTTGAAGTGGGTATGAGCAGATCTTCCTTTTCAACCCGCCCTTATGGTTAGAGATAATTTTTTTCCTTATTTTTATAGACATTTATCACGATAATATGCGTTTGAAATATTTTCCAAAACAATTTTGAACGATTTGAGGTAGTTGATTTTTGTGATTATAGCTTTGTTTCGAGGGCGTTTACGCCATTTACGATTGAGCCCTTTGATCCACCGGTTCGATGGGTTTTTCTATTCTTTGTGAAATCTATTGAGTAGGGGTTTGTTTATTGAATTCATTATAGCTACACAAGCTTTCTGTTTTCTTCTTGTTCTTCTTCTGTAGCTTATGAATGTCTTTTGTGGTGTACTAAAAACTAAAGCTTCTATGGAATCAATTATTTGGGCTTCTTGGTATACTGACTTTATCTTACTTATGTTCTCATATCTGCAGTTGTCTTTATATTTGGCTTTGGAAATTTTCTTCCATATGAAATGGCTTCATTGGATATGTCACTAGATGAAATGATAAAGAACAACCATAATAATGATAGATTTAGACTTCTGCAACCACAAGAAGCGCCATCATAATCCTGAACCCATTACTTCCACTTTTGCTTTTCATTCGTCGTGAGAATCGTTATATCTTGGTACTGAAGCTACCAGTTGGTAAGTTCCTTTGTGTTAGCTCACGCGCCACAGAGCCACTTTGTGAGGCATGTATGATTATTTGTGGTCTATTCATCGTCGTGTGGCTAATGAGATATGGTTCTTCTTCGTAAGGTGTCACATCCACCCAACATCGAATGTTTTGGCCCCAATCAAAGATTCAATGCCCAAAAAGGAAGATAAAGGCCAATGAAAAATAAGCTGCAGTAGCTCTTATGCTCCCTTATATTTGGCTTGCAGTGATTGTTCTATTAGTTCAAGACATTTTGATGGAAGTATATTAGAAACCATTTATTTTTCTTGTTACAATGAAGACTATTGGTTACTAATGTCAAGCCGGATGTTTTGTTTGTAAGTTTTTTTGTTTGTGTCTATGTGTTGTTTGTGTGTGTGTATCGTCTAAAAGAACATCGAATGAATCTAAAACAACTTCTTTCAAGTGACTTTAATGTAATATCAACTATTATACCTTTTCGTGTTTTATTGTTTACATATTCAAACTACTTCATTAAGCAATTATGTAGTTCTGTATTGGTGCCCTCTTTTGTGTGAGTTTGTTTTACGGATATGAAGTTTAATGTAAAATGATTGACAAAGGAATGCTATGTATAATATTTCAGGGTGAGTTTCATCCTTTAAGATTTGTGGTCCGCGACTCTTTATTCTTCTCCAATCTCAGTATTTTTCTACCTCCAAACATGATTTTTACTTTTCTTTGTTCTAATATTTTAGATTGATTTGTTTGAATATTTCTTCATAGGTGAACTTCAACATCATTGCACATTTCTATTTGCACGGTGAATGATTGAAGAAAGATCCATTTGGTTCTTGCGGTGTCAAATTTCATCTTCATCTTAGGTTCGTGTGTTCTTCATTGGGTACTTTATTGAGCACTCAAAATTTTGTCATCTTTCATATTAATCTTTGAGTATAATGTTTATTACAGCAGAGGACCAAAAATGTGGTTTTTACTCCTGCTGTCTGCTATAATCCATTGGGTGATAAGTTTAGCTTTAATGGACTATATTTTCTACTTTCCATCTTACATTTAACACTCTTTGTTCAAAGTGTCTATCAGCCATTGTTCAGGTAATATCTCATTCTCTTTTTCTCATTGATTCGCCTTGAACCGATGACTAACCATTCACTTACTCACCAATATTATGTTGCATATTGAATGGGTTAATTATCTAAGGTTTAACAATGTTGGTGTTCATGAATATTTGGTTTTTCCCTTGCTTCCCAAAGGTTGTAGATTATAGTTCATCATGCTATGGATTCCTTTATTGTATTTTTCACTTGTACAAATTGGCTATTTTCTTGACATTCTCGGTGCAGTGTCGTTTCAATTAAAAATGTGTGCTGGTTCATCTTCTTTTTTGGCTGCAGATCGAGTACATGTATTCACAATAAAAAATACAACAATAGAGGGCCTGCAGATTAGGTTTGGAATGTTCACTTTTAATGGTAATGATTGTTTGTTAGCTTTAAATAGCCACAAATGCTTCTTTAATTTACGTGCTTGATTTTTCAAGCTATGTCACATTGAGAAGAGCATAACCTATTTGGTTGTAAAAGCCTTATGTATTTGATGCGCTAAGGCTCCGGTGAAGTCCATGATAACATGTTCCAACCTGGTTGTAAGCGAGAAGCGATTACTACCGATGATGCATCTCATTCTCGCTATAAGCGAGTCCGATTGGTGATTCTGACGAAGGTTCCATGCTTTGTTGCCGGAGATATCCTTGCCAATCTTAGTTTTCCAAAGACTAAGGCACACAAGTTGATTGCTTTCTCCAATGGCTTCGTAAGGGTATTCAATTCTAGCTTCTTAGTTGTGCTCTAATTCTATTTCCGCTTTTGATTTAATCACCGACTTTTTTATAGTCAATTCTACGTGTACTATGTCCCTTATGTCAAATGGTCAATTCTACGTAAAGTTTAATAGTATAGTAATATACATGACTATGTATATTTAATAGATTTGGTGTCCCAAACATTTGGTGTCCTAAGCCCTTTTTCCCATATGATTGGACACGGGATACATCTAGGCTTTTACGCCCACCACGCACTTCGAAATCATGCTTCGGGTCAGGCTCTCAACAATCAGAATCGTTAATCATAACATTGTGCTTTTGTCTTGGTAAAAGTCATACAACCATTCATACAAGCTTTACAATATAGGTTTAATTTGTTTGGACTTGAGGAAAACTAACTTATGTGCCCTACCAAGATAAACTTTGGTTTGAAGCTTGTGAGAAGTGTTTCACATCATTGGATGTGGATACAAAATGGCAAAATATGGTGCTCAATGTGTCAAAAACTTACAAAAATAGTCCGGTAATGATCGTTCTTTGTTAGCTTTCGTTTTAGTTAGTTTCTTGGAAATTTTGTCTCATTGGTTTTCATTTGCTCGATTTTCAACTTTTGTATCTATGAACAATTCGGTGGTTATATTGGTGTTTTATGAGTGATGGCACTCATCGTTGTTGAGGCAACCATCAAATCACCTAAAATTAATAAGTCGATGCCTTTCACATCATAGCCAATAAAGCGATGCTTCCATTTGAATAAGTATGTGGTTATTCGGACTCAATCAATCATCTGATTGTACCAATTACATCATATGAAATTATTTGTCGTTATGCTTTATAGTGAAATGATAGAATGCTTTATTGCCGTAAGCGATTGAGGTTGCTCGCGAAAACAAGCATGTCATTTGTTTTCTAAAGTAGTATCATCGAGCTCACCGAGGCAACTTGGCGCGACGATACCCAAAGTGGTTAATATCTACACTAAAGTGAAGTTCAAGCATATCATCAAGCTCATCAAGCGGTCGTGAAGCCAAGCCTGCTTTTACGCATAACACCACGACCTTTTTGTAGCACAGCAGGATCTTCATCCTTTACGCCACAACCAAATCTTTGAGAAACAATTCTCTACTCCTACCACAAAAGTTGTACTAGAAAGGGTGTCTACATTCCATTCTCTTGAGCGACTACAGTGATCAATTTTTTGGTGCTAAACAAATGTTAGACTTACAAGAAGCTCGATCGGGTGAAGCACTAGATTCAATCACAAATCAATATTCGGGTAGCTAATCCCTGTAAGTATCGCTCCCGTCAAGCATTTATGATACATCTCTCGGTACTTCCTTTATATTTGTGGTCTTTTGTCTAATCTTTACAATGAAAGAACACGAATGTAAACAATGACATGGATTTGTATTGTAAATTATCAAGTGCTTTGTTCTCAAGACTGGTTTGTGATTTTAGTTTGTCATGTTTATGTAATTAGTCAACTTATTTTGTTATATTGGGGCCATGATCATGGATTTTTTCCTTTCAAATTTACATGTTTACAGTTGTTTTTTCAACCTAGGATTTTGCCAAACATTCACAGGACTATTCTTAAACTAAATAGATCCACATACTCGAATATGTATTATCATGTATTAACTGCAGTGGGCATACACCGTGCCTTGCACGGTGAAAAGCCACTAGTTTATTTAATAAAAAAATTCCAATTGGGATGATTGGATGTAAAATATTTTTGTGTCTAACACTCGGTAGATTTGCTTTTCTTTTGTTTTAGCCTGCTAGTTTTTGCTCTAGTTTGTTGGGGGTTTTCTTGGTTTTGTTTTGAGACTTGACAATCTTGTCTAGCTCCTGTCTAGCTTCTTTATAATAATAAAACAAATTCCAATTGGGATGATTGGAGGCAAAATACTTTTGTGTCCGGCACTCAGTAGATCTGCTTTGCTTTTGTTTTAGCCTGCTAGTTTTTGCTCTAGTTTTAGCTTGCTTGTACTCTTTCATGGTTCTTTTACTTGATGTGCAAGCATCCTCACCTTCAAGAGAAACTTGCACAAGAAGTTACGAAAGTGACAAAGATCAAGAACAATTTTACCCGTTTCCGAATTAGCAAAGAGTATCACTGAAGAAGCCCTTAGTGAAATGCAGTATCTTCATTCAGTTTTAACAGAGACACTCAGACTCTACCCTGCTCTTCCTGTGGTAAGTGTGAAAATAAGAAATCGGGTCAGTGTAAGGACCTGACTTGTAAATCAGGTTATGTCAGATCTGACATTTTTTTCATGTAGTACTTGGAGATTTCCACGTTTTGAGCTTAGCACGTGGAGATTGCTTGGAAATTTCAATGTGCTGCCTGAAAAAAAAATGTTAGTCTGACATAACCTGATTTACAAGTCAGGTCCTTATATGGACATGATTTCCTATTTTCTCGTGGTAAGTAATATTGTAAATATCTGACATAACCTGATTTACAAGTCAGGTCCTTACATTGACATGATTTCCTATTTTCTCGTGGTAAGTAATATTGTAAATATTAAGATCAAGCGCTTACCGTTGTACTAAAACCAATTGGTGGTAGTATATGTGCTACTATATTTCCTTATAGATTCAAGAAGGTGGGAATCCACCCCAACACTCCCTCAAGTGTGGGCAATCTGTCTCAGCACTTGTACAATTTTTATTCAAGAGTGTGGGCAATAATGTTCCAACCAAAGTTCGATCTCATGACCTCTGGCTCCGATACCATGTTAGGATCAAGCGCTTAGCGTTGTACTAAAACCAATTGGTAGTAGTAAAAACGCTACTATATTTCTTTATATCATTTAAAAGTGTTGGGAGAGATTGACCATCTATGTTGTACGGACACGGACACGGCGCACGACACGACACGGACACGGCGATACGGCTAATTCCAAAATTTAGGGTCACGACACGCCACCGTTATATATATATATATATATATATATATATATATATATATATATATATATATATATATATTGTAAATAAATTTCAATTTATCAAAAAAATATTCTTAAACATCCGAAAAAAATTAGACAAAATAAGATAGATATTATATAAACTCTATGAATATCTAGAATAGATATTCGACCTTCATACGGTGCCAAAGAAATTGTGATTGACCTTCAAAATATTACAAATTGTAAAAATGATTGTTTATCAACAACAAACATATAAACTTGATACATCGTATTATTTATTTAATTATTATAGAAATGAAAATCGTGTATTTTAACGTTTCAAAGAAAACTTAAATAAAGAAAATAAAATAAAAAATTGGGTTCAGGAGTGTCGGGGTGTGTCGGTGCCGTGTCGGGGAGTGTCGACAGTGTGTCGGATATTTAAATTTTAAATAATACTAATTTAATCATCCGACACGTGTCGGACATGGTGTCGGAGAGTGTCGGAGTGTGTCGTGTCGTGTCTTGAGTCGGACAAGGCGCACGGCGACCAGATTGAAGTGTCAGTGCATCATAGTTGACCATACTTGAGGACCCTGGTTGGAACAATATTTAAAAAAAATATTGTGCAAGTGTTAGGAGATTGACCACACTTGAGAGGGGTGTTGGGAGAGATTGCTCACACTCTTGAAAAATATTGTGCAAGTGTTGAATGATTGCCAACAACATTTGAGGGTGTGTTGGATGACATTATGCACACTAATCGTTAAATGATAATAAAGAAATAAAGTAGCACATTTATTAACACCAATTGGTTTTAGTAGAACGGTAAGCGCTTGATCTTAACAGTAAAAATTATAAAACATAAAAGGACTAATCTGTCAATTCTGTTATCCAAAAGTATATATTTTCTTGACATTTTGGGTATTTCTGTCAATTTACACAGGATGGGAAGGTATGCTTTGCAGACCCGAGGGTTTACGCATTCGAAAAGGGAGTACCATAGCATATATTCCATGGGCTATGGGAAGAATGAAATATATATGGGGCGACGATGCTGAAGAATTCAAACCCGAGAGATGGCTCGATGAAAACGGAGTTTTCAACAACAAAGTTCTTTCAAGTTCACAGCTTTTCAGGTGAGAATCCGCTCAAACGGTACCATAAAGCCGACATTAATTGAGAAGCATATATACTCGTCCCTGTGTTATCATGGCCCCCTGATGCCAGATTTGTTTTAATTTGTCTGAACTTTTTGACATCTTTTTGTATTCAAAGAACTAAATCAAATATTAATTACAATTGCAGGCAGGGCCAAGAATCTGTTTAGGAAAAGAGTTTGCATACAGACAGATGAAGATCTTTTCAGCAGTGTTGTTTGGAAGTTTCGTTTTCGAGTTGAGTGATGAACAAAAAGGGAAAGAGGTGCATTATAAAACTATGCTTACCCTTCATATAGATGGGGGCATTCGTCTTACTGCTCATCCTCGATTAGGGCAATGAATGTATGGCTTGAACCGATTTAATATGATATTCTCAAGATAATCTCGTGAAGAGAAACTAAATATATTACAAAATAATCAAGGATATTAATATGATTTCTGACATGATTTTAGATTGCTGTTTATTTGAGAATAGCGTTTGATTTGATCGTTAAAGATTGCTCGAAGTAGATTTTTCAAACACTTTAACATAATTCAAAAATCAGTAGCTGGAATTAAGTAACAAATATGGAACGCAATCATTCATTCGAGAAACAATCTGTAAAGAACTAAGTAGTAAAAGAAAGGAAATAACAGGGGAATGAGGAGATAGAACATAAAAGAATAGGAAAGATGGGAAATAGTAGTTTTATTGAGTAATCACTTGTATGAATGAGTACAATTAGTTGTGTCTTCTCCCTTATATATACATCAACACACAGCTAGGTATGCTAAAAAACAGCTCATTAACGCTAAATGACAGCTAAGTAACTTCTCCCCAACTAACTAACTAACAGAAAACCACCCAGTTCCTGACATCACCTTCTCCTTAAAAGCTTCCTTGACCTCAAGGAAGTGGGGAGAAAAAACTTACTTAATGCTAGTCAAGGATAACCATCCAAGCTGACAGCTTGACAAGAGAAAAACATAAAACATAAATGTGCAATGGATGGTGCAATGAATGGCAATGAATGCCTTAGCCCCATGAATCTTCTCCACGAATCTTCAACTCGCTCATGTGTATAGAAACTTTTCTGAAAGTCTGAGATTTATCATTTTCCATATCAGCTTGACATATTAAGCTATTAGCTTCTAATGCCTCTTCCTTCCAACATATTATCACCAATGTAGTATCCATGAGTACTATATCCTTTCCCACCCCCTCAAAAACATCCTTGTCCTCAAGGATGAATAAAATTGTGACAACCAACCCCGGATCCCAAATTAAATGCTTCATGTTGATGAAGAAGAGATAATACTCATCCAACACATCAAACTCCATAGCAATTGTAACCGAAATGGTGCTGCCAATATTAACAGTTGCCTTTACCATCTCACACCATTCCATGGTTATAACCGGAATAAGAAAACGACACACGTAAAGACTGGAGTTCCATGTGAAGTGTTTGTCAACAACAGTGAAGACACAATCGTTAATTCCCCTTTTATAAAGTACTGCTACAACTATTGGTGCAGCCGTGAACACAACAACAACTTCTTGATTGATGCTTTCAAGTTGCTTCACAGTCATGACAGTTGAGTCAGAAAGAAATTTGGTTGCACTGTGAAAATCTTTGAATCCAAATGCCACTAGAGCACCCTCCATTTTCTTCTCATTTCCACCAACTCCCATTTGATGCCTATGAATTACACCTGAAATAAGTCCCAAGACAGCCACAACATTTGCCATACTGTTAGATGTAGGTCCAAAATCAAAATCTATACACACAATATGTACAACAATCCTCTTGGCATTGGTAACTAAGAATAGGGTGTCCAATGCTATTTCCATGTGACTGAGGACAGCTCCGAGCCTAAAATCCACATACTTCTATATCGACTTCCCAAAAAATGCTCTCAACATGTGCTCAAATATATCTTTCCAAACGCTTAAGTGATAGAAACTTCCATCCAGATTCAATAAGAATGTGACATTGTCATCAATTAAAAGGGCATTCTCGCACCCTACAGTTGATGCTTGTATCAAGATTTGGAAACAGCTTGAATC
Organism: Gentiana macrophylla; assembly: GCA_026214975.1. NCBI lineage: Eukaryota > Viridiplantae > Streptophyta > Magnoliopsida > Gentianales > Gentianaceae > Gentiana > Gentiana macrophylla. The sequence continues at coordinate 2,400,519 of CM047816.1, read as the reverse complement.
TGACTTAACCCAGTAAGGACAATATTGTTTAAAATTGGTGAATATTCCCTGAGCATAGAGTCCTTTGACTGCTATTTTTTTCATCAGCCCCACGCCCATGGTATATAACAAGTCTTGCTCCATTATGACCCATTTTGACATTATACCGAACATATCAATAAGTTCTGAGATTACATCCATACCATCAGTTACTAGCTTACTTGGAGAAACATTACCAACCTGAGCATCGTAATACTGAAGCACGGACTGAGTAATTTGATTAGAGCCGCTAGTGCTAGCTTCAATGTATTGAAAGGTAAGCAAAGAAGTTGATCTCAAATCGATTGCTTCCATTCCCAAACACTTCACACTTTTAATCAGTTTTAGGCACCATCTCGAATCAACCTCTTCCTTTCAAAGAAAAACAAGAATATCAACACTTGATTCCAATAAACTACCCATGTACGACAAGATCCGATCGAACTTCTGCAAGTGATGATTGTTGGGTGCAGCATTCATCTTTTCTATCATTTTATCAAATAAATGATGAGTAGCCTTCAAACATCTAGACATTAACGAAGGTGGTTGGACAACCTTATCGGTTCCTATTGGATGGCCCCTTCTTCGGCCACTTCAAAACTCACAGTGCCTTGATGTTCAGCTTGACTAGTGAGGGGCTGAACAATTCTTTTATCTACATGCGGAAATGAATTCACACCCCCACCAGGATGAAATAGAGTTAGTTCATTGAAGCTGAAATCAAGATTACAAGATTCAAGCACTTGTTCTTTCACTAAATCAGCTAGGAATGGCTCACATTTTTCATGAATGTCACTCCCATTTCTCTGCTCAACTGGAAATCGTTCGGGCATTTGGTTGAACAGTTGGTGGTCGGCTCTTACGCCTCCCATTGTCAACAAATGAGGCTGCCCCACCTCTTTCCTAAGCATGTCACGTCCATGAAGAGCTGTGCCAAGAAATTCAGGTTCCTCTTTTTCTTCAGTTTGCTCAAAAGAAGGCTTAGTTAGACTTTCTTCCCTTACATCAGTTAAATCTCTTGGAAATGGTTCGGGCATTTCAGCGAACACTTCGCAGTCTTCATTGTGCTCATCCTTATCAAGAACTAAGAATGGCTGCAGCTTATTTGTGGACTGCAAATGTGTTGCAATTGGCTTAGTCAATCCGTCGAACATCTTGAATGCTTCATTTCTTGAATCAACTTGGCCACCAACAACTTTCTTAGTCATTTCTTCTTCAGAATCCAACAAGTTGCTAATATCGAACCCCTCAGAAACTGATTTATATGTTGCTGTTGCTGGTTTGTGGTTTAGCATTGCGAAAATGGCAGCAAATTGATCCCTCATGAATGCAAATCGATTATCTGAACTCTGCTTGAGATCCTGCATTGTTTTTCTCAGCTCTTCGATGTCTTTGGTATTCTTCTTTGTTCGCTCATCAACGGATTTGAGACCAGGATCATCCATGGCAGAGAATCGTTATCTCTGATACCACTTGTAAGGAACTAAGTAGTAAAAGAAAGGAAATAACAGGGGAATGAGGAGATAGAACAGAAAAGAATAGGAAAGATGGGAAATAGCAGTTTTATTGAGTAATCACTTGTATGAATGAGTACAATTAGTTGTGTCTTCTCCCTTATATACATCAACACACAACTAGGTATGCTAAAAAAATAGCTCATTAACGCTAAATGACGGCTAAGTAACTTTTCCCCAACTAACTAACTAACATAAAACCACCCAGTTCCTAACATATTCGGTTGTTAATTTTGTAACTGATCGATCAACCAAATCTATAGTACGATTATAAATATATCTATTACTAGTGAATGAATGGTAATCAGGGATAATGTGTAATGAAGAGGACCACAGACAATGTTATACTACTTACAAAGCGTCTGTGGAGGGTTAATTTATTGGCATTGATTATATCAGTGAACGTTCCTCATATGAGATAAAGTTATTTTGTTTTCATAATTTTTTTAAATAAACAAAACCCATTATTAATAAGTCGGTAAAAGATTTGTACAATACCGTATCCTAACCCTTCCCTTATACCTAATGGTTATCTATAAATTCAAGAGTTTCTCCTCTCCTCAACACCCAGTATGATGTTATATTTTAATTTTGAAAAAATATTACAAAATATATTATGATTCAGTTGATCAGTGATTAAAGATTCTGTAAAAGTATTATATTATGATTGTGTGATGTGATATCTCAATTTTGATTATGTGGAATCATATTTTATGAACCAAGTAGTTTGGCTCAAGTGCTAACTGATTTGAAAATGCTTAAGGAGGTCAAAAGTTCGATTATCTTCTGATACGTCATGTTGAAAGAGCTCATGTTTAGGCCTTAACTCTACGTGAGGTCAAAACCGCCCCATGAAGTGAGGATCCCTATAGCTCACGATAGTTTCTGGAATCCCTCAATATTGAACCACGTGCTGAACAAATAGTCTTATATGTCTGACCAAAGTGATCTCCCACTTGTGGCCACCTTTGAACTTTTTTACGGCATGAAACCACTCACACGGTCTCGTCCAAGAGCACACTAAACCACGTCTACACTAGAACACACTACAAACTTCATAAGGGATAGTGGAGCCTCACACTGTCTTAATATAAGGTCATAAGACCTAAACATCCAACCGTACTTGAAGAACTTATGCCGTTGATCTTTCCGATCAGGACAATAGAGAGAGTAGGATCTAGCAAGTTAGACGCAGTAATCCGTACAAGCTCTTACGAACCACATTTCATACTCAAGCATGGCTTTAAGCCAATGGCGAACCATAGAATGCTCAAGTAAGAGAAACGTGTCTTCATCCGACTTATGCTGAAGATTGTTACACAAACGGGTAGCAAAATCTCAGTAAGAACCAAACTCTGCAGGCATGACCCGAGCCAAACTCCGAATTAGTCAGTCTCGTTGTTCTCTAATACCGGGGACTTTAAGGGAAAAGAAAAACATATACTCCTTGCATATTTTTAACTGTCGGTGGGAGAAGAATCACACAGATTAAGAAAATGATTAATGTGTCTGAAATAGAATGTAAAATAACAAAATTATCCTTCATTCATTGTGCATGGAGAATTGTACTTCATCCGTCCCGCAATATAAGTCTTTTTAATTTTTTTGTGGTGTCCCAAAATATAAGTCCTTCTCAAATCCCAATTCAATATTAAATGCTTTGTTTTCACTTTCATATTAAACAATGCAATACTATAGGTCGGTCTCAAAAACCAATACAATATTTTATCTAGAAATTTTAAAAAACAACTCGTTTATTAACTTTTTAAACTGTGTGTAAAACCTATAAGGACTTATATTGCGGGACAGAGGGAGCACCAAAATTTGAGTTATTGAAATGAAGGGTAAAGGAGGAAAAAATTAAAAATACTGCATCGGTATTGTAAACTGACAAATAAATAAAAGCAAAGCAAAACAAATTCTGAAAAGCGGCAATTAATTGAGAAAAAAAAAACGAAGGGAGTATTACGATTAAAGGATGCATACTTGTATGGGATGGATTGGAAGCATCTCAAAGTTAAAGAACATTAACCATCATGTGAGTCATGGCTAGCCAGAAGTTGGAAAATCATGTCGTGTCAGACCTGACACTTGCAAATCAGGTCATGCTTTTTTTGACATGAAAAATAAGGTACACGTAGGGAACCTACGTCCAAACGTAGGGATAATTCTTGTCCACATGATGTAATAATGCACAAGAATCCATTTGGTTCCAACTGAAATTTCATTGGTTTTTCTCCACAGTTAATCTTTTGAAACAATTACAAGTTAAATTAAGGGGGAATTAGGGAGAAGGACAGAAATATTTCATCAATTGAGTAAAAGGACAGTTTTTTTGAAACTTTTGCATAAAGGACAAAACTATTTATTCATTTGTCGAAATTCACTTGTGTTCGAAATTCATTATTTAAATTCTTTGTCGAAATTCACTCTCGAAATTCACTAATTTTCAAAATTCATTGTCGAGATTTCATCGATTTTGGGATTCATTGTCAAAATTCAACATTAAATTCACCGATTTGGGATTCATTGGGAGATTCACCGATTTTGAATTCATTGTTTGTCCTTCTCGCTATAAAAATTATGCGCATTTCTTTCTTCCTATAAAATATATGTAGCTGTCCTGTTAATTAAAAATATTCCAGATTGTGTCCTTATCCCTAATTTTCTATTAAATTAATGGGGGAAAAGAGACACTAGGGTCAACTTATGCAATATTCTCTTTACCAATTTGAGGTCGGTCTCCAAATACAACACAACAAAAAAGCTCTAGTTTAGTGCCAAGCCTGCAGTTTATATATATATATTAAACCCATCAAAATAAACAAGACATGGAGAGGTAAAGTAAACATTAGGTTGCTAGTTACACCATTAAAACACCTTTTTAAATCTACAAATTCAGAAAAATCACAACTGCTAGAATCCAACCAAACCATCATACAAGAAAGGGCACACTTTGTGTTCCCCAAAAGTTCAAACAGAAATTTATGTTAAAAGCCTTGAGATATAGTTAATCTACAATATCTTCTCTTATAAGAAAAAAAGAAGAAAAATGCTCTTGCAAGTTTGGATCTTTTTGGACAGATTTCGTAAACAAACAATGAAAATAATGTGGACAAGAATTTCCCTACGCTTGGACGTAGGTTCCCTACGTTTAAACGTAAGGATTCTTACGTTTATCTTATTTTCCAGTGTCGTAAAAAAACGTGATCCGATTTATGAAGTGTCAGTTCGACACGCCACTGATTTTCCAATTTCTAATGGCTAGCTTCTAAGGCTGTCCCCAATAATACTCCCTATCACACTCCCCATTTATCTTATTTTTCGTTCCAGATTTACTTTTTCAACACTCTATAAAACAACCAATTCCAATAAGCACTCCCTATACAATTCCCCAATACTACTTTTTTTTCACATCTCAACCAATTAATTTAACTACCAACACATTTTCCATTTTTTTTAAAAATACAAAAATCGGAATAAAATATTTTATACTTCCAAAATGATATTTTAATGTCGTATCATTGTCAAAAAAATGTCGTATGCGTTTAAACAACCAAATAGGGGATTATTAAATGTCCTCTAATAAATGTCGTATCGTTTTTATTAGAGGAGATTATTACCGAAGTGGTTAAAATTGAGTTTAATATAGTTGAAGAAGATTAGGATAAATAGGTGGAGAGAGAAAAGTGAATTGTGTGGTTAAAAATAGTTACTATTCACCCCCAACCCTCCCCCTATTATTAGGGAGAACCTTAGTTTCAATTGGGGATAAGGAATGCATAAATACACCACTGTGTCCTTGAAGCACCCTAAACCAATTATAGAGGGAGCAAAAAGGCTCCCACTGTGGACAACCTAAGAAGCTGCCTTTATTTCTGACACGACCTGATTTTCCAATTTCTGATGGCTAGCTTCTAGAAAGATGCCTTTATTACTTTGAGAGTTGAACCAGCCATGAGTGGAAACTACTAGTATTATTTTATGTTTGAAAGCAACAACTTTCTTTTCTTAATGCTTGTTGAGTTGTCAGCTTTACTATTTTATTGCTTGTTGATTTATCAAGTTTAACAACTAATCTCTGACTAATTATGTAATGTCCAATTTAATGTGCTTCCCTATATCCTACATCAACACACTTTTAAATTATTAATCATAATAATACATATATCAATTTTTAAATATTAAATAATGGTTTACGACGTAAAAGTGTTTTGTGTTAGATATTGCAACATTTTATATGACAGTAACACCACTCCATATGTATATAAAGCAAGAAGGCATAGTTCACTGGTTAAGAAGTATTAGTGTTGTAGTGACAATATTTACTTTAATCTGAAGCGTGAGTCTTCGATTTTATAAAGGGATGACTTCTTCTAGCCGAAAAAAAGAAAGAAAAAAAAAAGACCTTTATTTGTATCATCACATTTCTGCCAAGTGTCTGTATCTACACTATCATGCACACAATTATACAATGAAATCGACTATTTAAAAGTCGAATCAGTAATAACATTGGACCTTTCCGTATCGACCCAACAGTATATATATATATATATATATATATATATATATATATATATATATATATATATGCTGCAAACAGTCCAATCTGAACTGAACTTTGTCGCTCTTCTTTCTTTCCTCATGAGCAGAAAGCACACCAGCAGCGTGCGTTATGTAATTCCACTGTGTTTTTGCACTTGACTGGGTGGACAGTTGACCGGAAGAGAACTTCGATTCGCCCGGCCAGCAGGCGGGCTAAGTGCTTATCTTGTGTGACAACACACACACACACACACATATATATATATATATATATATATATATATATATATATATATATATATATGTTAACTTGTTGGTATCTTTGTTTGTCTTTGCAACAAGCACATCCATCTCTTAGCCTATATTACCATGGAATATATCCTCCAAAAACCAATTTTGACCATTACAATTACAGTTTTCACTATAATCTTAACAGCATGTTTATTCAAGAAGATTATGTCATTAACAGACAAGAGAAAGAAATTAATATATCATCCAGTTGTTGGAACAATCTTGGACCAGGTTCGAAACTTCGATCGGCTTCATCATTATTTCGCAGAATTAGCAAGCAAAAACAAGACATTTAGAATGCTCAGCCTTTTTCATTCTAAGGTTTACACTGCAGATCCTGCAAATGTTGAGTACTTTCTCAAAACCAATTTTCCCAATTATGGAAAGGTACGTTAATAGAATTCTGATCTTATATATTGATGCTTTTAAAGTCTCTCTTAGGTATTTCTGGTGTGTTGTACAAATTATCTTTTCATCCTAGATATTGATATTAAATTTACCGGCAAAATTGCAAATTTAACCCTGTAAGTTGACACGTTTTTAGTTCTAGAAGTTTAATTTGTTTTTACTCAGATCACAATTTTAATCCTGTGAGTTGACATTTTATCTTTTTGCAATTTTGGTCCTGTTCGCCGGATACCGCTCACCGGAAACCGCTAACATGGCAAGAGATTGCTAAATTTTTTTTTTTTTTTTTTTTGGGGATTCGAAATTGACTAATATTAAGGGATTTTTTTTCCTCCCTAAAATGACTTGTATTTAGTGACGGGGTTAGTACGTATTAAAAGAACTTTAAAAGTCGTTATAAAGTCTAGTCACTTATCATCTCACCATATGTTCATTTATTTGTAAAAAAAAATAAAAATTTATAAACACACCAACAAAACCACAATATGATATTGAATTCATCTCGTCATGCGTTTTTTATTTGTAATTTTTTTTATAAAACACTCCAACCACAATATGACATTGAAGGTAGATTTTATATAGACTTTTGATGGTAAACCTGTTGTTTTCGGAAACAACTAGCATCAGGGGCGGATGTACATTGATAGGAGTGAGCTATGTGGACCAATTGAAATCTATGATTTTTTTAGTATCGAAACGATGTAGTTTTATTGTTGAAAAATGATGTTTTGTTGTTAAAAAATGTACTTTTAGATTCTGGTGACCCAACGAGAACTAAAAATATAGTTTTGGGCTATGATGACTCAACTGAAGCAAATTTCTGAATCCGCTATTGAAATTAAAGTACCTTATTATGCTACGATATATATTTCATCCGTCCCAAAATATAAGTTATCCTAAAGATTTCACTCAGATTAAGAAAGTGGTTAAATATCTTTAATGTATGGCTAAAATGCCTACTACACCAATTGACTATCATAAATACAACAATTGTAAAGTGGTAGACGTGGAAAAATGTTAATAAATGCTCCTTTGATATTGTGAATGATTTATATTATGAGACAAAATGAAAAAACTAGAACGACTTATGTTTTGGGGACAGAGAGGGAGTATATAATTTATGTGTAAAATATTATAATAGGGAAAATTCCAACACAGTATTCTCTCAGACCTACTTGGAGATGGGATATTTACAGTGGATGGTGAAAAATGGCAAAAACAAAGGAAAACAGCTAGCCATGAATTTTCTACCAGAAACCTCAGAGATTTTAGCAGCGGGGTATTTCGAGACGTTGCATCGAAACTTGCTCTGTTAGTTTCACAGGCTGCATCCTTGAATCAGATCATCGAGGTCCAAGTAAGAAGGAAAAATTACACTTTTGGTCCTCTATTTTTCATATCGGGGCATTTTTGGTGCCGTAACTATACTTTGTTAAGGCTCTGTCCTTACATATCACCCAAAAAAAATACTTATCCTTCAATTGTGAGTCCAGGGACGGACCTACACCGGCAAAATTAGGATTTTAGTCATTTAACTTGGCGTATTTTGGATTTTAGTCACTGCTCTGCTGCTCAGGTGAGGAAAATGGTCCTCTAAGTTGGCTTTTTTGGATTTTAGTCTATCCATGGAAATAGCTGATTGGGCACGGAATCTTTAGAAAATGCTTACGTGGCAGCCTAGTTAGAGGACTATTTTAAAAATTCCGTGCCCAATCACCTATTTCAGCGGATAGGACTAAAATCCAAAAAAGCCAACTTAGAGGACCATTTTCCTCAAAGTTAGTGAGCGAGGACTAAAATCCAAAATAAGCCAAGTTAGATGACTAAAATCCTAATTTTCTTTGACCTACACCTATCTAGGAGGGGGTCAGTATCCCCATTGTTAAAACGATATATTTTTGTTGTTAAAAACCTTAAAAACACTATTAATGTCTCCATTGAATCATAATTGAATTTGCTCTGATGTCCTTAGCGAGGAATTTTTCTGGATTCGCCATTTGTGACAGGATATGTTTATGAAGGCAACCATTGATTCAGTGTTTAAGGTTGTACTTGGGGTTGATCTAGGGACCATTAATGGTGGTGCAAAAGAAGAACAAGGCATTCAATTCGCGCGTTGTTTTGATGAAGCAAGCGAGTTAACTATGCACCGCTACGTTGTTGATCCGTTGTGGAAAATCCTAAAACTACTCAACATTGGGCCCGAGGCGAGATTGAAGAAGAATATCAAAGTTATTGATGATTTTGTTTATAAGATCATTAAGAACAAGACTGAACAAGTGCAGAAACCGCAAGAATATGGGACAGTAAGTTAAACGAATTTCGCATTCTTATACCTATGTTTCATCTTGACACATTTACCACTGTGTTTTCTTACACTATCGGTCTATTTATCCATAGGGGAAAATTTGCAAAACCCGTCCTGTAACTTGGCATTATTTAGATATTACTACGTCCGGGTTTTTGGCCAAGTTAAAAGGCTGAAATTTTCAATTTTCGTGCCAAAATTGAGGATTTTCCCTGATTTCAAAGACATGTTAGCGAAATCAGACGTCTCCTACGGTATTGGAGGATTGAAATTGCAAAAACACATCGTTATCGGACTAAAATTAATTGCAACCGGAGCAAAAACAGGACTAAAAAAGGTTAATTAAACCAAGTTAGTTACATGACTGGTTTCGTAATTTTGCCTCGTAGAATTTTGAATTTACATATTTTCAAATGGCAGGTAAAAAGAGAAGACATTCTATCAAGATTTCTTGAAATGAATGAAACAGACCCAAAGTACCTAAAAGACATAATACTTAGCTTTATAATTGCTGGGAAGGACACAACAGCTAGCACTCTTTCATGGTTCTTTTACTTGATGTGCAAGCATCCTCACCTTCAAGAGAAACTTGCAGAAGAAGTTACGAAAGCAACAAATATCAAGAACATTAATTGTAGCATTTCCGAATTAGCAGAGAGTATCACTGAAGAAGCACTTGGTGAAATGCAATATCTTCATGCAGCTTTGACGGAGACACTCAGACTCTATCCAGCCATTCCTGCGGTACTTTCGAAAAAACATACACATCTTTTTTTTTAGCGCTTGTTAAAGACACAACAACTGAACTAACCTACCATGACATCATATTCTGAAATATGTTCGACTTTACAAAGGTCGAAAATACAACTTCGGCCTCTGCAAAGTCGAATGTTGAGTTTAGATTCGTCTTTCTAAAGGTCAAATATTGTCCCTGTATTGTCCTGAAAGAGGATTAGTTGTGGTGCTTTTAACAATTCAACTGTCCCTTTTTTTTTTTGTCAATAGGGAAAGTACAATTTCAATGGTAAATTAGGGATAAAGACATTTAATGATCGGAATATTTTTAAGAATGTGAGCAATTTACATATTTTTATAGGGAGAAGGACAACTGTATAATTTTTATATCGAGAATGACAAACAGTGAATCCCGAAAATTAGTGAATCTCCCCAGTGAATTTCGATAGTGAATTTCGACAGTGAATTTTGAAAATTAGTGAATTTCGACAATGAATTTTGAAAATTAATGAATTTCGACAGTGAATTTCGGCAGTAAATTTAAATAGTGAATTTCGACAGTGGATAAATAGTTTTGTTCTTTATGCAAAAGTTTCAAAAGACTGTCTTTCTACTCAATTGATGAAATATTTCTGTCATTCTCCCTCATTCCCCTTTCTTTTAAGGCAATAAGGATATTTTTGTCAATTGACACAGGATGAGAAGGTCTGCTTTGAAGATGATACTCTCCCCGATGGTTCTCGCATTAGAAAAGGGAGCACAATAGCATACATTCCATGGGCTATGGGAAGAATGAAATATATATGGGGTGACGATGCTGAAGAATTCAAACCCGAGAGATGGCTCGATGAATACGGAGTTTTCCAACAACAAAGTTCTTTCAAGTTCACTGCCTTCCAGGTTAGAATTCGCTCAAACGCTATATAATTTTCTAGGTCCTTAGATTTGCACATTTTACAGAGGTCATATGCCGTGGCCTTGTGGGTCGGCCTACACACAAGGACATGCATGCTCGATCGGGAGAATCTAAAATAAAAATTGATTCGAAATGCAGGCAGGGCCAAGGATCTGTCTAGGAAAGGAGTTTGCGTACAGACAAATGAAGATCTTTTCAGCAGTTTTGTTTGGTAGTTTCATTTTCGAGTTAAGTGATGAACAGAAGAAGAAACAAGTGAATTACAAGACTATGCTTACTCTTCATATCGATGGTGGGGTTCGTCTTATTGCTTATCCTCGATTGAGGCAATAATATCATTTATCGTGAAATTACAAGTTCCAATATTATCTCCGCACAAAGACAATGTCGCATAGACATAACATATTTGATAATTTGAGTTAATCATTCTAGGTCAGGCAAAGATGACGAGGTAGCCTAAGTAGTTATCTGATCAATTATGGTTTAAGGAGGATCGTTAAGGCTGAGATCTGGTGCGTTATAGGTGGTATTAGAACCGAATATAATGCTAGACATGACTAAGTGCTACGTTGTGAGAGACGGTGTTGGGTCAACTCTAAAATCCTTTAGTAATTTCGAGACGTGAACCCCATCTTTCTTAATCGAGGAAGATTAATGTAATATCCACGTTAGAAAATCGGAAAATACATTTCCAAATTATTATGTCCAGAAGTAATGAACCTGATAACGTCCGTTAATCATTTTCTGATTGGACGAGGACATTTAATCTAAATAGTGTCTCACTATTTCAGTGTCATTATCATTTTTTCTTTCCATGTTTATCTTTTAATCCACATTATCCCTCATCTACCTATAATTAAAGCCACAGTGTCATTATCATTTTTTCTTTTCATGTTTATCTTTTAATCCACATTATCCCTCATCTACCTATAATTAAAGCCACTAAAGATTACGCCAAAAGAATTGAACAATGATTTATGAGAGTATTTGCATTAGATCCTTTTAATGAATTATTTATTTTTATAATTTAAAATACATAATTTTCTAGTTTATAAAATTATTATTCAACATTTTACCCTCGTATCCCCTCTAAGCCTTGAATAGGATGATCTGCCACCGTCCGACATTTAGCCGTTTGGTTACGTAGCCTATATTATCCCTAACCCTGAACTTTATTATTGGTCACGTTTCTTTGATTACCCTACGAGTGTACTTAGTTGTTACTTTAGACACACTTTCTGACGCAAGTGTGGGGTGGTGAGAGGTATGTGTCTCGAAGAGGAGTTAGTGATATGAGCTAATACATATGAAGGGGGAGCTCGAGTTATTTATTGATGAGGTTGGTTTGGCTTGAAAAAAAAAAGAAAAGAAATTGAATAAACTGAAGAAATAAAATGAAAAGAGTTGAATTGAAAAAGAAGAAGTTGGAAACAGAAAAGAATAAGAGTTGAGGTTGAAGAAGTGTTTGCGGTTTTATGCAAAGCAGTGATAAAATATAATAAATAAAACCGATGTCAAACCCCAAGTGCGAAGGTCATGACTATAGTGATGAAACCGGTCGTATCCATGAGGACTTGTCACGAAAATAGTGTTTTTGCTTTCGATTTCTTTTGTATGGTTGATGACTACGATCTTGGATTGAAAAACAATAAAACAAAGAGGTTGAAAATTGAAAATAAAAACTAGCACGTAACAAATCTTTCCGTAACAATTATAATTAAACAACTAGAAGCACCGTTGATCCACCACCCCACCGAAATTAACAAGAAAGACGCACATTCGTTTGCAAGCCTTGGATTATTATCTACTAAAAAGGCGTTTCCTCTCTCGATTTAACACCGTTAACTAGTCCACCTCTCGATGCCACTAACGAATTTACGGAACAAAGATATGGATATAAAATCCTAATCTAACAATATTCTCCTCAACTTTCGCGTTTGTTAGAAGAAATTTTATCACTCTCTCTTCACGGCAATCTATGAATTTATCAACTATCGTATGTCTAAATTCAATCAAGATGCAACACAAGTATAGTCATACACATTGCACATAAACAATTCAAAACATGAAGGAAGAACAAGAAACTTACTAGAACGAATAAATGCAAAAATCCTTGTTTATTCCGGTGATGGTGGCTTCACATTTGGTGGTTCTAGCCTCGGGCCTTTAGCCACTCATCTTCTTCAAAAACATCCTTATTTCTTTGAATTGAAATTGAAAGAAAAATAAAAGAAAGACTATCTATGAATCTAATTTATTGCTAGTTGATATACTAATTTTACGATGTTTACGGATGTCATTTACGCTTTCGAATGGATTTGCTTATATAGGAGTTTGTGGCCGACATAGGGAAGGATCTAGAAAGCGCGTCGGATTAATTTCTGCGGCCTCGGTAGACCGAGCGTCCAGGCTCGGTCGACCGAATAAAGCACGCTCGGCCGACCGAATAGCGCGGCTCGATCGATCGACGGGCGTACCACTTGAGCAGCGTTCACACTGTGTCTTCGTATACCGTGTTTCCACTCCACTCTTTTCGCTCACGATCGATTTATTCTTCAAATCTTTGATCCGATTTTCTTCTTTATTTTGAAATCCTTGATTGAATGACATAAATCTTCTCAATAAATAATATCCCCTTGCATTTCTTTATTTTCTACAAAATTATTGTTACACCAAGTCATCGAGTAATAATAATAATAAAATGTGTAACAAAATAGCATTTAATCCCAATATTTCCTCCTAATTAAATTATAAACCCTCAATGAACATTATATGAATTTATTGGTTAAAAACATGCTTTTCTCATTTATTTCCTTTAAAAACAAGGTAAATTGTTTAGGGATTAAGCCCGAAAATATAGTAAAATATACCCTAAACAAGAAGAAGTGTTATGATCACATATATGATGTTGGAGTGTCGGGAGTCGTTTATTGATATTACTCAGTGCTTTGTAGAGGAGTTTAGTGGTTTTTCACAGTTTTGATGACGAGAGATTTTTTGATGATTAGGTTCACTCGTAATTTCTCTTTTCCAGTTCCAAATTTCCTTTCGATTAGCCCCTTCTCGAGCCTAACGTTATAACCTTATAGTAGAGATGTTATTAAAATGAGTTTTAGTGTAGTCGCGATAGCTAAGCGTCTATAATCCGAACCGGTGATTTGGTCTATGACTTGGAAGCTAATTTTCACACATACACATTCCGTTTGTCTGATAACGATTGGGTCAAGATGTTTGCATTCATTGTTTTACTTATCTTTTACCTTGGCAATGTGAGTGTTTTTATACGCGTTTGTGAAGTTGATCCCTTGGTCTCTTTTAATATGCCTGTTTACTCGAGGACGAGCAAAGGCTAAGTATGGGGTAGTTGGTGGGAGTCAACTTCACTGCACTTTTATATGTGAATCTGCCCTGGTTATTACTTTATTGGCATGTTTTGGGTAGATTTAGGTCGTTTCGAGAGTAATATCGAGAGTTATGCGCACGGGGAGTTAAACTGTCACATCGATAGTAAACTCCGCCTTTTTAAAGATATTTAACTCTTTTCCGAGCACTTTTGTCTTGAGGAATTACGCGTGGTGTTTGTTCGTATATGTTATTGCAGGACTTAGGTGACTCGAGAACCCGGAAGGTGATGTTTTGGAATGAGAAACTTGTCCGTGGCACGAAAGTAGCATGAAAGCAAGGAAAAGTCAAGTTTGGCGTTCAAATCACCTCAAACTGGCGTTTGCCCTACCCAAACTGGCGTTTGAATCAAGCTTAGGCCAAACTGGCGTTTGGAGAGGTCAAACTGGCATTCATAGAATTAGTACTTGATACAGAAAGTTGGATTTTTAGGCAAACTGGCGTTTGGCCCCGACAGCAGTATTCACCATGCCTGTCCATTAATATTTATTTTGACCAATCTTGGAGGCTGTTTCTGGTCAAAACGTCTTCATGAAAGTTGTAGGTAATTGAACGAGATTTCTAACGCATCTTGAATCGTTCAAATTGGAGCTCTACACAGAAAGTTATTGCTGATTTACTGAAGACAAGTCAAATGGGCCGAGTTGGTCGGCCCAACTAGGTCAAAGTCGCGATTTTTGCCTATTTAAGAGCATCTAAACCTAAGAAAACAGATATTCTGATTTTTATTGGCTTGGACTAAGTTCGAGGCGGCTTAGGTGCTCAACCCCGTACTTTCCGGCGGTTGTTATAACAGTTGACATCTAAATAGTCGGATTAGAGCTCACGGACTAGGCTCCGTGATTTCAATTTCTTAGTTTAGATTTTTGTATAGAGTAGAATACGATATTCGATCGATAGCTTGGTGGAGTTCGTGCTGGGATCATTGTATGAATTAAAGGTTGATATCTTTTCTTGATTTGGGATTCAAAAGTCTTGATCTACAATGTTTTGATCTTCATTATTGTGAGTTTCACGATTTTGATTTGTTTCTCTCAATATGGTTTTGATTGTGTAGATCATTAGTTTGATGAAATTTACTACGGATAAAAGTCTTGATTCAGATCCTTGTTTATGCCGTGTAATAGTAAAAGCTTGATCTTTTGTCTTGTTCATATACTCTTTGTCCTCTGATTTTAACACAAATTTTATATTCGACTCAATCTCCTCGTGGGATTGACCTCGGACTCTGAACGCACTACCTACGATCGACCCGGTTCACTGCCGGTTATAAAGTGAGTTTTGCCTAAGGTTTCGAGTTTTATAAATTATATTTGATCGAGCCGGATTGCGAAATCTCTACTTATCAATAGGCTCGTTATTACATGGAATATGTGTTAAATGCTATGTGTATGTTTCTAGGTTCGTAATTCTGCATTTGTGTTATTATCCCGAAGGTTTGGTATTGTTTTGCCTCGTTTTATGTGTTTTATAGGATGTACCGAATATGGAGCATTGGAGAAAGGATCTGGATCAAAGGAAGTATGTTGGGCCAAGTAAAAGAAATCCAAGAAGAGATCTGCTGAAGAAAAAGAGAAAAGTTAGCCCGGTTTACCGTGGCTTGGTCCGGTAAACCGAGAGCCTTGTGAGACACGAAATTGAATCTGCCGCACTGACTAGGTCGGTTAGGGTTTCTATGAGTCATAAGTCGGCTAGTGTATCTATATAAAGCCGCATTAGCTGATTATTACATAAGTATATACAAGTTTTGCATATTATATTCTATACATTATACAATTTGATGAAATAAAGTTTTTCTAAGCTTTTGAGGAGTTATTTCTGGTTTCCTTCCCTTCAACAACATCTCTAGCTTGAGTAGATCGAGCTAGATCTCCATTGTTGAAGGTATGATGCTTTGAACGTTCCTTTTTGTCTTCAATATGGTAGATATGTTCATATTTATGTGTTTTAGCTAATCTGCATATTTAACGACACCATGATTTACTTAGATTAATCGTAATTGAGCAATGTAGATCCATAATTAAGAAAAGCCGCCCCCGGTAAACCGGTGATGGCCAAAATAGTGACGGCCCAACTTTGATCGGCAGTGTACCGAGTCGGATGCACTATAGTAGCGAGCAAGGTCGTATCCCACGAGGAATTTATCGAATACCAAAGTCATTTTTGGATTTAGTTTAAGTCAATCACGATGTTTCAAGTTCGATTACACTAAAATGAAATATAAACTAAAGATACTAAAGAGAGAAAGAGACATAGCCAAATCACGATCCGAATGAATACTTTCGCCCCTCTAATCGACTATTTCGGGAATGGAATCTACCAACCAACCATCATAACACTTATATCGACTCATTCATGGGTGCAATCTCCTATAATAGTACTAGACGATATTCAACAACCTAATACCCTTTGCCCGGTTCAACAGTCTGGCTTTAAGGATTTAATTGACCGAAACAAGACTAACACACTAGAGTTGCTCGACTTCACAACCGATTGAACCTCACTCCCTAATCAATCTAAACAACTTAGTTGATTATAAGAAATGATCATAAAACCTCTTTTCTCACACCCCTTCACAACATACATTTATAAAAGTGGTGTGTGTGGTCGTGAACTAGGTGATCAAGATAATTCAAGCATTAAGAACAAGTTTTAAGACATGAATTCATCGATACAATATCAATTAAGCACTACTCATTCCCAATTTCATCAATTAAATGGTGATTTCTTCAATCTTCACATGATTTGATTATGAAATGTTTAGCTACTCATAGTAAAACAAGAAATATCAATCAAAACAAGAATCGAAGCCATAAAACAAGAAGAAAGATGCTATTAATTACCAAAATCGCAGCAAATCCGGATTACATCAAGTTTCAACACCACCCATTGTCAATTGATGATGAAGAGGATCCAAAATGACGAAATCCAAAAGTAGAGTAGAAATATATGCTAGATTATGCTAAATTTAAGTAGTATCTAGTGTAGGAATTAATCTAAGGGTGAGGGAGAAGAATTTCGACCTAGAGATGAACTTGGGGATCAAGGAGTGGATTATGAAGTGTAGAAAGTAGAGAGGAAGTCTGTAAAAATCTGTGCAAAAAGCTATACATAGGTGCCCAACATTGTGCTTGAAAACTATCTAATGTGCGCACACTCCATCTGATGTGCGCACACAATACAACTTGTCCGTCCAATGTGCACACACATTTCTGAATGTGCGCACATTCCTTCTGTGTTAATATTCAGCATTGACAGACGTTTAGTAATTTGGTAATATCTTTGCGTGTAGAGCTCCGATTTGAGTGATTTAAGTTGTGTTGGAAAGCTCATTCAAATATCTACAACTTTCATGAAGACTGAAAGTCCAGAAAATGCCTCCAACACAGATCAAATTGTAGATAAAGTCAATGCAAGGCGAAATCATCAACTATATTTGATCCGTTTCCATTCCCGGGCTTCGGTTATGCCTCTCTAAACCTCATACCTTGTCTATCGGGCTCATAAATCACCGATATCCTGCGTCAAAACATCCAAACACATACCAAGCATAACTCCGCAAGAAAGGTAGGGCTCGAATAGGGTCTAAACCACCGAAAAATGCCGAGGTTTCCCAACTTTGTGATGGTTCACCTATAAGTGAGTGTGAAATGTGATTTTACCCTATAATAGGTCTAAAAATACCCATAATGAGCCAAAAGAGTTGTAAGCGGGGGTTAAAACATGCACCGGAGCATAGTAAAGTTGACTTTCATCAACCGGCGGTCTATACCGGTTTACCGAGGCAAAATTTAGGAAACTTAATCTGGAGGATTCATGTCAGCTACGTCGATCGGCGAGAGTTTAATTAACGATGAGGTTAGATCTGGCCAATCTGCTTATTGTATTCGTAAATTAACATGAAGTACTGATAGTGAAGTGTTAGTTTGGACATAGTCTGGATGTATCCTAGGAACATGTTGATCAGTGTCGACAGCTGTCTAGGCAGATTAGCGGTATGAGTTAGCGCTCGATATCGGCAATTCTAGTTCTTTATGCGTATGGGCTATTACGGACCAATTAAGGAGGGTAGCTTGTGATGTGATCCATGATGACATTCCCGACCCATTGTCACCTATGCAGCCCGTGGATCATCTGGTAGTTCGAGATGGGCCAATAACAAGGCTCCAAAGGAAGCGATTAAGAGAAGCTATGAACAACCTGGTGATAGAGACTTATTCGGAGTTCGGAGAGGCCGTGGAGAAGACTGAGGCGCCAATAGTGACACTCCTTAGTGCCGTTGGATGCCAAGAAGATTATATTCGAAATTGATTAAGTGTCGGACTTATTTTATTTTGATTATTCAGCTTTTGTTTAATTATTGTCTAATAAAAGTCATTGGGCCTAAGTAGGCTAGGTAAGCCCACCTTTGGGGCGCATGTTGCATATTTCCTAGGTTAGAATTATCCCACATTGCTTTCTTACTTCTAGTTCTTTTGATTGTAAGCATATATAAGGCAAACACTAGTTTTTCATTCGGTACACACTTATTATATGAAAAACCAAGTTATTGAGTTTTACTCAACCAAGTCATAAGGCTTGAATATCACTTGCGAGTAAGAATTTTCTTTGTCGTAGAAAGTTCACCCCTTTGAGGATTTACCAGCATTGTGAGCGATTGTTGGGCGTTCTCTGCCTACGATTTAGTTGGATTACTAGGTCTAGGATCATTAGCTCGTCATTGTTCCCCTTAGTTACTTCCTGGGCAAAACATCAGATCTGATTCCAACCGGAATCACATCAGCTTGTCTACTACCATGGTCGGAGTAGATAGGGTTAGGAGTTGCACCCGTAGCTTAAACTAAATTAAAAGCTCGTTCGATTAATTTAAGGAAATTATGTGGGTAAGTAAATATAAAGATTAACTAATCCAAGTTAGTAGATCGGTGGAAAGAGGGGGAGGAATACCAAGTTTCTTTCATGTTTATTGTTGGTCAAAGACCATATATGTCGCTTCTTAGTTAGGTTAGGATCGTTTATACTCAAAGTTGCATTGTCTCTGTGGGATCGACCTTGATTCGCCCTTACTATACTACGATGTACCTAGTATTCTTGCTAGTAATATCGACGTTAATGACTTACACGCGATCAGGGCCTCCCCGATACCGTTGGGCCTAAGACCGACGCCTCGACGGCCTCACTATAGGGCCGGCCCTGGCTCCTGGCTAGCTTCTTTATAATAATAAAACAAATTCCAATTGGGATGATTGGAGGCAAAATACTTTTGTGTCCTGCACTCAGTAGATCTGTTTTGCTTTTGTTTTAGCCTGCTAGTTTTTGCTCTAGTTTGTTGGGGGTTTTCTTGGTTTTGTTTTGAGACTTGACAATCTTGTCTAGCTCCTGGCTAGCTTCTTTATAATAATAAAACAAATTCCAATTGGGATGATTGGAGGCAAAATACTTTTGTGTCCGGCACTCAGTAGATTTGCTTTGCTTTTGTTTTAGCCTGCTAGTTTTTGCTCTAGTTTGTTGGGGGTTTTCTTGGTTTTGTTTTGAGACTTGACAATATTGTCTAGCTCCTGGCTAGCTTCTTTATAATAATAAAACAAATTCCAAATGGGATGATTGGAGGCAAAATAAATTTGTGTCTGGCACTCAGAAGATCTGCTTTGCTTTTGTTTTAGCCTGCTAGTTTTTGCTCTAGTTTGTTGGGGGTTTTCTTGGTTTTGTTTTGAGACTTGACAATCTTGTCTTGCTCCTGGCTAGCTTCTTTAGAATAATAATTTATAATTTGCCGTTTAAAAAAATTTAATAAAGCAAATTAGTTCGAGTCCTTAATCTGCCGTTCTGTCTCTGGCTTTCTTTAATTACCTAATAGTAGCATCACATATTGAATAATCATGATAATATCATTTTCAAGAGTTTCTCATGTCTTGCAATAGAATTTCCCATATATATATTAGTAGTCATCACCCATGAATAACCATGATGATATCATTTTCAAAAATTTCTCGTGCCTTTGTAGTAGAATTCACCGTATAATAGTAGCATCACCTATTGAATAAGTATGATGATATCATTTCCAAGAATTAATATATCGTTTCTCTGCAATGGAAATAGTAGAATCACTTATTAAATAAGCATGATGATATCCTTTTTCAAGAATTTCTTGTGTCTCCGCAAGCAAAATTCCCCATATAACAGTAGTATAACCTATTGAATAATAATAAGCATGATGATATCATCTTCAAGAATTTCTCGTGTCTCTCCATTAGTATTCTCCGTATAATAGTAGCATCACCCATTGAATAAGCATCATGATGATATCATTTTCAAGAATTCTCGTGTCTCAACATTAGAATTCGAGAAATTGGAAAAATCGGCAGAACCCCTTCATTTGTAAAAAAGTTGGTTTCGGTAAAACTCGTTTTAGGTAATACGACAATAATATTGGTGTAAAAAATATTGGCGTTTAAACACTCTTACGACAATAATAATGGAGTTAACAAATTTTACGACAATATTATTATCGTTAATTAAAATTTTTTACGACAATATTATTATCGTACTATAAAAAAGAGGATTTTTGAAAAAGTAAACCTTTTTTTTTTAAACAAATGAGGAGTCTGACCGAGCCTGATTTGTCAATTTCCCCTTACAATTCCCCGTATACTAGTAGAATCACCTATTGAATAAGCATCATGTTGATATTATTCTCAAGATTTTTCTCGTGTCTCTACCGTAGAATTCCCCGTATAATGTTATAAGATTACATCAAAAGAATTGAACTACAGTACTTTTAATGGGAAATGAAGACATATATATAAATGTCAAAACCTAACCCACGAAGAACCATATATGATACATGTGTCAGTAGTTAATAAATGTCGTAACAGCATTATGCATGTTTGTATACTTGCGTGGTTGACTTTAAGAAATTCAATACGTATAATAACACGACTTGTTTTCTTGTCTGAAAGCTGCATTTTGTAATTAATATTACGTTCCGTTGGTCCACTTTTGAAGATTGTAATAATTTCGACAAGTCCCTTCAAAAAAAAAAAAAAAAAAAAAAGAGTTTCGACAAGTCATGTACATTATCCACACATGTTCATTTTTAGTTTATTATTATAATTTACTTTTGTTGTTGTAAGTAACGAACTTGATACATATTCATCATTGTGCATGCATGAGTTGTTGTCAGGGGAAATTCTTTCTTAATGACTCCACAAATGGAGTAACTATACAAGAATCACATGTCTCCATGACTTTGTCATATGCCATGTATTCATGCATAAATATCACTTGTAACAACCCAATTCGAGGTTTAGTGGTGTTACTTGAGATATAATTAATTACTTAGACTCATTATCCTCACTTATGCTAAAATGACAAATCTTCTAAATTACCAAACATATGTATATATATATCTCGTAGTAATGTTTCTCCAACTGTTTAAATATGATATAAAAGAGATTACATTTCGCAAGGCGTCCTCTTCAAAACGTACCTATATCATCATGATAATGTTTCGGCATTTTTATCTATTTAAATATACGTGAGATATTACATTCCTGACCCTCGCTTTAAAATGAGTAAATCGATCATCGTCAGAACCCTATTAAATGATTCTAGTGTTTACTCACACTGTAAAATGTCAATTAATCACATCTAGCTGTTAGCTCTAATATCACATGTAACACTTCGAAACTCGTGTCTAGCAGCGCTGCTTGAGTCGGTTTCATCACGACGAAGTCGACTCTCTGGGACCACATGTAACACCTAGAACTCATACATAGCACTGCTATTTGATTTATATATGATCAAGTAACTATTAATTAATTAAGTCCATCACCCTCGCTTGCATAAAAGGTTATATAACACAAGCTATCAAATTTATTATTTAACATTATTTCATTATAATATTTCTTCCAATTTTTGAACATGATAGATTACAACCATCTCATGGACTCAAAATCAAGTGAGTTATTGTTTTTTAAAGGTATTGATATTTACACAAAATTATCAAACTAAGCTTACTTTAATGCATCAAATTATCAATACTTGATGAATTATCTATAATCAATCTTACTTTAATGCATCAAATTTTCAATACTTGATGAATTATCTATAATCAATCGGTGTCACATTTGGATGAATCTAGATCTTATTCATTGAATATTTTAATGAATTTTCACATACATATGGGTCCTCAAAATGTATGATTTGTATGTGTGTAATATGTGTATATATAATCAGATGTGGTTGGAAGGACTTTGATGACTAGACAATATGCTTCCTTAATTTCTATGGTCAATCCAGGTGGCTGAAAATATGTAGAGGGATTATGATGCAATTAATAAAGCATTTAGTAATGTAAAAAGAAAAAGATGAAGAAGATAAGTATTTTAGAATTATAGTAATATTCTAATTTCTTACCCATACGAAACTTCTTGGAGTGTAAAATTTAAACTTTGCTTTGATTGACTCTATGATTTTCACCTCCCAACCGTACTTAATTCATTGGAATTACACAACTCATTTAATTATTGAACTTTTCGGTCAAATGCTTGCATTGCCTAGTTTTGGACTTTGAAACTCTGTGAAATGCTAATCAGCATGTAATTATGCATCAACGGTTTATTCTTGAAGTGTTTAAGATATTAATTATCTATTTTTTCATCGGTTTGAGTAATTTGGAGGAGATCATAATCTAAGTTGAACGAGATGTCATGCGTCCAAACCCAAGTTGAACTACCATGGAGAAGTAGATAATTAACATCTCAAGTACTTCAACACGTTCCCTCAAATGTGGCAGAGATGATAATTCAACATGACACAAAACTTCAACATGCCCTTGCCAACAATTGCATAATATAAATGAGAAGTCCTCTCAAGTGTAACAAGACTCGGCCAGCATGGCACACAACTTCAACTTGCATAATACAAATGAGAAGCCTTTCAAGTGTGAGTTTATAACAAGACTCGGCCAACATGGCACGCAAACATCCCTGGGCCAACAAAAATGTCAACACTTGCACAATATAAATGAGAATACAGTATTATATCTTCCAAAAACTTAAGCTGATGGGAGGTGTATAATTTGTTAGGAAATCAACGAGAACGCAGTGAAATTTAAAAAATTTGACTCCCTTTTACCATGATCGCCTTCTTTTAAACAATAAACAAATTAGAAGTAGACATAAATCGTACCGGATTGATCTAGAAGATCACCGTTTTGTCTACGGTTGTAGTTTGTGCACATATCCGTCCAAGTGTTTGGCCTCACCAGTTGATCCACACGAACAACCGTCGGAATTCTCCCATAGGATTGCTTCCGGAAAAAATGAGCTGCTAGACTATCTTTTTCTTTCTCCTAAAACTCTCTCTCAAAAAACTCTCATTTTCTGACTAAAATATTGCAAGAATATTATGTTGTAAAATATACAACTCCCTTAACTATGGATGAAAGTGGCAAACATTTTTTTTCCAATTGGCTTGGGATTAGCATCTCGACTTGGAGTAGAAAATAAAAAAACATTTTCACAATAAAATAAGGATTAAAGAAAGTAAATCATTTTAATTGATTTATCCCATTAATATCTTATATTAAATATTTCCAACATGTATATTGTCAATATCCAATATTAAATATATTTTTATTTAATTACCATAAATCAGTTACACATGTGTATATATCATATATATACTACATGCATAAATCTATATTAATATCCAATATTAATACATAATATAATAATATGATAATTAATTTGCAAAATCAATGTGTATCATATACACATATTTATACGCCTCATACGTACATAAAATATGTATATTTAATTAATCAATATAATTAATATATTGTGTTATTTATTCATAATAAATGAACATTACTATATTAATTTATCACTGTAACACTTTATAGTCGGGATAAATAATTTCTTATTTGGTTATCACTATAACCGCAACACGTCATGACCCCCAATCATCGGAAGAGTCAAGTGCATTGACTACTACCTTTCATGTGAAACGATTACCCTTTAAATAGAATTATATCGTTGTTATAATATCCACACAGTCGTATCTCGAGTGTCAAACATTAAAAACCGTATTTTATAATCTGGATATCCTACTTTCTCGAAGTAGCACATTACTTCCGCTTTGCAAATATTTTCGAGAATAAACAATCCTTATAAGAAGGCTCTTTCAGATGTTTACTCCTACCATTAGGATACTCGATTCTTGGACGAACAACATGAATCCTACACATTCTTTAATATCACACTCAATCGCTACCGCATGATCGCCTCGTGGCTAGCAGTGATGATTATATATGATCGGTCTCAACACATTGTCGTGAAGCCCAAAGGTAGCATAAAAATAAAAGGGTAATGACAGACCTAGAGGCTAGACTAGAAGGAATCCACGGAGAAATTTTGTGTTATATAATTATCCCAATAGAGATACCCGAAGGAAATAGCTATTAGCTAGTAACATAATTTAGGTAGGCTAAGGGCACTCTTATCAGAGACCCTAAATTTTATCTCTAAAATAATACATATCCCCTATTTTACAACATATCAATTCCAAAACCTCCACAACAGCATCCCTATCCTTATCCCTATAACATTTTAAATAATATTAAATAATACATATTCTACCTCACAACTCTATTCATGCACATTAAATATTTATTATTTCACTCCAGCACCATCCATATCCCTATCCCTATAATTTTTAATAATTAAATATGTTTAGGGACGTGAATAGTACATCCTCACAAGTAGGGATGCACTGTTCCATATCCCTAAAAATAAATAGGGATAGAGACTCTGCTGTAGAAGCTATTTTGGGGGTAAACTCTATTTTTTATCTTCATTTTAGGGATAGGGCACCATATAGGGCTTCTGCTACTAGTGCCCTAAGCCCACCTGGAACAAAAAAAAACTTACTCCCTCCGTTCCGTATTATAAGTCCTTTTGAATTTTTCATACAGATTAAGAAAAATCATAAATGAGTTACTTTTTAATATTTTACGCCAAAATAGTGTATTGGTTTTTGGGATTGACTTATAACATTGCATTATTTAGTGTGAAAGTGAAAACAATGCATTAATCTTATATTGAAATGTGAGAAAAACTTATATTTTGAGATACCACAAAAAATTAAAAACACTTATATTGCAGGACGGAGGGAGTATATGATTGAATTCAATCAGATAAACCGTCTTAATCTACACCACCTATCGATTAAAATACAATCCATTTACACACCTGAATTTCAAATACAGTCTCCGTACTTGTTTACCCTGAAAGCAAGTTTTGTATGATTTTATTGTTAAATTACCATATTTTCCAAAGATTAAACAAATCATAAGATAGATAATTAATATTTTATATATTTCAATACGTTCTTATTTTTAACTCTAAAACTTTTTTCTGAAAGACTATGTTTTCATTTATAGGCCAACTCGTGACATCTTGCTTTGCTTTGATACCATATTCAACTTATAATTAACATTTTCATTCCAAGTTCCAATGACTCAAAGGACATTTAGCAAAGCTCAAGCACATGCAATTGTTACGTCAAATTGACATTGACAATCACTTTATACATCTATTAAAACCACCCCCTACTTTCCTCATTTCCAAATCAATCAAACTTTGTGTAATTAAACAAAAAAACACAATCACAAAATCATCATGTATGTTCTCAACATATTCTCCCTTTTCATACTATCATCTTTAGAAGCATTCTTCATCATACAACATTCCAATACAATCTTTCACATACTATTCTCAATCCTCTTCACAATCTTCATTGTTAATGCATTCCGTTTCCGTAAATCGCCTCTATACTTAGTCAATTTCTCATGTTACAAGCCTCCAGATTCATGTAAAGTACCCTTTTCGACCTACATCGACCACGCGAATCAGATCGATTTCTTGGACGCAGAAAGTGTATCTTTCATGACGAAAGTCCTCTCCCAATCGGGACAAGGCGATCAGACATATCTCCCGCCGGCGATACATTGTATCCCGCCGCGATCCGGCCATGACGATGCGATAAATGAAGTTAAAATGTCGCTTTTTCCGGTTTTCGAAGATCTGTTAAGGAAAACGGAGATTAAGGTTGAAGATATCGATGTGTTGATCGTGAACTGTAGCGGGTTTTGTCCGGTTCCGTCGTTGTCGGCAATCATGGTGAATAAGTTTGGGTTGAGGGAAGATGTGAAGAGTTTTAGTGTGGGTGGTATGGGGTGTTCTGCAAGTGCTTTGTGTGTGGATATGGCAAGTAATATAATGAAGAGTTATAAGGAGTGTAATGCTGTGGTTCTAAGTACTGAGATTTTATCAACTGGATGGTATCCAGGTAAGGCCCTCTAAAAATGCTACTTAATTTCATAAGGAAACGACCCAGGCTATTATTTGCGCCGCACATATTCTACTCGTACATCATTCTTCCTCTACTGTGAGAACTGATCTTGAGAAAATCGGTTCTGGAATTAAGAATAAAACCCAAAAAAACCGACTTTTTCATAGGTGTATTCTGAGAACCCACTTTGAAAAACTGCTGCTTGCTCCCAACCAACGAAGCCTCTCAAAGTTTCTGCTCATCATGCCAATAAGATAGGTATGACATGACAAAAAAAGCGCTTCTATTAATACCAAAATGCAGTAAATTATTTTATAACATCATGGGGCATAGTAAATTTTATAGTGATCAATGACCATAAAATTTTACGTCAATTTGCCTTGACATAATATATTATTCACACCATCTAATAATCAATTGATACAATATATTATTTACACAATTTTTTTTCCCGGGTTCGAATTTACACTGTTTAATAAATAAAGTAAATGTGGAAAGAAAAAACAAGATAAACAACGTACGTACTAGAAATATATGTAACTCCGTCTGACAAAATTGAACAATTTTTTAGTAATTCCATCAGTTAAATTGAAATAAATAGAGTGTATCGTATCAACGATGTAAACATATATTTATAACATAAGGCTTCTGATAGGGAGTTTTTATTGGATTGTACCGTCGGATGATCGACATAGTATAAATTTTGTCTCTTGTATACATGATGATTATCCGACGATGCAGTTCAATAAAAACTCTCTACGTGAGAATAGGCCATTTCGAAGATACATGTTTTAAAAAAAAAAACAATTTCCAAGAAAAATAATGCTTGAAGCCTTGAACACCATTTGTATTGGAAAAAGATCCCCGGGCGGTACATGATGTACAGCCTCATTACAGATCAAACGACTTCGCTTTGATCGTCGACGCCGCTTCGACGATCTTTTTTTTTTTTTTGTGTTGAACCAAACGACGCCGTTTGGATCGACATTGTCGTTTGATACGACAATGGACGGACGAAGATCCTGATCTGACCGTGGGATCGGGTCCCATTTGTATTGCCGTACCTCTGACAAATTTATTACAATCTGAACGCTTAATAATAAACACCACACATTTTACCACTATTCAATTCACTGCTCATTTTACCATTACATCCTACACAACACAATCAACACCATACATTTTATTGGGACCCATTACAACATTTCACTACTCATGTTAATCAAGAACCACTACTTACACATGTAGTGAAAAGTGCACTACACACTTGTGTAGTGCACATATCATTTCTCTTTCGTGAAATATCTATCGCATTCATCCATATTATGTGCAGTAAATTTTTCATTATATCTACCATATTATGTATGATAGGGAATCTGATGTATTTTATTTTGCATTGAGATTTTGTAAACTAGAAAAATATGTATTTAAAACTGTAAAATAAAAAATTCATTAAAAAAGCTGATGCAGGTGCTCTAAAATAATAATACTTCCTGTCCAAAATATAAGTCATTCTACATTTTTCTACTTGTCCCACAATATAAGTCATTCTACATTACCAATACAACATTTATTGCTCTTTCTCTATCTTACCCCTAATATATTACTTCCCCCGTTCATAATTATATGTCGCAGTTGCCAAAATCAAAATTTCTTTTTTATATGTCGTAGTTACATTTTCAATACATATTTTAATACTCTTTCGCTTTTCACTACTACTTTTTAACTTTTTAACCAATCAATTTTTCATATTTATTACACTACTATATTTTCCAAGATTCTTTTTTTTGGAATACTCATTTTCTTAATTTGTGTGTTTCTCTCAAACACGACACGTAATTAGGAATGGAGGCAGTATGAACCAAACAATTATTCATTACTTTACAATTATTGCATTAATGATAGTCAATGAGTATTTTAGACATTAACCTTTAAATTTTTGACATTCAACCACTTTTTTAAACTGTATGAAAACTCCTAGGATGACTCATATTTTGGACCGGAGGTAATAAGATACAATATCCATCATTTTTTTAATTAGTATGTACATAACTAGCCAGCATTTACTTTCAAGTAAAATAAAACTTACGAAACCTAAGTTTACTATGTGTTTTGACGGAAGCGGATCCCGACGGTACAAAGAAAGCGGTACAATTTGATGTGCACTTTTTCCGTCTAAAATTTGGACGGAAACACCATTTGGACGATCCGTCCAAATTTGATTTACTCTCTTCCCGTCCAAATTTAGATTTTAAATAATGCATGACAAAGAATTGCATCACCAGATTTGCACAGTCGTGATCGGGTCCGTGTTTTGACAAACTAATTGAACACTAACACGTGTTCGAGTAGGCAAGTTTTTCTTTTACCAATATTCATCATATTATACTAATATTTTCAACATATACACGTAGCATTATGTAAGATATAATAATAATTTGTATGGTTTCTATATATTTCCACACGTCTTTCCATCAAATAATTATAAAATAAATATGAACTCTTAAATGCATGTAGTTATGAAATGGAGGATAAGTTTTAAAATTTTATTTGTTACGTGTTGCCTTTTGAATGCATTGTAGAGTCAATTTGTTAGACTTATATTTATATGTTTGGAAACAGTTGCGACAATTTATGTTTAGAATGTTTGTTTTTTTTTTTTAAATGTTTAGAATGTTAATTCCTACAAATCTTTAATACAATTAAAATGCAACATGATAATTGAGATAAAACTAAGTATTTGTTTCAAAAAAAAAAGACTTTTCTTAATTATGTTAATGATGGTGAAATAAAGATTTGAGTAGTGTTAAATAAACATTTTTATATATTAATGATTATTATTGAGATAAAATTCAGTGTTACATCATGATCAAGTATATTAAACTATATATATGTTATATATATATGTAATCCCTCATATTAGGAGATTATGAAAACATTATCAAAATTGATACATAATGAAATTGGTACGTAACTTGAAGTTAACGATTTTAAGCAAAATGAGGATGATAAACTCATAAAGTTATTATATAGGTTCATTATGACTCAAGAAGTTCCGGTAGATTCTTGTTAATTATAAGGCACTACATGTAGTATATATCGTAGTAGACTATCAGACAAAACTAAATGTTTCGTCATGAAAGACGGTGGATATCACCTCTAAAATCCTCTGATATACATGATCCTTAAAATAAAACTAAGTTTCTCACCGTAAAAGAAGGTGAATGTCACCTCTGAAATCCTTTGATAGGGTCCTTAAGATGAAGATAAATTGATATGAAGTTGAACTAAATGTCTCGTCGTGAAAGATGATGGTTTCTCGTCTGGAATCCTTTGATAGGGTTCTTAAGATTGAGATTATCTTATAAAAAAATTCGACTAAGTGTCTCGCCATGAAGACTGTGAATGTCACATCTAGAATTCTTTGGTGGAGTCCTAAAGATGTAGATAATCTGATACAAAATTGTTACATAACTTCTTCAAAAAAAAAATTTGTTACATAACATGCAGATTTACCGAACGAGAACGATGTTCATCAATAGTTATTGAATTCATTATAACTCAAGTAATCTCACTCGACATTGGTGCATTACAATATGTTATTAGTCAATTGTCGTACCCAAATCACTACTACCACATAATACGTGTATCATAACAATTGAAACAATACATATAATTGTGTATGATATATGATTTATTGATCGATATGAGAGACACATAATTAAACTAGTATGTTGTGTCAATTATTACGAGAGAACTATTATAACCATAACCTTTTTCTTTCGGGTATTGTTAATTACATCACGATCGATCTATTCCGACACTATATTTTATGCAAATTTTGACTTTATGAAGATCGAAATCCGTTTTCAACTTCTCCTAAGTTGAAATCCTTTTTCTCACTCGATACTTTTGCATGCAGGTAAAGAGCGCAACAAGCTAGTTCTTAACTGCATCTTCCGCATGGGAGCTGCAGCAATCTTATTATCCAACAAGAAATCATTCAAATCCAAATCCAAATACAAACTCCTCCACACACTCCGTACAAACCGCGCATTCGACTATCAATCTTATCTCTCTGCCATCCGGGAAGAAGATTCCGACGGTTTCACCGGCGTCACCCTCCAGAAAAACCTCCTCCACGTCGCCGGCGACCTTCTCAGAACCCATATAATAATCCTCGGCAAAAAGATCCTACCTTTCACAGAACAGATTCTATACGCGGTTTCGGTAATAAGGAAGAAGTATTTGGATAAATCGGTGGAGATTTATGTACCCAATTTCAAGTCGGTGGTTCAGCATTTTTGTTTGCCGGCGTCCGGTAAGCCGGTGATAAGGGAGATCGGAAAAGGGTTGAAGCTAAATGAGAAGGATATGGAGGCTGCATTAATGACTCTGCATAGATTTGGGAATCAAAGTTCTTCATCTTTGTGGTATGAATTGGCTTATTTGGAGGGTAAAGAGAGAGTGAAGAAAGGTGATAAAGTTTGGCAACTTGGTATGGGGAGTGGGCCAAAGTGTAATAGTTTGGTTTGGGAATGTGTTAGTTCTATTTTGGGTGAGAGAGAGAGTGGGCCATGGGACGATACCATTTCTGAGTATCCTATCTGACCGAATCTTTAACGACACCACACAATTTCTACTGTGACACTATATTGAGGTTGTGAGGTTAATTACGCTTTCTAAGGGATGAACGTCTACATTCAATTGGTGTAAAGTTGAAACTCATGTATGATATTAGACTTTCCAACGGTTGAACATCAGTGTGAATATTCGACCCCTGGAAATTCGAACACCGTGTATGATATATCAGGCTTTCTAGAGGTCAAATACTCACAATGTGGTTCAATTACTGGAAAGACGAACATAATACATGATGTTCAGCTTTCCGGATATAGAATGTTCACAGTGAGTTTCGGTTGCTGGAAAGTTGACTTATATACGAGGTTCGGCTTTCAAGTAGTCGACTGTTCACAATGAAGTTTAAACTCTAGAAAGTCGAATGTCAACATCTTGTCCGACATTCGACTTTTCCGATGTCAAATATATAAAGTGTCAATCGCCGGAAAGTCAAAACCTTATACACAAATGTTTGATTTTTCAGAAGTCTTACATGAATGTTCGACTTCTAGAAATTCAAACTTTATATATGAGGTTCGACTTTACAACGATTGAACTACACTACGAACACTCAACCTCTGTAAGTCGAACACCATGTATGAAGGTTCATTGTAGTGCTTCTAAAATAGGTTTTGTATGAAGTCTCTAAAGACTTCCATATTTGATAGGGAATTTTAAAAACGGAAACGATAATGTCACGATAATATGATAATAACAATAGAATATGCTTTTGCACTAGTGATAATTATGATACATATAACAATTAATATGCTATATCTCATAATTAATTATGCAAAAGTTTATGTAGTTTTATTATAACTATTTTATTGTAACAAATATCATTACTCTACTACTATGCACCGGGCGGATCTAAAGCCTCTAAGGGTGGTCCACGGACCCCGCTAAAAATAAAAATACTCTGCATTTTACCTATAAAAAAATATTTCGGACCCCGTGAAAAAAATTATTTAGTGTGTTAAATATTTACAGACACCGCTGAAAAAAAGTTCTGGGTCCGCCACTGTATCCACCGACGACTGTATTTAACATATACCTATCATAGCATGCCTCATGAACAGTGTCTTGCATTAATAGAGACACTGTTCTAATATATATCTGCAAGCAGACAACAAACTTTTTTCCGGGTTTTTCTATCGTCGGTTTTAAATTATCATGCTTAAAATTAAAATTATAATCTAGACATATATGAATTGTTTTTTTTTTCTTTCTGAAACATGAAATTGACTACTTTATTAAATAATTTCATATGCATCGGTCGTGCTAGCTTTGGCTTATACAGTACTGCAAACGAAAAAGGGCATTTTGGGTCGTAGAGTTTGATGAAAACGACATCATTTCGTATCAAAAAAATAAAAAATATATCAAAATTCAAAACAATGTCGTTTTAATTAATTCTTCAAGATCCAACTCCGTCATGTGCATCACACTGATTCGTGGTGCATGTATTCGTATTGTACCTGTGAAAGATGATTCTCAAGTTAAAACAAGATCTTTATTTATATCACATTCATTCTACTTGTGCACCATTTTACCTGTGCATCACAGTAAAATCGACCTTGTGAAAGTCGGTCGTGGAGCCTTGAACCGACTTCTCGTAGGTTCTCGAGCAGGAACCGATTTTCCCAAAATCGATTCTCACAATATACCTACGAGAAGTCGTTTCTTTTATGAAGAACCGACTTTCATAAAATCGATTCTATTATGATGCACAAATAAAGGTGTGCACGAGTAGAATAAGTATGCTGCAAATAATAGTCATATTAAAACTTTTTTTTTTGGTTGAAGAAAAGTCGCATTAAAACTTAGTTGTGTATAAAAATGCAATTAAACTGTAAAAGCTAGTTGTTTATGTATATATATATATAGTAAACGCTAATGGTATTATTTTATGTATTTAGTAAACGCAATGCGGCACTACTTTTTAAGTTTAAGATTTGTTCTCGAATCGACTTTTTAATAAGCTTTTTTTATTTTAAAAACATACTTACTGTTAGATATTTTTTCATAAATAAATATTTTGATTACCGTTTGTATACGAGTTTCCGTATGAATTAATGTTATCGCAACGAAACGGGGTTCGGATTAATGCATGCATCAGTTCATTAAGGGATATGCATTTTCGGATTTTCAGATACATGCATTTTCGAACTGATATGTACTTATCCTTTCGTGTAAGCGGTTGCAGACGCTTTCATCCGTGAATGTTGGCAATCCTACCTTTCGCAAGCGAGACTTCAATTCGCTTATATGCAGATTTGCAAACTCATAAAAGACACAAGATGCAGATTTAAAATTCATAAGTTTGACAAAGATCATCGTAAAAATTTGAGTGTCCTCGGTTTGATTCAAACAAGTTTCATCGCTTGAATCAAACACCTATCAGATCCTCGGAGAGATTTTCATTTGATCCTTTATGACAATCGCATGATTTAAACATCTTTTAAAAGACAACGTTATTAACGCGCTTTGAGCTTTACTTCTATCAAATCCTAAGACTATATTTTTTTCCAATACTTATCGCTTTTAACATCCAGAATACAAAAATTAATAAAACTTGTTTCAGATGTCTATTTTTTTTTGGGCCAAATAAAAATTTTTTTATAGACCAGATCGATTGGAAAAGAAAAATGCATTTATCAAAAATAAAATTAACATATTACATTAGCCGGATCGAATCGAATCTACACGAATTTCTTTTATTAACGAAACACGATCGCCGCCCCGACACCGCTGCGCTTTAAGACGGCTGGCCTCTTTCTTACCACTGTAGGGCCGGCCTTGGCTAGTGGAAGTGTAATGCTTCGATCAATCAATATGCATCATAGTCATATTTTGACTTAATAAAATGCTTTCAAATCCTTATGGTGTGTGTGTGTATATATATATATATATTTAATAGTATTATTTATGTATTTAGTAAACGCTAGTGGAAGGAAGTGTAATGTTTGTTTTTTTTTTTTTTTTTTTTTTGTTGAGGTTTGGAAGTGTAATGTTTGATCAATCAATATCCATCATAGTCATATTTTGACTTAATAAAATGCTTTCAAATCCTTATTGATGTTTTTATCCAAAATGTCATAAAACATTTATAAGTTTTGTCTTATGTATAAAATAGATATAACCTAACTGACAAGTCTATGTACAAGCCACCTATATTCAAAAAAAAAAAAAAAAAAAAAAAAAAAAAAAAAAAAAGAAGAAGAAATTTATGTACAAGCCACCAAAAGAATAAAAAATTGAGTTGGTCAATGTTGTCAAACTGTTGTTCTAAGAATATATGCATGAATCAATGTTATATATAGACTTTTTTTTTTAAAGGTTATATATAGACTTAAGTTCAGAATAATTGTCATAAATTTATATATTATCAGATATTTATTTAGTTTTACCTAAATTATGTGCTTTAGATCATTATATATATATATATATATATATATATAGTAGTGGTTGCCGTGCAATGCACGGCAAAGAACAGCCCTGGGAAGCCATTGGTAGTCTTGATTTTAAGATGATGAAACACTCGATGAAAAGAAACTGAATAGATAATTGTTTCATTGCATTATGAAAGCAAGTAGGAACTGTTACAAGATTGAGACTTATGAGAATAGCGAGAATATACACGAGCAATTGTCACAAGATAGGATAGAGATTTATCACAAACCCGCAGGTAGCATGAATAAAGAGAATAGCTAGAAAGTTTTAATGACTTATAACATACAACCGAAAACCGAAAGCCATAAATTTTCATTCCATTACATAGCAAACAATTAGGGTACAACAGTAATTGTCCTCAAGAAGTTGTAAAGTCAATGCCTTTTCGACAAATCGGTACCATCACAGACGTCTTGAGCAGCTGTACGACGTTGGGAAAAGGGGATGAAGAACATGAAGCCGCCGATTTTGCCACTTGATTCGATTAAGCTAGGATTGCATCTAAGAACACGCAGCTGTACAACTTTGCTGCTTGATTCGAGTTCTTCAGATTTCCTCTTTAATGTTGCAGTGAAACCAATGTTTGTTAGCTTCAGTTGCCGCTTACCAAGTTCTTCAGAGGAACCGTTCTCGTCGTTCTTGTCAGCTTCACTGTATTGACCAAAAAAACACACACAAACACACACCAAGTCGAGTGTTTTTCCGGCTAAAGAAAACTGATGCCGATATATGTTCAAATCAATGCTTCACCATAAAACGCTGGCAAGATGTTCGGAGTATGACATGCACATCCCCCAACTAAACCGAACCAATGTTGGGAAACCAAAGATTGCGTGTTTGTGATCATCCAGCAAAGCCTTCGTCACGGGATCTGTAAGCATCAACAATAGCCTTTTATGTTTTCGCTAGGTTTAGTCAGTTAATCATATCCAGTAACAATGGATAAACAAAAATAATTCACCTCCAGGGTACCCAGACACAAAACTTTTGTGCATGTTTTCAGTTGTTTCATCAAGAACCCAAACCTTCAATGCACGATCCTTCGTAACCTAAAAACGTAAGAAAACGAGATGTTGAGAGTTGCAAGGTATATTGAGAAACCGTTTAAGGTTGTTGAAGGAATCACCTTGCCCACGACACTTGCCCCACTAACAAGAAGATAGAGACCATCAACCTTCTTAGCGGATGTCCAACTGTATCTACATATACCTGAAACATTGTCAATGTTAGATATTTTCGTGAATATTTCTATCCAAAAAGAAAAAATACTTCCTGAGAAACACAAAGAGACATTAAAATAGCTCACAAGGACAAATAACTTTGGCTGCAAATCAACGAGCCAGTTTAGAGTCTTTCTCATGATGTATTTCAACATCCCAAATCAACGAGCCAGTTTCGTGAATATTGCTATCCAAACAGGTTCCCTTGTTTAGAGTGTTTGTTGCTGCAAATGAACGAGCCAAAGTTATTAATCAAACTGAATAGATATAAACTGAAAGTGACATTAATCTATTCAACCATTTAGTAATATAGTGGTGTGTAGTGTATAGGGGTAGCCGCATGATTGTATTTCAACCCCTAAATGGTTGCTATATGGATTATGTCTTCCATTTAGTAATTTCCTGTCTATATTTATGTGGAGCAATTAGGAACCTGACGTGGATGCTTTAGTAATATTTTCAACCATTAATAAAGTGACATTAATCTTTTAAACCAACTTCATTAAACGGTACTTCCAATATATCAGTACCAATATATCCATCATGTGACGCAGATAGAATTCCTAGTTCTGGCATGAAAGCCAGTCCTCAAACCGTATCTGCAACGGTTAACAAAACCCAATCACAATCATTAAGATCCAATTGTCCAAGTAGTGCATAAAATATAAAAACAGATACAGTGGACTAAGTAAATTCCTCGAGTAAAGATCAATGACATCTAGCGATCTTAAAACCTTGGAAACGCTCATGCACACATACACATGGAAGAAAAAGGGGAAAAAGCTGTATAGAGCTTCAGATAATAAAAACATATTGACGTCAGTGATATACAATTAAGACAAAAGCTACACCACATCCTTCCATCAAGAAGTTCAAATTTCAGTGAACTATTAGATCATAAGAGCTCGAAAACTGAAAATATGCTATTCTTAGCACCAGTTCAAGATTACATGCTTGCCAAGTATTACATGGATCAAACTGCATATCTAGCCTACTTAAACAGGTCATATGGAGAGAATTCATATTTTTCAAACTCTAGCACTTAACATACACACGATAACCTCATATCCCATTTTAATCCTAACAACATTCAACAAATCCTGCTGTTTAAAGACACAATAATAAATTCATAACATTTGAGTGAAACCAAAGATCCCAAAACAGTGAGCAGAGCAAGAAAATGAATAGAAAGATAGAAACAGACTAACATGTCCATGATGAGTCTTCAATCCTCGATCCTCCACCCGGTAATTTCCATCAATAAGAAGGGTCTTGATTGGAACCTAAATATAATGACCAGAGAGTTCAAAACATCATCACTCATCATAAAAGTCCGGAAGGCCCCATCTTTACTAACAAACAAACATCCTGAACAACATTTCCAATTCTCAAAAAGAGAAAAACATCACCCATATCTATTGCAAGAGAGCAAAAATATACTAAAAACAGCTAAAAATCCCAGAGACAAGAAAGGGATTAGTAATAATAAGTACCTTTCTTGTAGCAATCCTTGTTGGATAAAAAAAGTGGAAGCACCTAGAAGAGAAGCTAGATTCAACAAATCAGCATATTTAAATAGAGGCAGTATACCCCTCCCAAAAAATAGAGGCAATGTATTTTCCAGAGAGAATGACGATAGAAAAAACAGTTGAGATAGTATTTCATCTACACGCCTAACTGGAGTGCTCAAAATTTCACATACGGACTCAATTTTACCATCAAAACATGATAAACAACGCAAACCGGAAATAAGATACACACAACTGAAATGTCCAAATGAATCATTGAAATAAAAACAACAGCTCTGTAAATGACAAACTAAAAGCCAGTGATTCGCCCTAACCTCGTTTTGGAATGTAAGGAACTATTGTTGTAATATCCTCCACATTCTTCATCCTCAGCAACAACCGCCATTGAATTCTTGGATCAAAACGAATGATTGGAGCAGCTCCCGACTGAACAACAGAGACAGGGTGAAGAAAGAGGGAAGACACCGCAGCCACCATATACACGATCTGCAAATAACGGATATTAAAACCTTAAGAAAGTATATACTACCGTGAGAATAGAAATAAATTAACGGATACCTCAAAACAAAGTCAACAACTGAGAATTTAAACCTTTGTGCAACTCAAAGTCTGCTTTCATTTCTTTTTCATTCATTCTCGTTTCAACTAAATTATATTTACAAATAAAAAAAACAAAACAGAAATATGAAACGCATCAAAATTACAAACGACAACAATTAAATTCGGGATATAAAAAAAAAATCATACCAGGCCTCGACCACACATCTTGCTTGAACTTCTTGGTAAGTTGCTCCCTTATTGCTTGAACTTTTGGTAACTTCTGGTAAGTTGCTCCCTTATTGCTCCTTCTTGGTAAGTTGCTCCCTTTTAACCCAAAGCAACGTATTTTGTCAAATCGGAAGCATCAGATGTACGGCGCTACAACCAGCACGTGAAACCCATCTAGATATGTGGAGAAGATCGAAGAAACTGCAGCCGCCGGGAAGAAACCACCACCTTACCCTCGACCAGAGCAAAGCCAGTGTCTTTCTGTCAAATCAAACCCATCACAGACGCATAGAGGTGTACGACAGCATAGATAAGCCATTTGAAACGGCCGACGCCGGCGGTAAACGTCAAACGACCTGGAGGTGCGGGGAGAGGGGTGAACGAAGAAATCGCCGCCGATAGCCATACGTACTCCCTCTTGAATGAATACCCTAACAACTTGATCTTCTGATTTTGTTTCCACTAAACCCATTACTGGGCTAATATTTGCTGGACTTTAATTTTTTGACTGGGCTAATTAAAAGCAAAGCCCAAACGCGAATTAAATGCAAATACCATCGACGTGGCCATGCATTTGAAAAAGCACAGCTTTTTATAAGTAAGGACTAGTGGCGCGCCGACAACGCACAACGCGCAGACGCACACTTTCGCTGATATGAATCGTGATACAATGATAAGGATGAAATATCAAACGCGAATAGGAATATATTAGAGCATTTAACGCTGATCGCTTTGAAAGTACCAAATACCAAACATATTATACAACAAAAAGATATTATTATACTATCGCCACTTCTATAAAGCAGTAATAGTTTGTAATATGCTAAGCATACATCATATTGATGTTGTCGCCAAGGCCGATAGTTCAACAAAGAGGGATTACAAGCAAAAGAGGTTTATTTAATACTACATGATAATAGTAGGATTTTAATACTAAGGCATAACGATCACCGCCACCGAGACTTGCTTCTCTTTGCCTTTCTTTGTCGGGCTTGTGTGAATGTCAAGCAGTTCATTTGTGGATGCGGAAGAAGCATGAGATGGATGGGTAGGAGTGGTGCATCTCCAAACCAGGCAACAAAGAAAATCAAGGCTTCTTTTATGGGAGTAGATTGTTCTGCTTTTTTCCGCGTGGGCAAGGCTTCGACTCGCCATGTTTTTCTTCGTCTCGGGAGGAACAACCGTTGTTCATCATCGTAGTGTCACCGGGCAGAGCCGACGATGACGGCGGACGGCGGGAGGTCTCTATAAGATCCATCCCGTAGCCTTCACCAAGCGTGTACCAGATCCTCGCAAAGGTTTTGGGGCACCAAGTGTGGAAGCGGTCGATTTTTGATGAAACATACCGCATTTAGTTTGTCAAGCGTCGCCGCAATTGATCTTGATGCCAAAGTCCCGCGAAAGTCGTTACTTGCTGTTAAGAAGTCACGCGAGGCGTTGAACACCTATTTGAATCATAAAATCTATGTTTTGTGGGCTTACAAACTCATAAGAGTCACCGAGCATCCGTGGAGCGAGGCCACCACTTGTTCAACATCCGTGACGCCATGACGACGCGGAGAGATTGGTCAGCCCGTAATTCCATAGGCACACGACATCCTGGGAAGGAAGACATAGTTAGAAAATAATAACGGTATTGCATATGTTATGTGCTACTCAAATATGCAAAGAATAATATCGATACAAAGCCATCGAAGTGTTAGAAAACAAATTCAGCTTGTATCACAGCCTCGTGTCACACAATTACAGATTACACAAATTCTCATGTCACACATTTGCAGACATAGACACAGACACAAAGCTTAGAAATTGTGTGACTTGAAGTCGACAGACACAAAGCTTACACAATTACAATTACAGACATGATCACAGAGACAGAGACATAGATTATAATCAAGCCTCAGAATACTTACATATTACAGACATGTGTTACAAAGCTTACAGACACAGACACAGATCACAAATTACAGACTACACAAATTCTTCAGTCACACATTTGCAGATTACAAATTAACTGCTTATTATATACAGCTTCAAGTGACACAATTACAGATGCAAAACAAATGAGACATACCAAAGGTTCTATCAACTTAAGGTAAAATCAAGAATACAATCCTAGTATTATATAATTATCAAGAGAGACTAATAATAATATAAACGTTACTACAAAACCAGTGAATGCGTGGAATTTACTTTAGATGGAATTGAGTTGTACCTCGCCTCACCGATCATATTCACCACATGAATTGCATGTAAGGTTCCAACCAAACAGAGCATCCACCTTTTATGGCGCTTTGGGCAAGCAACAATATGGTATGCCCGGTTTGGCACCGTGAAGCGGACTTGTCCAGACACCTAGGCAGTGTTGAGCTGTTTTTCAAACAATTTGTAAAGAAGGTTTTGTTATTCTAAACATGAAGTGGTGGGCAACTATGGGAACATTACCATGTTGAGTGTTGCAAGTGCAGTAGGTACATCTATGGCATCAGCAATGCTTGGAGGTGGCAACAGCAGATTTATATTCTTGTATGCTTTGTCTTGCAACAACTGATTGATTTCAGCTTTGTTAAGAGCAAACCTACATTAAAGCAAGATGTGTAAGCTTATGTTGTTTCTTGTGTGGGTGTAGACAAAAATAAGTGTATTATAATGCTTTTCTTACCATTCTTTGAGGATGGAGTGTCAAGCAACGGGGATCAATCAATATGTATGAGAACGGTCTCGACCCCAACGCGAGTCCCAGATGTGTGTAGCAAATATAATATAAACAATAACGATGGACATGTGGGAATAGTTGTATCTAGAAATTTTGTGGTAAATACCGTGGAATGTGGTTGCTTTCATGTTGAGTCCGATAATGAGTGGTGTGTTTGCTATATTGTCGGCCGATTATGTTTCCTTCAACATCACCAAAGTAGTTCCAGAGACCTAAGATCATAGGTTGTTTGTCATGAGTGTACAGGATTTGAGCAAAAATCAGAATTTGGGTTATAATGAAGTGGAATACTCAAGTTAATGGTGGACTCGATTTTTGTCGTAGTTTGCAATAAGTAAAATGCCTATTAAAAAGTGGTATCTAAGTCGTATGAAATCTACGGATGTAGTTGTATTTGTGTATGCCAATAACATACCTTTCATCAATGAGAACGAACTCACGGATAGTAGAGTTACGTGTAACCTGCCTTTGTGGGAATGCATGAATGGCAATACCTTTGACATCCGCACAAAGATTGCCGTTGTTGAAGGGTGTAAGGTGAAATATACAAGGAAAAATCTATAAGACGAATGACGATCAATCCTCCTTCTTTGTCGTCGTGACGGAAGAACTCATTGAATGGACATATAGATAGAGAAAGGCAACGGTTGAACCTCCGCTTCGAATCAACTCTACGGGAGTGTCATTCCTTATGATCCAATCAAGTCGTAATCCCCAACTTTGAAGAAACCAAAGGCGTGAGTTAACCTAGCATTTGAAACCGTAACGCTTGAAGCGGTTGCAAGTGATGTCTAAAAGTAATCGATATCTTTATCGTAAAGCATGCCGAGACTTTTGTGCCCTATAAAGACAAATGGCACACATATGTAATAAGTCGAATTTGGGTTGATGGATCGTGTGTTAACAACTGAGTATCCGCAAGATTACTATAGAAAAGACTATTTTGTAAAGAACTTACGTGTTGATCGACAGCGAGGAAGCGCTTGTACGGCCCGGGATGCCCTCCATGGTTTCCACCATCGTGGCCGACTCGATGGCTTTCAACAACCTGGACTATAATCGCCTGCAGGCCAATGCCCAAGTCCACCTCCAAAATTGCGATTCTCTCCTTATCGTACAAGTGCCATGCCAGATTGAACATACTACATTAATGGTATAGTCTGATATGATTTTTTTATAAAAAGATTTATAAGTAAGAGTGACTCTACGTTAGTCGACTCACACTCAAGATAATACATACAGATGCTACACATATGTGTATCACAAAATTCATACATACATACATACAAATAACAGAGCAGTAATATACAATTTAACATACACATGATTTACACATGTAATATATATAAACAGAGAGTAATTAACATAGACATGAAGGCAATCCATACATGATTGTATGAAGGCAATCCATACATGATTTAACATAGCGTAACATAGACATAGATCAGATTTATAGAAACCATACATGATTTAACATAGCAGTAACATACAAATAACAGAGAATGTAATTGTAACTAATGATTAGCTAACATAGATCAGATATTACATGTGTAAATCATGCCGAGCTTTATTTCAAATTTAGTTTAAGTCAACAGAGCAGTAACAATATATATAAAAACATAATATATAGGTTTTCTTAATGAGTAATTATATGCAAAGTTGTTGAATTCATGTGATCCACTCATGTCGAAAAGAAAACAAGCATGCACTAAAACAATGTATGGAAAATGATAGTGTTATTGGTTGATTCGGTCATTATTTGCATAGAAGAGAATGATACACATATGTGAATCACAAAATTCATACATACATACATTATTGCCTACAAAGCAATGCACAACAAGGTAATTCTAATTATTGATTAACTAACATAGAGTGTATAGTACATGTGTAAATCATGTTGAGGTTTATTTTCACTTAGTTTAACTTAACAAAGAAGTGGAACAATATATATATAAACATAATGTATAGGTTTTCTTAATAAGTAATTATGGAGATTGTTAAACTCATGTCTCGCACTCATGTTGAAAAGAAAACAAGCATGCACTCTAGAAACAAATACAAGGAAAATTTAGTGTTATTGCTTGACTCGGTCATTATTTGCATAGAACAACCTAATTGGTCAAGACCTCTTTGTAGACTATATTTTTTGTTGTAGATAAGTCAATATCATCAGCAGAGTTTTGCCGTATAAGCACCCTAACAAATGCTGAGGATTTTGCTCGTGACAACGCTTACGCATAACCCGTCCATGTGAAAACACAGTTCCCTAAGATAAATACCTACTGTAATCATCAATGTTTGACCTTGTGCTTTGTTTATTGTCATCGCAGCACACGCTTAATAGAAATCGAGTTCGCTTATATGGTACGGGATAACAAATACGCCAAAGGTTGAGTGGAATTCTATGAATGAAAACTATTTTTCCAAAGATATTCTCCCAGAGAAATTTCACTGTATGACATTTCTTTGTAAAGATTTGCAAGTCAAACGTGTACCGCTGCAAAGTCCTTCAGATGGATCTAAATTCCTTAGCAAAATGATTGGTGCATTCTCTTTAAGGTTAGTTTGTGTGAAGGCAATCCATTGTGGGTTAGACTATTAATTATGTCTTCGATTGTGCTTGTAAGTCGTGGTTCATAGTGTGATCAAAACTTGAATATGTAATTGTCTGTCCTGGGAATTTTTTTATCATTAGTTGATTGATTTCATCTACGAATTCATTTTTTGTAGTTAATATTGCTTTGTTTTCGCTTTAGAGTCATTGCTTGGCTATTGATGTATGGATATGTGAATTTATCACCTTAAGAAGGTCACTGTTGGTCATCAAGATTATAGAATGAGGCATTCAACAGGTATTCTAATATTTGCACTATCGTGTGTATTCGATCTTCCTTCGCCTATGGACATTAAAAATTCTGTGAAACATGGATCGGTTCTGGCTCTCATGTTTTCAGTAAGGTGAAGCTTTTCTATGTGGGGCCACAAAGGTGAATTAATTAAGCATGTATCTAGTGTTTGAGATTTGGTAGCTCTTTCAACTACCGGAAGTATTTGCTTAAAATCACCACCAAAGACGATAACCTTGCCACCGAACAAACTGCTCTCTGCTCATCAGTCTTCAAGCAAGTCGCTTAATGATTCTATGGCAACTCTTTTCACCATTGGTGCCTCGTCCCATATGATGAGCTTCGATTCCCTAATTAAACGGGCAAGAGCCGATTGTTTACTTACTCTACACGCGTAAGATTCAAATTGTTCAGTGGGATTTTGAATCGAGAATGTGCGGTTCTTCCACCTGGTAGTATGGAAGATGCGATTCCAGATGTAGCTTGCAGAGCATAAAAGCCTTTAGATCTAATTTCGCGAGTAAAGTGCTCAGACAAGAAAGTCTTTCCAAAGGTCGCCGGACCGTCGACAAAGAAAGCACGCGACTCATTAGTATATACGGTGGATGTGATAAGTCGAAAATGTGTTTCGCTTTGAGTTAAGCATGTATTTTAGTCTTAGGTCATTTTCGCACACAACGATACTACTCTCGATTCTGATTTCTTTAAGTAAGTCTTCGTCGTTTGTGTAT
The DNA here is from genome assembly GCA_026214975.1 of Gentiana macrophylla. Lineage (NCBI taxonomy): Eukaryota > Viridiplantae > Streptophyta > Magnoliopsida > Gentianales > Gentianaceae > Gentiana > Gentiana macrophylla. Next base: position 2,356,139 of record CM047816.1, on the reverse strand, counting down.
GTATTGTTTGCTGGAAGCACAATATAATCTTCTAGTTTTTTGCCCATCGATTGGAGGAATGGTGAAATTTGATGAATAAGTTTACGTCTTATTTGTGCTGGGCTTAACTAAAGATTCCTATTTAAATCTTCGCATATATTTTGTTCAAATTTTGTAAGAATGCCAAATGGATCGCTTTGGAGTCGGTAGAAGACAAGAATGCTTGCAAATAAGCGCCTAAGTTCATATGGAGCCGGAAAACGCAGTTTCGCCTAAACATAATTCCCTGGTCGTTGTCGAAGTTCGAGCAATCCGCTGGAAGCAATGCAAATTTCACGGAATGTACCGGAGACACGCACCGCCGGCGCTTTAAGGTCGCTTGTATGAAGTAGACATTGACATTCTTTAAAAGCATTCTTAAGTAGAACCTTTCACCTTCGTCGGATGTGCGCTATTATCCTACCGATACATTCGCCTTGTCTCGCAGACATGCCATTTTTTATGGCTAGTATTCCATAATAAGTAGTGGGAAAGTCTCAGATAGTACACTTAAGATTTATTGTCGCTTTCGCTTACTTTATTCATTTCAAAGAATTTCACAAGATGGTTTTTAGTGCATTCGAATTTTGCAAAGACTTCGTAAGGCTACGGTTTGTGTGAAAAGTGATTACCGGGTAATTTTCGAGGTGGAGATGTAAGCTCATTACAGAGGTTTCATTTCGCTCATTGGAAATCAATATACGCCACATTGCCTCCTCAGCGGCGATATCCATCGTGGTCGATACAAAGTTGTCTATTTCATCAACAACATTTTGGTCGTGAGAAAGGTTTGATGATTGAAAAGAACTCGATCAACGCTTTGCATATGTATTTGTAGATATATTTAATCGCTTTTATGGACGTGGCATATCTCAACATTGATATGACAATCAAACAAAGCAACTAAATATGGTGAGCGAGGCACCACCCATCCGTTGTCTAACCAAGCACCGCAGATCTTTACTCTATTCGCATCATTCGACGACGGTATGCCGGATAGAATCTAAGCCTACTCGTTTCATCCGAATAGGCTTTTAGGTACATATTCTGCATGTTTGGTTTTACGCATGCGCACATTACCAGATTAAGCGACACCACACGGGCCATGAAGCATATGGCTTACGAACGCTTTGAATGTAAAAGGATGTAAGTCTTTGTCGTGAAGCTCACCGAGACAACTGATCAAATTCGTATGGTCAGAAAGTTTTCGGTCGCTTTTCAATATCAAGAAGAAATGAACGGTGGTAAACCTCGCTTTCGTACTGATGACATATGTATATGCGTAAATCTCACCAAACACATTTTTTTTAAGAGTTCAATTTTAAGTTCCTCTACCTTCGCATGGAAAACCCTAGCTGTGAGGTCTGGTCTGTCCTGTGCTAGCTCACATGGCAGCAAGTGTTCTTTAATTTCTGGCCAATTCGGATTACATGTCATAGTTAGGAAGATGTCTGGCTTACCAAATTTCTGGACTAAAGTCATTGCATCTACATACTTCTTACGCATATATCTAGGGTCGCTTATTTAAACTTGGTGGCGTAACAATCCTTTGCCCTATTTTTGACGGTTCTTGTTCGACACTGCCGACAGCATCTACGATTCCTTGTAAAAACTCTTGTCTTACATGTTCTTGTTTTGATTTAGCTCTGAAGAAATCTAGCCTTTGCGTTTCTATTTTAACATACATGTCAACACAATATTGTCGGAAAAGCCTGGCCAGAATTGGAGACATGAGATTCATCATTGGCTCTAACTGAACTTATATGAGTAGTATTCCTCAGAGAAACAAACGATGAATCTTCACCCTACTCGCAAAGAATCGCAGCACAAAGGAGGAGGTCACATATAGTGCAAACACCAGTACTGGTGTAAAGGTAAGCACATACATGTGCTTACCTTCTTCTTCAAATTTCTTAGTAGAAATGCTCAAAGATCGTGAAGCTTATGTGGTGAGAAAGTGTAATTTTAGAGAGGATGCAATTTCTGGTGTGTTTTTTTACACCATTTTTTGAATACCTCATGCCATCCGCTGGCTATTGGGAACATTAGTGGGTATTGTAAAGGGTCATAACATCCAAAATAATATTGGACTGCTTTGATTGTCCACTATGTTTATATACCCTAATATCCTCGTGGTGTTATTTCACTGTAATCTTCATCGGCCGCAAGGAGCACTCGCAAACTCGAGATACCAAGGTTTGTTGTATGTTTTAAGATTATACGTAGGATTATGTTTCGTAATAACTGACATTCCTCTAAGTTTTTCGTGGTCGACAAATCAAGGGAAGAAGCGCATGTAAGGATTTGAAGCTAAGATTCTTACAAGGATTGTAAGATTTGAGGATCCAAATCTGGACAGCTAGCAAGTCGGTTCCTAAGTTCATAGTCTGTATCATGGTAGTAAAGCTGCAGATTTTTTGGTTCATCACCAATTGGCGCTAGACAATTAATCCAATGGTATACTTGGCCTTGGACTCTAAAAGCATAGATACCTTTTGTTCTTCTTGCTAGTTTTTTGTCATACTTTAAGCCGAGAGAAGTGAAACCTAAATGGTTGTTATAATGACGGATCATAACTCTAAAACCTCTGGATTCAGAAACAGATGGTGTTAGAAGCATGACCTTTAACTCATAAGGAATGCTAATCTCAGCAAGGGTAACATCCCCATCTGAACAACTGAGATTTGCTGTTTCATGGAAGAACTTCTTAGCACCGCAATGTTTGCAAATGAGACGGAATCTAAGATGCTAGAGAAATGATATATTTGTCGATATTCTCTCGCCATGAAGAACCTTCTTTTGTTTTTCAATCTTTGTGTGGGTGACAATTCAGATTGACAACAAATGGAAGCACGCGATTCATTCCTGGTAGTTTTTTTTGTCTCTGGATTTGTGGACATACGATCGGATCGCTAGACGGGATAGGAGGATCAACAGCTTGTAATGTAGAAAATCGCCGGTCAAGATATACCAACGGGCCGATGGTCGCTATGGTTAAAATGTCGACAAGGCCCTTTTTCACTTCAAATTTATTGTACCGAAAAGCGAGCAACAACACGGGCCCTCAGATTCAATGACTAAGTGTCAGATGAACACGGGCATGCATTTAGGCTCGACAAATAAGGATCGTGCACACATGGTCGCCACAAGGGTGGGTGAAAGTTTTTACGGAAAGTCGATAGTCCAGAGAAGCATCCAGGCTGTAAGATGCTTGGTCGCGAGTATCGGCTTTTTTTTTTTATTTTATGAATTGTTGGCCTACAATCGTATGCTATCGGGTTTGAGTGGACAATGATGTCGCTAGAGATCCAGCCTGGCTTTCCATGGCTTTTAGTTCTCATTTGGTAGTTGTACTACAAGCCAGACACTAAGACTTCACATCAAAAAAAGTAAAACCAGGGGGAAAACTATTCAATAGTGGTAAACTAAAGGAAACTAACACTTTCCTAAGCCATACAACCAGAAACAAACCAGATGCAACACCAAGAACCCTATCTAAGTTACACTATTACGGGGTCTGCAACACAGTACACTATTATACCTTCATCCATAGGCATATATGGATGAATAGCTAGCGTATATACTTTTTTGCTTATGAATAGCTAGCTTATATATTCAGGGGGATCTATTCATCACCAAAGAAATATATGCAACACAGCTACACTATTACGAGGTTTGCAATAGATCCCCTAACTATTGGGGTTTGCAATAGATCCCCTAACTATTAGGGTTTGCCGTAGTTCCCCTAACTACACTCACCTGTAATAGCCTTTCTTTCACCAAACAAACGAACCCCAACGACCCTGAACGATACACGCTGCAGAAAACATTAAAGTGTTAGGCATGGATGAGCTCAACAGTCAGACCGAAGCCATGGATGTACACGTAAAATATTTAAACCTTCACTACATAAACAGGAACCTGAGAATTTTGTTTAGCCACATCATGAGTAAGGTCGTTTCAGTGTCACAAACCTTATCTCTTGATACCGAAGGATTAGCTTTAGTATCAAGAAATAGGCCTTGGATATATATATATATAAATATAATTTGTTCGAACTGAAGCACATAAATATGCCTATGCGATAATCCTCACATCAGTAGATATATATTATTTTCTTACAAACACAAGATGACATCCACATGATATATGAACTAAAACATTTCTTAAACCTTGCTATCAAAGATATCAGGCAGACATGCAGTCATACAGAGACATTGACCATTAAAGACACTTAAGATTAGGCCTATAAAAGCTCAGACTATTGCTTTGTTACATGTTACATGTTAACATGAATTTGAGGTCTGTTAACATGTGACATGAATGTGTTACATGCTACATGCTACATGTTAACAGATTATTAAGAGTCTTGTTACATGTTTTAAGGGCCTTACATGTTTTCCAGCCTCACAAGTAAGTAACAAATTCATGGAAATACCTAACGCACCCTTTCAACTCTTTTAACTCTTCATAACAAAAAATTCAAGTTTAAATACATAAACAACAAAGCATACATACAACAACAACAACAAATGAGCTCAACAGTCATACTGAAGCCATGGATGTACAAATAAAATATTTACACCTTCACTACATAAACAGGAGTTTGAGAATTTTGTTTAGCCACATCATGAGTAAGGCCGTTTACGTGTCGCAAACCTTATCTCTTGATACCAAAGGCTTAGCTTTAGTACCAAGAAATAAGCCTTGGATATATATATATAATTATAATTTTTTCGAACTGCAGCACATAAATATGCCTATGCGATAATCTTCACATCAGTAGATGTATATTATTTTCTTACAAACACAAGATGACATCCACATGATATATGCACTAAAACATTTCTTAAACATTGCTATCAAAGATATCAGGCAGACATGCAGTCACACAGAGACATTGACCATTTAAGACACTTAAGATTAGGCCTATAAAAGCTCAGACAATTGCTTTGTTACATGTTACATGTTGCATGTTAACATGAATTTGAGGTCTGTTAACATGTGACATGAATTTGTCATGCTACATGCATGCTACATGGTAACAGATTATTAAGAGGCCTGTTACATGTTTTAAGGGCCTTACATGTTTTCCAGCCTCACAAGGAAGGAACAAATTCATGAAAATACCTAACTCACCCTTTCAACTCCTTTAACTCTTTATAACAAAAAAAAAGTTTAAATACATAAACAACAAAGCATACATACAACAACAACAACAAATGATCTCAACAAATATGCCAAGCCATTGTATGTACAAATCAAATATCTACACTTTCACTACGTAAACAGGACTCGAGAATTTTGTTTTACACATCATGAGTAAGGTCTGTTTCAAAGGTAACAAACCTTATCTCTTCATAGTGAAGGCTTAGCTTTTAAGATCAAGAAATAAGCCTTGGATCTATTAAGTGAAGTAAGTATATGAGGCTTGGTTAAAATAATTTTATAGGTCAATCAAACAGACAAAATGGATGCATCATGAAATTGTAAAGAAGGAAAGATTGCATCTCGAAAGTATTTATAATCAGAATAAATAATAACAACTATGTCTCCGTGAAATTAAGCAAACAGAAAGATCATAAATAAATACATAAACAACAAATCATACACACAACAACAACAGCAAACGCTTAAGAAAAAGAATAGAACTACAAATCCAAACAACAAACCTGCAATAAAGCTGCTCTCTGCTTCCAGATCACCCTTAGGAGCCACAAATCCTACACACTGCGGGGGAAAAAGGAAAACATTAGAAGAAAAAAAAAACAGGGAAAAAAAGTGTAATTAGGCTAAAGAATGAGACCCAAGATGAACCCAAGAACAGCAAGAGAAATCCAAAACGTGTTAAAAAAAGGAAATTTAAAAAATGCCTAATCTAGTGGTTCATTCCCAAATTAAAATGAAAATTGATAAAACAGGGCCAACACCAACGCATGCAAGAACCGTTCAGGCTAGTGAAAGAACCCTAACTTTAAAGACACAATCTTCAAGCAATTTTTAAAGACAAGACAATGGAAGGAGGAAAAATAGAAAACCTGGCCTTCGATTTCCTCACGGTTAACACGTACACAACCGATATGAAAAAACCTAAGAAGAGAGAGATCCGCCAACAACAACCGGTATGCAAAAACCGTTGAGGCTGACACACCGATAGCTACTGAAAGAAGCCTAACTTGAAAGACACAAGCTTGAACAAATTTTTTTACAGACAAAACAATGAAAGGAGCCAAAAAAAATAGAAAACGTACCCTTCGCTTTCCCGACGGTAAACATTTACGTAATATAAGATGTATATATACAAAGAGGAGACAGACCGCTTACACCAACGGAACAATGAAATCATGAGAACAGAAAAGAAGTTCAACTACTCTACTAAAATCCGACTTCTTCCTCCTTCTTTTCCACAATATCTCGCGGGCAGTGAGTCCAAAGGCTCCATCTCCGCACTGATGCATCAGAGAGCATCGTGCACCCACCGAACACCGTAGTCACAACTGAGATGGAGAATAATATGTGGTGAGAATGGAAGAGGCGGCTTTATGCAAATCCTACTGAATAAAACCCTATCTCTAGACATATAATGCTTATTTACAGTGAACTTTGGACCATCATGTAAAAAGCCCAAAGAATTATTATAGCCCAAAGAAATTAAATACTCCATATTGCATCCAGTCGACGTGTACACCCCCTTCGGTATTTCCCAACTGCTTATTATAAGTAGGTATATATATGTGTGTGTGTCAGAGAGAGAGTGTGTGTGTGTGTGTGAGAGAGAGAGAGAGTGTGTGTGTGTGTGTTGTATATATAAAAATTCAAAATTCTAATCCTATATAAATTCCTATTGGTATATTAGTATTGCCCTTATTCCAAAAAAAAAAAAAAAAAAAAAAAAAAAAAAATAGTATTGCCTCTAATAGAATGTGAATTGTGTATTTTTAATAATTACAATTGTAAAGAATACAATATATATAGGTCCCGTATGTAACATTCTAGAGCTAGAAAATAATTAATACAAAGATATATACTAAATTAGTATTTATTAATTCTAAATATATATTTAATACCACCCCTCAAGTTGGATTTAGGAGGAGTCCTAACTTGTCTCGCTGATGTAGAAAATTTGGTTTTGGAAGAGACTTTGTTATGCAAATCAAGAAGTTGATCCGAGGCATTCACACGAGCAACGCGAAGGAGGCCTCTTTGAACTTGATCATGAATGAAGTGATAATCAATAGCAACATGTTTCATGCGGAGAGGAAGACCGGATTAGCGCAAAATTGTGTAGTCCCGAGATTATCACAATAAATTACCGGAGTTGGCGATGGAGGAATGCCAAGATCGTGCAAAATAAACGATATCCATTTTAATCTCAAAGAAGGGCGCCGCAACGGCACGATATTCTCGCTTCGCTTGACGATCGGGCAACGTGTTTTGTTTCTTGGAACTCAAGCAATTACATTTTTGCCAAGATAAATAACATGGGCACCGGTAGAAGTATAGTCATCTTTATCTCCTCCCAATCAAAGATCGGAAAACGCATGAAGAATTAGGGGTGAATGGCGATGAGTCGTATCCCATAAGTAGATGTCCTGCATAAGTAACGAAGAAGCCGCTTGTATGTGTCCAATGAACGCCCTGTCGGTGCATGCATGAATTGAGATAACTTGTTTACGGCGTAACGCAATATCGTCGGTCGGGTGAAGTGAGGTATCAAGACTACCAACCACCATGCGACAGTGGATGGATCGGGCACGGGAACCCCACTTTAGCTTTTAGGCCCGAGATATCCGTAGAAAGGCAGGTGTAGCAACAGACCGTGATTGTGCAAGTTGAGCTTGGTTAATAATTCCGTGACATAACGTTGTTGTGATAAGAGAACCCAAGTGGAAGTAGGAGTGACCTCAATTCCCAAAAATATGATAATGTGCCGAGATCTTTAAGCGCAAATCTAGTAACCAATATATGTGATGAAGTGCTCCACACCGCTGAATCATTGCCTCAGAATAATTAAATCATCGACATATACAAGAACATATAATAGTAATGTGCCGTAACGATGAATAAAAAGTGAAGTGTCACCGTGAATTTTTGAATTTGGAAGCAATAAGGAACCCTTTAATTATCATACCAAGCCCTGGGGCTTGCTTTAGACCATATATCGCCTTATAAGCTTGCAAACACGAGAAGGACAAGAGGAATCGACAAAGCCACCGGCCGAGCAAGATACACCGCTTCTTGTAGATGTCCCCGCAAAAAGCATTATTCACATCTAGTTGCCAAGAGACCACCCTCGCGAGATAGCCAAGGTAAGCACAATACGAATGGTAGTTGGCTTGACTCATCGGATCGAATGTCTCAAAGTAATCGATGCTGTGGCGCTGAGCAAATCCCTTTAGCAACGAGTCGCGCCTTGTAACGATCGAGTGAGCCGTCCGAATTGTATTTCGTATAAAAATCCATTTGGAACCAATTATATTGAAGGAAGGATCATAGGAACGAGATCCCAAGTATGATTTTTGATCAAAGCATCATATTCATCTTGCATCGCAGCTTCCACCGAGGGGATTTTAAGGCTTGGGTGACGGAAGTAGTTCAACAAGGATTGTGGGTGTAAGGAGAGTGGAGGTTGAGTTTTTGAATTGGACTAAAAATATTGTTTTGGGAACGAAAAGATAGAATGAATCGGGGGGAGGAGGAGGAGGAGAAGGAGGGTCGGGTTTGGAGGGGTGATGGTGAGGATCCGTGAAGATGGGAGTGGGGGGAATGAGGGTGCGCTGGGGATGGGGATGGGGTGTAGGTGGAGGTATCGGTAACCAATGAGATAAAGGGAAGGCGGTAGGAGGATGGAGTGGGGTTAATGGAGGAATAACATCTTCAACAAACTTGACATGCCGAGATACATAGAGACGAGAGGAATGCGGATCAAAACAGAGAAGCGTGTTGGGTCGAGAATAGCCTAGAAACACACACGGTTTGGACCTCGCTGAAGTTTATGATCGGTATACGGGCGGAGCCAGGGGTAACATAGACAACCAAATATGCGAAGCTTATTATAGTTGGGAGGTTGGTGGAAAATAGACTCATAAGGTGATTTAAATTTTGTAATGCGGGTAGGCATACGATTTATGAGGTACACACAGCAAAGAGCAAACGATAAGGCCGTAAGGTGGAGGGAGTTTAGCATGGGATAAGAGAGCAAGCCTGGGCTTTCAACAATATGAAGATTGCGCCTTTTCAGAGATGCCATTGTGTTTCGGAGTGTGAGGGCGTGGTGTAAAATGAAATACCATTAGTGGCTGTAATTACGCAGAAAGTTGAACTCGGTGCCATTATCGAGTAAAGAATTTTAATTGATTGATCAAAATATTTTTCAACAATGGCCCTAAATCAAGGAAAGTATCATGAACATCGACTTTTTAATGAGAGGATGTAAATCCGTATATACCGCAGAAAGTTGATCAACCAAAATAAGATAGTACTTAAAACCATCGATGACAAAACAGTGATGTCCATAAATCAAGAAATAAGCATTCAAGCCGGACGGAAGTGGACAAGGATGACAAAGAAAAAGGTAATTTATGACTTTTGTTCTCAAGACAAGCAAAGACAATGAAATAAATCGAGGCGTTGGTTTCTAAACCATAAGTGCCAATTATTTTGCGTAAAATAATGGGGGTGGATGGCCCAGACGGTGATGCCACACAGTGGAGGCGCTTTATTCAAGCAAAAGCAAGTAAAGGTTGAGTAGGCCACCATGAGTCCATTTTTAACCGGACCACGGAGTAATATTTGATCTGGCCTCGAGGTCCTTCACAAGAAATTCAAGTGGTAAGAATTCAACAGATAAATTGTGGGCTTGACATAATTTAGAAATGGAGAGTAAATTTTTGTACATGGCAGTGGACACACAAAACATCACGTAAATTGATAGAATTAGAGGCGCATAAACGGCAGAGACGTAGAACTCAGATGAGAAATTGAAAGGGCTTACCATCACCGACCATTATATCGCCGCTGTGGATACGGTGTGTGAATGGACAGATTTTCAAGATCATTCGTGATATGACGAGTGGCTCCACTATCCAAAAGCCATGTGTGGGGAGTGAGGTGGTCGCTCGGGAGCAAAGAGTGATGTGAGCTTGCGGCCTGGTCGAATTCCTCCGGACGAGGCCATTCGGGTTCGGGTAAACTCGGAAAAGAAGGACAAAATTTGGTCGCATGACCGTGAACTTTACAGAGTTGGCACTTACCTCCATAAGGCTTGTGAGTGCAGTGAGGACCGCCGAGAAGTCAAGATGGTCGCCGATGGCGGTAGGATGGAAGCGGTGCGGTGGGGGGTGTAAGATGATGGCGTGGTCGCCAAAGGGACGCCATGGGCCTGAGAGGACGGAGGCCGATACCCTTGCCGACAGTGAGGTCCGCCGGCGCCGAAACGGGTCAAGCAGAGCGAAAGGTGAGAAAGTGACCCATTCCGGTTGGAGGTTTGTAGTCGAGAAGCTTTTCACTGAGTTCCTCAAATGATATCGGAGTTTCATGAATCGCAATTGCCCGAGCTTAATTCACCATAGTCAGCCCCAGATTGTCCGTAATGATTTCAATCAATTCATCATCATCAATGGGCTTATCAAGCAATGCCAATTCATCGCCTTTATTTTTTATTGCAAACATATATTCAAAGGATGCTTTGGTTACCTTTATGAATTGCTTTGATTTTGTCGGATGGTTCAATATGACTTCGGACGACTTTGTTTACGTGTTTTGGAGAATATCCCACGCACTTTTTCGACGAGGCGCGGCGCCACAAGCGAACGCCGCAATACGAGAGGTGCAGACGCTATCAACAGATGCAAAATTAGACTATCTTGCCGCTTTCCATTCGAGGTATTCAGTGGTTGGGTTTTGCGGTCGTTTCACCTTGAATTGTTTTCGCCGGAGCAGTATAGAGCCATCAATATAACCTATAAGATCATAGCCATAAAGAAGACTTTCAACTGAATTTTCCAGATGCTATAGTTTGAGGGTCGAGTTTGATCGGAGTTTGCGTGGAAGAGTGAAGACAATGGGTGTGTCACCATGGCTAAGTCGCCGGAGAGGATGATGGAGAGAAAGTGATGGCGGCTTCGAGAAATGAAGCGAGACGGGCGGAAGGGAAAAAAAGGGTTTTGGGAGAACACGATGCTAGATCGAGCCTTGCTCTGATACCGTAATAGAATGTGAATTGTGTATTTTTAATAATTACAATTGTAAAGAATACAATATATATAGGTCCGTATAGAACATTCTAGAGCTAGAAAATAATTAATACAGTATATATACTAAATTAGTATTTATTAATACTAAATATATACGAATACCCTCTGTAACTTTTTTTTTTTATTGTTCTCCACCTTAGTTATTTTAAACAGAGTAAAAAAACTAATAATACAGTCAACATATTTGTCATTTTACATTTAGAAGCGGGTGCAACAGAACATTGATAGAAGTTGTAAAGAGAGCTGAACTTTGCTTGTGTTCACCAATAGATCAATAATGTAATTAACGCAAAAAATAAACTTTTTCATTTATTTAACAAATAAGCGAGCTCACGGTTGTGTATTCAACAAACTCAAACTGAAATAATATTTGGCTCAGCTCGATTCAAGTACCATGTATTTAGTATAAATCTAATATTATTATTATTTCTTAGCATTTAAACGATCGAGATTTGAATTTAGGATCTATCATGTTGAATTATCATTTCTACGAAAAGTTTAATTTGATAGGAAATAATAATGAACACATTATACTTTTTGATAAACTGTGGTTTTTATTTATTATTTAACTACAAATCTCAATGTTGTTGTTGTAGCCAGAGGCTGGCTACAAAATTTTCGATGTATGAGTCAAAAATTGTCATAATGTTTATACTTAGTCTTGTATGTTATAACTCGTCATGGTCAATATATAAAATATTAGTAAATCAACTTGACGTATATGCATGCATATAAAATAAATTGACTCACTGAAATTTTCTTTAGCGGTCAGTTGTCCCATCTTGACATAAGTTGTAGCCACTTGTGAAGCGAATCTTATTAAATAAAATGACTTGTGTTTTTTTGTTTTTGTTTTTGTTTTTTTTTTTTAATAGTGGAAAATGGTGTTGACTTGATTAAAATTACATGATTTTCCACACCAAATCCAGGAAATTGCCTTTGTTCCATTCTATAAAGCATAGGCAGTTTGAAAGCATGAAAAGCAATGAATTTTCAATTATTTTTGAAGAAAATGGATTGAAATTAGACACATAAAATAGATATATTGTTGAAGTATATAAAATATTAATTATCTATTTTTTAATCAGTTTAAGTTTTTTGATATATAGATAATAATTTAGCATATAAACCCACATAAGGTGGATATATGTGAACATGAGCATTATGTTTATAACTCTAAAAGCATTTACAGTAACTACTATAATGTTTATTGTATAAAAAAACACAAGTGCAACATATATTTTATTTTTATCTGCAAACTACATATTCTATATTCTGTAAACTTTATTCTATATATGTAGTATGAAATACTTTGATTTGTTTTTAATGATGTAGAACTGTGATGGCGTTTTAAGATATTTATTCTAAAGACACCACTTGTCATATCACCGTCACCCATGTACTCCACACCCTACGTTACCACCCTCCCCCCCACCGTATATCGTATATCAAACACCGTAATTTAATATTTCATTGATTTCCATTGCATTATATTGTATTTAATTTCATTACATCAATCTAAACATACGTATGAAGTATGAACCTTTACAAACTTGTGTTGCACCCAATCACCTTTATGGATGTATCAATGCTTAATAAACATTTCCACGTTATTTACGGGGTCTTTATTTGCACCACACTACCTACCATGAATCATTTATAAAATCGACTCAAAAGTTTCGATTCTGATTCGAAAACCGACTTTCCGTAGGTCGACATGAATCGACTTGGAAAAGTTTCTGCTGATTCCAAGCATCAACGCTTTTAAGATCAATTTTATAAATGTAAACTATGTGATACATTGACAAGTGGTGTGCAACAGTAGAATGGGTGAGGGCAAATAATAGACACCTTATTTATTTCGAATAAGAATTTTATGTAATATTTATAAAGTTATCCTAATGACACAGACTGATTTTCGAATATTGCCTTTTATTTTATTATTTATGCATCCGAATATTGCCTCAAACTGAAATCAATCAAAAAGATAAAAAAAAACATGTGGGAAATTAAACTAAAAGATTTTTCTTCTTGAATGAGCTGAGTTTTTTTTATAAATAATCTAAGTTTAAACACAATGTTTTGTCATTCTTTCTTTTTGAACGCCCTATCTTTTTGAAAAGGTAGTTAGTGTACATTTGAAAGAATATTTACGCGCACGGTGTTTTTTAATGATGATCTAAGATCAAGATCATACTACAGATTAAATACTTAATTTTAAAATAAAAGCAAAGTCGTAAATAAATGACATTTATATTTTACACGGTTAAATCCCATGTGTTTTTCTGAATTTTTATTAATGCTGAATCACCAAATCATACTTGATCCAGGATCACCATAAAATTCGCCGCACGCGCAAATGAAAATATTCAATAATATCTATTTAATACTCAAAATTCCTTAATATGCCTTCGCGTCAACTGTCACCAACGGTTTCTACCCCGCCGTTTCACCATATCAATCACCACCGCCGCCGCCTTGTGCCACCACTAGCTGCTTCCATGGCGGCGGCCGCCTTCTCAATCCTCCTTCTCTTCTTCACTCTCTGCTTCCGCCGCCAACGAACCGTCCCCTCTTCAAACACCACCTCTAAACCTCTCCGCCGCTTTTCATATTCCTCTCTCCGTCGCGCTACCTCCTCCTTCTCTCCTTCCCTCCGCCTCGGACAAGGCGGTTTCGGCTCTGTATTTCGCGGAACTCTCAAACCGGACCTCAATATCGCTGTCAAGCTTATGGATTCCGGTTCTCTTCAAGGCGAGCGTGAGTTCCAGAACGAGCTCTATTTTGGCGGGAAAATCGATTCCGAGCACGTTGTATCCGTCATAGGGTTTTGTTCTGATCCAAAACGACGGCGTATGGTATTGGTGTATGAATTGTTAGCTAACGGAAGCTTACAGGACTGCCTTCTACATCGTAAGTGTTTTGAATTGATGGATTGGAATATAAGGTTTTTAATTGCTTTGAATATAGCCAAAGGACTTGAATATCTGCATCATTTTTGTGATCCTCCGATTATACATGGTGATATAAAACCTAGTAATATTCTTTTAGATGATAATTACTCTGCTAAAATTGGAGATTTCGGTTTGGCAAAGATGAAGTCATTAGAAATCCGGTCTGAAATTCGAGTTAAGAATGAGGGAAATGATGTTGCAATTGAGGAAAATCGGTTTGAAAAAGCTACAAATGAGAGAAATTTAGGGAATGAGATTGCAATTGGGGATAATAGGGTTGAAATTGAGGAGGAGGAGATTACGGTTTCTGGTGGTGGTGTGTCGCCGGAGAGTTTCTTTGTTAGGGTGGAGGAAACGCCAGAATCTATGGCGGATGGAGTGGATTTTTCGCCTGAAACGGAAACGGTTGTGTCGCCACGGATTGTAGCTGCAATGGCATCCCCTATAGAGATGTTTGGGATGAGTATTTCAGCGGATAGTTTTCATAATAGTAAGAGTAAAGAGAAACAGAGGAAGACATGGAGCTGGAAAAAATATAATGGTGAAATACGAAGAAACGATGTTGAGGAGAAGCTTAAATCTAGATGGATTAGGACATTGTCAAGCAATAGAATTGCAGGGAAAAACGATTCGGTCAAGAAGAAGATGATAGGGAGAAAATTAAACTGGTGGGTATCTTTAGATGATGATAAGAATGTAAGAAGAAGGGCAGCAAGAGAATGGTGGAAAGAGGAGTATACAGAGGAACTTTCTAGAAAGAAGAAGAAGGAACAAGAAACTGTGAGTGATGATGTAGGTTACATTGATACTGAAAAATGGTACTCTGAACCGAAAATCAAGAATCGAAGCCGGAAAAGTTGGAGTGGTAGTATGGATTGGTGGTCAGATGGACTAAGTGGTGATCTTCGAAAAACTCGAGGAACAACTAGCTATGATTCTGGAGGGTTTAGTAGTACACCTAGTTTAAGAGGAACTGTATGTTACATAGCACCCGAGTATCGAATCCGTGGCGATTTATCTGAAAAATGTGATGTTTATAGTTATGGGGTTCTTTTATTAGTTCTTGTAACCGGCCGTAGACCGCTCGAATTCACTGGATCACCGTTGGATGATTTCAAACGAGCCAATCTTGTTTCGTGGGCACGTGATCTTGCGCGAGGAGGGAGAGTTCTTGATCTTGTGGATCAAAAGATGCATTCTTTGGATCAAGAACAAGCTCTGTTATGCATTAATGTGGCTCTTCTTTGTCTGCAAAAGTCGCCTTCTAACCGGCCTTCGATGCAAGAGATCGTCGGAATACTCTCCGGTGAGTTGGATTCACCCGAACTACCACCGGAATATTCTCATGCCAGACATAATAAGTCAAGGAAAAAGTTATAGTAGTGAGTTTTAGTTGTAACACTGGTTTTCATAATTTGTAGATGATTTAGGTTCTTCAAGATTTTTTTTGGGGGTCCATTTATCTACCTTTTGTTTAGTTCATTTGAGTTGAATTGTTTTCTCCGTTTGTAATTAGGTTATATCAAGTGACAAACATTATATCTACTGTGAAACATATTCAAGATTTTTTTAATAGTCCTCAGATTGGATCTAGCGCATATTTTAATTGATGATATCGTGAGATATTTTCAACGTGTGAATGGATTAAATAAATGTTTATGCATGTTCTCCGGGGTGCTTCGGGTGTTTGATGTCTTCTTTGAGCCTCGAATACCTGCACAAAGACTTCGATACATGATGAGTTTTCTTTCTGGATTAGCTCTGATACTTAAGTAAGTAAACCGTCAAGGAGTTTATTGTATGCTTTGAGGGTGCAAAAGAGAGCGTATCTGGACATACATGATAAGAGAGTAATGTGCCTGGTGTTGTAGTGGCGTAGAAATAGCCATCATGGGAGATAAAGGGAAAACATGTCATGTCAGAAATGACTGAAATCGACCCACACTAATAAAGGTAACGTGCCTCAACTTAAACACTACGAGCCTTAGACATGTCAAGGTCTCAATAATAGGGTCAAACTTCAAAGTAGTCCTTGCAAAATTAGAATAGTTAGGAGCCTAACCTTAAAATTGAGGTATATCTCGAGATCCCTGATCGAACATATAAAGGTCGATATCCTACTATCGACCATGTAAGCTTGCATGTAGGGGTAACGAACACCTTTACAACAATAACACATGAATGACCCTTGAGGTGTCGTGTCGTGTCACGTGTCATTTGCCAATATTTTGATCCGTAGCATTCATCACACCCACTTTATGTTATAAGTCACGAATTATATTCCCATGTAAGGATATAGCTATATATATAAAAGATGAGTTCTACTGAACACCATATAAACACTTCCGGTACTATAATCACACGTAAAAATTCGTGAGTAAAATGTGGTGTGAAGTATTTACGTAATGCAAATAAAACTCGCCAAAAAAGTTGTCATGGGCCTTCACATATGTTTGGGCCGAGTTGTTTTTGCTACACAAATTATTGTAAGAATTACCATCTATCAATATACATGACACGGCCCATTGATTTATGAATTAAGATTTATTGTAGTGACATTTTGGATCCTTAGAATCTAATGCTCTTGGGCCAATTAATCATGTCTTAGAGTCCAATACATATTTCCTTTCACTCAAGATAATAGTTTAAGTCATATCTTTTCAATTTCTAAATATTTCACATTTGGGTAATGCGACAGTCATAGCCGTCTAACAGAACCAGGAGAGATTTTATAGTGCATGGTTTCTTAATGTTGTAGCAAGTGATATATATTAAACTCATACATTTTATTATATTTCATATAATACATTTTTCGATGATATAGACTCATCGTATTCAATGATGTAAAAGTGTGTTGTTTTACTTGTTGTGTCAGAGTGATTGTAACTTGTTTCGATGCCACCGATGTACGGTATAGCTTAAGTTCATGTGTAAGGTAGTTTGTTTTAATTAGTTGCCATATAGCTTAAGTTCATATAGAGGTATTCTAGAGGTACGTGGTCTTCGTTGTTTTTCTCCGCACGACGCTGAGTCCATCACTATAGTAGCTTGGTCTGATTTTATATAACGGAACGTTTCAATAATTACTTAGACTCATTATTTTTTATTAATCTAAAATAGTTAATCTAAATTACTAAATTCATTATGTCCTAACGTTGCATCTTAAAAAGGGTTTCTCAAATTGTTCTTGTGTCCTTAATTTATATTATTTCCATTTTTAAATTTCAATCAAATTTTGTTCACAGATCTGCTGACTAAAATTAATTCTATGATTCCTCCAAAAAAAAATAAAAATAATAATAATAATAATAAATTTAGTTCTATGATTTATTGCTGGAGTTTGCAAGCTTTTATTTTCATTCGCACATGTCCTTTTTTTATTCTGTTTTGTGAATGGTCACGTGTAATCATCACACTCTGAAATGGACATGTAATAATACAAAATAAAAAAGGGCTAATTATTTAAAATGACTGATTTTCAACTTATTAGTAATATGATGACTCAAATCTTATTTAGTTATAGCGACATTCTAATTTTAAAAGAAACTTATTTAGTTATAAGGACATTCTAATTTTAAGTTGATAAAGAAATAAGTAAAAAAAAAAAGAAAGAGAAAAAAAAAGCTCTCAAAGAAAAAAAAAAAAAAAAAAAAAAAAAAAAAAGCACCACACGGTCCACACGTTCAAAGCATTTTTTTTTTTTTTTTTTTTTAATTCACCATATTTTAAACGTCATATATTTTGATTTAAAACTCTGATCATCATAATTTTTCACTAAAATTCATATTTTTTCATTTTCTTTATTCTAAAATCAAATTTTATATTTTTCCGAATACATTTCAAAATCAATTTTTTTCATAAAAATCGACGCACAGATTGATCACCGTCATACATTGACAACCGACATCCATTAACCACCTCGACGAATGACCGCCGCGATTCATTGAATACCATGATGTATTGACCGCCGCGATCCATTGACAACTTTGATCGCTGGCATCTCATTGTATAAGTCATCAATGCCATCGCGATCTAACATCAATGCCACCGCTCTCGACATCAATGCCATCGCATAAGTCAACAATGTCTACTACATCGACATCAATGCCAATGCATAAGTCATCAATGTCACTGCATAAGAAAAAAAAAAAAAGGAAAAAAGGAACGATAAAGAGGTTTTTATTTTATTTTTATTTTTAAATTCATCATATTTATAAACGCCATATATTTTGATCTAAAACTCTGATCATCATAATTTTTCACTAAAATTCATATTTTTCGCCTTCTTTATTCTAAAATCAAATTTGATATTTTTCCGAATAAATTTCATAAATCAATTTTTTTCTTCATAAAAATCTACGTGGGCGATTCATCACCATCATACATTGACCATCTACCCCGATGTATTGACCATCGGGATCCATTAACCACCCCGATGCAATGACCGCCGCGATTCATTGAATACAATGATGTATTGACCACCGCGATCCATTGACAACCTTGATCGCTGATATCTCATTGTATAAGTCATCAATGTCATTACGCCGACATCAATGTCATGCGATCTCGACATCAATGTCATCGTGATCCGACATCAATGTCACCGCGATCGTACATCAATGTCATCGCGATAAGTCATCAATGTCACCTGCATAATCGCAATGAATGTCATCGCGATAAGCCCGCACCACCAAGATGATCATATAGGGCACTCTTGTCAATCTCTTGATGATGGTAACTCTTGCACACATAGTAAAACACACTTTACACTAATAGGCCAGCCAGATTAACTATCACCAGCAACCCAACCAAAAATCCACCAACCATAATTGTTGTAAGCACACCATGATTATCCCCACCATTAACCACAACTGATGAGAATATAGTGTGATCAGTCCACAAATAGCCATATACACAAAAACAAGGTCGAAAGCTATCATGGTCCTGCCCTTTAACAATTGATAGCTCTTTTTCATAGTTGCAAGCTCAAAAACCGGCTCCAATATAGAAACCACGCTAGCCAAATGCCATAAAGCACTTATATCAACCTGCAACCCAAGAAACAGGACAAAGACAACCATAAGAGAAAAGAAAAACAACCCCAAACAATGAGTATCCACATCTATTATAAGCAGCACCAGAAACCCAAAAAAGACTTAATTGTAAGCCACCATGGTGAGTGAAACCCATAAGAAGGTAATAAAAAGCCTCCTAGATCGTACTTGTGCTGCGAAAGCAAAAGGGACTATATCATCTATTATAAGCACCCAAATACATCATCAACTAATTAGTAAAACACAATCTATGAATGCTCAATGTTTCTCCTAGACGACGTTATTGTGTCACCGCTCGAGACATCAATGTCACCGCGATAAGTCGTCAATGTCACCGCATCAAACATCAATGTCATCGCGATAAGTCGTCAATGTCCATCAAACATCAATGTCACCGCATAAGTCGTCAATGTCCCTCAGATCGACATCAATGTCACCTGCGATAAGTCAACAATGTCCCCAGATCAGTCATCAATGTCACTCCATCAAGTAGCATGTAAATCGTAAAAATATTTCTTAATTCGGTAGTTCTTGAGCTTACACTTGTTTGTCAAAATGCATATAAACATAGGGAGACCGTAAGTAAACGAGGATCATCTTTTTTTCTTTTAGAAATACATACATATATATACACATGTATAAACAAGAATCAGACACAAGCATCGATGTACATCAAACATATCAAATTTCCAAAGAAAGAATCAAATCAAGTACTCGGTATCACTTAAAACCGCACTCATATAATTGTTCTATACTCAAATCAACTACTTCAAATCGTTAATATCATCAATGTCCTCGCATCAAACATTAATGTCACCGCATAAGTCATCAATGTCCTTGTATCGACATCAATGTCACCGCGATAAGTCATCAATGTCCCCGTGATCGACATCAATGTCACCGCATAAGTCAAGAATGTCATCAAGATAAGTCATCAATGTCCCTACATCAATTCTTTAATGAAGTGACAATGCAATCTAGCCGGCAAAAACCGGGTGTTACGGAAAGAGTGTGAGACTTCGTGACATTGAAAAATTAGCCCAAAAAAAAAAAAAGGAGACCTAACTCCAATCATCATTTCTCTTTTCTCCCACTTTACATTCTCTCTAAAATTTCCAAGAAAGAACACTCCACATAACATATATACATATAATATTACAAAACTCATGGCTTCTACAAATTACTTCAAACACATGTTTATTGCAACCCAAACTGCACTCTTCAACATATCGAGCAAAAACAATGGGAAGGAAACTAGCAAAGATTAAAATTAGAGCTAGACTAATCGATCTCGCCGGAAAGCATGATAGAACCCTTTAAGCCATGAAGGATGTTAGGTCATAAATCTGTAGTAAATGACACACTCCAAACTTTGTTAGAACACACAAAATTTACACAATACTTAAGTTTGTTATTAATTACACAGTGGAAAATCAATCATAGTCATTATACATAAGAATTGCTACAATTGAATTGGCTGTTGTTGAATAAAGAATGTCGAATTCTTGGAATCAGCTTGAATCATCTACAACTCTTACGCTTACTTTCTTTTGACCAATGAGATTTTTGAGCTCAATTACCAAAGGGAATCTGTCCATCTTTAGTTTAAAGAATACCTGGATGCATAATTAGCAGTAGATGATCGTCAGATAAGCATCTAAACTTAAGGAACCATTGTTGAATATGAACAAAGAAGTCCGCATTGAACGAAACTAAATAATTAGTGTATGCATATACTAGTCACTTCATATAATAATTCGTCAAGAAAGAGACAACAAGCGAGTATGCCTTAACCTCCTATAAATGGTCGCTTACTTCGGGATTGATTTTTCCACCTTCAATAAAGGCTTAAGTAAAAGAAAACCCGCCCAATTGTTTGTAAAAAAATATTGGGATAAGTCCAAAGATTTTTCCTTTTAATCATCGAATTCCAAGATCGAATAGAGATCCCTGATTCTAAAGCAATAGAATAACAAAGAACAAAATGATTCAAATGAGAGTCCAAGACAGGGAAACATCCAAAATAGGTACCTTGGCAACAGAGGAGGATGTGCAAGAATGTGAATTGCAAAGAAGAGCTCTACAAACCATGGCACAAATTTTCTTCGATGGTTGAATAGCTAAAAGCGACTTTCCGTAATTCAACCTCATAAAAGTAGAATGTAAAGGAGCAATCGAATCACCATCAACATCGATTCTAAGCGAAGAGTCAAGAATCAATCATCGTAACATGGGTTGGTAAATTATGAGTGAAGGAGCCGAAATTCGACAACGAGAGCATCATTCCAATTTGTAAAAGCAACATTCACAAAGCAGGAGAGCAATAACATGGTGTATTTCATCGGAATCGGAGGAATGAATCGAAGCTATATCACATTTATTTCGATTTTTCTTACCCATGGATAAAAAGCAAGATAAATCAGAGAAGGGGAAGGAAAGAACATGCCAAAAAAAAGAGCAAATCAAAGAGGACACAATGGATTGCCGGCCGGAAAGTTGCCAAAACCATGGCCGCGGTGAGATCAAATCAAAGAGGACACAATGGATTACCGCCGCCACAGCCACAGCCTTCCTCTTCTCCCCTCTGCTTGAATCCTCCGTTCGATCTGCATCCTCTGCTTGATTTCGATGAGGTTGCAGAGACGAGAGAACAAATTGGAAATTGAAGCAGCTTGGTATCGTACAATGTCTTTGGAAATCTAGAGAAAGAGAAAAATAAATTAGAACGCCCTTATAACCGAATAAGTTTTTTGAGTGTTCTAAATGATCATTAAAGTCTCGACGACGGCCTTATAACTAATAACCACAATAAAAATGAAATATCCCTTTCATGTCACACATTATGACTCAATTAATGTTTGTGAAAATTAATAAAAAATATATTTTATACAAAAAATATATGGAAGAAAAACTAAATTATTTTGACAAAAAAAGAAAAAACTAAATTATTGGTGTACGTGCAAATTTAGAGATACAATATGTGGATTACAGTCACTTCCCATGGGGAAAATGTTTGAATTGCAGAAAACGGGGAGACTATTGCCATTTATTTATTTATTTATTTTTTTTGGGGAAAAGGATCCAATTTTATTAAAAAGTTGAGTGGGAAAATCCGCAAAAGCATGATACAAAAGGAAATTGTCCAAAGCAAAAAACAAAAACAGGATGGGAGAAACAACAGCCAATACCACTAGCATAACTTGTGCCACTATCCCAAGCCAAACGTAGGCTGCTTGCTCTTTGTTCAATCTTGGATGCAGGGACTGTTAGAGGATAAGATCAATAAGGGTATTATTGTATTTACCTTATGTGTGTGAGGTGGCATACCTGTCTTGTACTGCAAGATAGGGTTTAACCTAGATAGAGTATATCTTAATGTAATGTTTTTGCAATTAATGATAAGAAAGAATTATTCTAGAATCTAACTTGGTAGCAGAGCCGTATTAGCCGTTAATGGCTGACGCCACCTCCGGAGCATCTGCTCCTCCGCCTTCTTCTGGAGTCTCAACTCCGCCGGCCTCCGGTTCAGTATCTGTAACCGGAGCTTCAGCTCCCTCTCCCTCACCAGTCCTCACTGAGCCCGGTATACTCTTCGGAGCTCTGCCGTCAACGACCATCCTCACATCATCCATTCCCGTTTCTCAACTGTCCTTTACCAGACCGTCGATTTCTTCCTATATCCCTCAACACTATGCTTCCATCTCATTTCTCTGGTCATCTCTTCTAGATCCACCGCCGTTTTTGCAAACAAGCTTAGCCGCTGTACCTTTCTCTCACCATGCATCTTCAACACCAGAGCTCAACCAGACCACCACCACTCTTACACCGTTCAGTACAAACCTCAATCAAATCTGCACCATCAAACTTGATAGATCCAACTACCTATTGTGGAAGTCAACAATCCTGCCAATCGTTCATGGCCCAAGTCGGATGCTCACCTCTTTGGAACGAATCTCCACCACTGGAGAGGTCTTAACAACCTACAATCCGACCACGGATTTCTTTGCACCGTCCCAAACCCAGCATTTGAAGAATGGACCACAAAGGATCAACTCATAGTTGGGTGGCTTATGAGCTCAATGAAGGAAGAAACCCTAATTGAGGTAATTGGGTGTACAACGGCTAATGAAATCTGGACTTGTTTGGAGGTTCTCTACAACAACAGGTTTGAGGCACGAATGCTGGAATACAAAACAGCCCTTACAAAAACCGAAAAAGGGTCCAAATCAATGATGGAATACCTTGCGTTGATGAAGTCATATTCTGATGGTTTAGCTGCAGCAGGGTATCCAACCACTAAGGGTGAGCTTATCCTTGCCATTCTTGGAGGTCTGGGCAAAGAATATGAATCAGTCATAGTTAATATGACCTCAAGAATTGGGTCCCTATCTTGGCAAGAGGTGCAGTCACAACTGGTCACTCATGAGAGGCTTATAGCCCGATTTAATCCAACTGCATCCCTGGAAATAGGACAAGCTGCTGCAAATTTAGCAACCAGGTCTGGGAATAATAGGTCCTACAATAAGAACACTGGTACTCAAGAAACTAGAAGAGGAAGAGGCAATAGAGGTGGTAGGAGATCCAGAGGAAGAGGGGGGTAGAGGAACAAGCAACAACAACAACAATGGAACTCCAAGACCTGTATGTCAAGTGTGTGGGAAATCTGGTCATATTGCTGTGAATTGCTGGCACAGGTTTGATTCCAATGTTGGAATCCCAAGCACTGGAGGGAACTCTAATCAGCACAGGAACAATAATAGTGCTTATATAGCTTCTTCAGACACTGTGAGTGATGCAAGATGGTACATGGATAGTGGAGCAACGAGCCATGTCACTTCTGATCTTAACAATATCCACATCAACTCTGGATATGAAGGATCAGACACCTTAATAGTAGGTAATGGTGAGCATCTTTCCATCCTTCATGTAGGTAATTCCACACTTTGTGGCACACACTCAGCACTCACACTCAAAAATATACTTCATGTACCTGACATCACAAAGAACTTACTTAGTGTCTCCAAATTGACCGTTGACAATCCTATTCTAGTTGAATTTTACTCTTCTGGCTGTTTTGTGAAGGACAAGACCATAGGGATGATGCTGCTGGAAGGGGAACTTAAGGATGGTCTGTATCAGTTAAAGTTGCCTAAGGAGTCTAGCCAGAGCTCTCCTCACTCCAAGAATTCCTCTCTTATTGTTATTCAGTCTAAGTCTAAGTTGAATGAGTCTGTAAGCCAATGTGTCCCCATAGAGTCCTTTGTTTGTTCTGTGAACTCTCAAGAAAAAGCCATTCTGTGGCACATGAGATTAGGACATGCTTCTAGTAAGGTCATAGACCAAGTTTCTAAGCTGTGTAATCATCTTATTAATAAAATGTCTGTGTTTTATGAGGCTTTCCAGTATGGAAAACACCATAACTTGCCCTACACATCAGATCTCAAACTAAAACCACTCACCCTATGGATCTCATACACTCGATCCCATGGGGACCTTCCCGATCAGTCCACTAATGGGTACACCTACTACATACACTTTATTGATGACTTCTCCAGATTTACTTGGATATATCCATTGAAACTAAAATATGATGCATTAAAGGCCTTTCTCAATTTTAAATCCCTGGTTGAGAACTAATTTGGAACCACCATAAAAACTCTGCAATCTGACTGGGAGGGGGGAATACATGACCTTTGAACCAATTCTGAAACAACATGGCATTATCTTCAGACACTCCTGTCCTTATGCACATGCCCAAAATGGCAAGGCTGAACGCAAACACAGACACATAGTTGAATTAGGTCTCACTCTTTTTGCTCAGGCTGCCATGCCACTTAAATTTTGGCGGGAGAGCTTCAGATAGGCTGTGTCCATTATTAATGCTCTTCCCCCTGTTCTATCTCAGAAGTCTCCCATTGAAGTCCTTAGTGGCAAATTATCCAACTATGACACCTTCAGAGTATTTGGATGTGCTTGCTATCCCTACTTAAGACCATATCAAAATCATAAGTTCCAGTTCCATACCAAACAATGTGTCTACCTAGGAACCATTCCCGGTCACAAAGGTTATGTGTGTTTAGAGCCATCTGGAAGACTTTATGTTTCCAGAGATGTGGTATTTAATGAGAACCACTTTCCCTACAAAACATGATTTCCTAGCAAAATCTCTACTCCTGTTTTTGTGTCCAATGAAAGTCAGAACCAAGAACCTATTGTGTCTGTTTCAAGTATTCCAGGGCAACATTTCTCTATGAGCAATACTGATACAGGCCATCATACAGCAGCACCTTCTGAGGTTCCCAACACACCTCCAAGATCACATCAGTCTGTTGAATCACAATTTCAACCTCAAAATTCTCCTACAAACACACCTTCATGTGGTCACTCACAGTCATCATCTCCACCAACAATGCAACTATTACCATCTAGTTCACCAATACAATCACCATCACCATCAACAACAACAATGTCCACCTCATCATCATCTCCACTGACCTCTCCATCACCATCACCTTTATCTATGCCTTCTCCACCACCCCAACCTGTTCCACAGCATCACATGCAAACCAGGTCAAAAAGTGGTATACATAAACCCAAAACCTTTTCCTTTCTAGCCACACATGATGCTCACCCTTATCCTGCTGAACCCACCAAGGTGTCTGATACTTTACAACAGGTTGAATGGAATGAGGCAATGCAGGATGAATATAGAGCTTTAATTCAGAATCAGACCTGGGAACTTGTCCCTCCAAACTCAAACTACAAACTAGTGGGCAACAAGTGGATTTTTAAATTACAGTTAAATGGTGATGGTACAATTCAAAAGCACAAGGCCAGATTAGTTGCTAAAGGTTTTCTTCAGACACAGAAACATTTAGCCCTGTTGAAAAGCAAGTACCATCAGGGTTATTCTAGCCCTTGTTGTAGTATGTCAGTGGCAGATCAATCAAGTAGATATCAATAATGCCTTCCTCAATGGCACACTGAAAGAAGCTGTATATATGCCTCAGCCTGAAGGCTTTGTTGATCCAAGCAAGCCACATCATGTTTGCTGCCTTAAAAAGGCATTGTATGGCCTCAAGCAGGCCCCTAGGGCATGGTTTGAAGAGTTAAGACAACACGATTATTCATCTTCAAAAGAGACATTTCCCTACTCTATGTTCTTGTGTATGTGGATGACATTCTGGTCACTGGCAACAGGTCTGCTCTCATTCACAAGTTTATTCAGATGTTGCACAACAGGTTTGCTCTAAAAGACCTTGGTCATGTCAGTCCTTTCCTAGGCATGCAGGTTTACAGAGATACCACTGGCTTGTATCTTAGCCAGCACATGTATGCATTTCAGTTGTTACAAAAACTTGGATTCACCAACCTTAAATCCTGCCCTACACCAATGGCAGTTGGCACTGACTTGACCAGGACTGATAGTCCATTCATGGATAACCCAACACTGTATAGAAGTGTTATTTGTTAGGTGTAGTGCCCGAAAGACAATTTGTGTAATTGTTTTGGTGACATAATTTATCTCACCTTATTACTTGCTTTGTGCTTGTAAGTAATAACACTGCTGCAAACCCTAAGTATATCAGTATGTAACCGCTTAACTCAGTGTATGGCATACACGTGAGGATTGAGTTAGTGGAGATATGCTTAAACTGTTAGTCCATGGTGAACTTAATCAGAGTATAGGGTCTCTTGATTAAAACACCAATAATGCGCCTAGAACACCTTAGAGTGTGATAGTCTTATCCGGACTATCGGTAGAGGGTACCTACGTGGGGCATTTAAATATGATGGCATTCATATAGGACTGGACCGATTTAATCTGAATTTCTCGATATAATTCCGTAATCGAGGAATCTTATTAAATCATTAGATGATCATATATGGATCAATCTTAATCCTGAGGTGATCACAGGGTGCTGCTTGTCTCGGGGTAGTGTTTGATGTGTTAGTTACGGTTCACTTAAATATGTGTTCCAAGCCACTTCTCATTGGCACTATCTCCGCGATGAGTGAGTAGTTACGATTTTTCTGGACATGGAATCCATTCCTTCCTCTGCGGGAAGTAGAGAGACGATCCCCTTGTTTGTTCGCCCTAAGAAAGTGATCGATCGGCCGAGTTCATATTAGACTAATTGATCACTAGTCAGATATGTGAACTAATTGATCATCAAGGGGGTTAATGGTAAATAAGGATAAGATATTTTGAGTCGGGTTCACGGAGACTTCCCACTCGAGAATGGGCGATCTATGGAGGGTTAATCCGTATGTATTGATTATATCAATGGACGATATTCACTCTACATGGGTTGAGTATAAATATACATCTATAATCGGTAGAGTTCGGGCCGGGTTTATGGTGGCGTAATCCTGGAATTAATAATTAATGTACTTATTACATTCGATGAATAATTAATTATTGAAGTTTATCTGGTTATAGTCCATGGTCCCCAATGTAAGCTTCTATAATTCGGGCTGAAATTCTTGTTTATTTGGGCCTCATTGATAATTAATTGTTTGGGCTAATTAATTGATATGCATGAATATTATTTAGTTGTCTTTAAATAATATAATATCTGTAAAAGACATTTTTATGGGCACAGTGGGCTTAGTGTGGCGCTAATATATGTCTTGGATTTTCCAAGAAATTAGTTTTCTTGGATAATGACATATTGTGTAATTAGTTATTTATTTGTTAAATAATTAATTGGATAAATAAAAGAAAATAATTTATTTATTATTTATCTCTTAACTATAAGGATAATTATATTTTCTTATTATAAGATTATAATTATCTCTTATTTTTATTGGATAATAATAATTAGAATTATCTCTTTTATTTTGTTAAACCGATTGGGTATAGGTTTTCTCTCTTGGATTTTGCTTATAAAAAGAGAGTTCTCCCCGAGCCCTAGGTGAGGAGAAGACCACGAAATTCATAGAAAAAAAAAGGCTAAGGAGTTCGATCCTTAGCTCCACCCGGTTGAAGAAAAACTCAGGGTTTTTTTCTCGGTTGCATATCAAGGAGGTTCCAATTCCAAGAATCGGTGTCCACCAACCACCGTTTGGAGAACACATTGGAAGATCAAGGCATCTCATCCTAAGATTAAAGCTTTTCTTCCCACTATTGGTAATATGATCTTAACCCCCTTGTAGTAGTTAAATCCTTTGTTTGTGTATTGTGATGTATAAATCGTGATCCATCCGCTACGCGTAGATCTAACTCGTTTAGATCTAAGATCCTACATCCTTCATTATTGGGGCTCTCCAGTACATGACTTTCACCGCACTGGACTGGCCTTTCTGTAAATTCCTTGAGTCAGTATATGCAGCAACCTAGAGTATATCACTGGCAGTTGCTCAAGAGACTTCTCAGATATGTACAGGGCATCATAGACTATGCCCTACACTTTGTTCCAAATCAGGGAATTCATCTTGTTGGATATTCAGATGCTGATTGGGCTGTGACAAAGTGACGATGAGAAGATCAATTGCTGAGCTCATTGTGTGTATCTATGTGGCTCCCTAGTCTCTGGAGTTCTAAAAAGCAAGAAGTTGTCTCCCGCATAAAGACCGAGTGCGAATATCGATCCTTGGCAAATCTGCTCTTTGAAATCAAAGTGGCTCACCTCTCGCTATATCCGAGCCGCCCCTCCTCTTCCAAAAACAGCTACATTATGGTGTGACAATCTTAGTGCTCAAGCTCTCGCCTACAACCATGTCTTCCACAATCGCACTAAGCATGTGGAAATTGATATTCATTTCATCAGAGATAAAGTATTGAAAGGGGACCTGCAGATCAAACACATTCCATCCACTGAGCAAACTGCTGACTGTTTTACTAAACCACTATCCATCACCAAGTTCAGCCAATTCATAGACAATCTTCAAGTGGTTAAGCACCCCTTTCGATTGAGGGGATGTTAGAGGATAAGATCAATAAGGGTATTATTGTATTTACTTTATGTGTGTGAGGTGGCATAACTGTCTTGTACTGCAAGATAGGG
Organism: Gentiana macrophylla; assembly: GCA_026214975.1. Taxonomy (NCBI): domain Eukaryota; kingdom Viridiplantae; phylum Streptophyta; class Magnoliopsida; order Gentianales; family Gentianaceae; genus Gentiana; species Gentiana macrophylla. Next base: position 2,326,848 of record CM047816.1, on the reverse strand, counting down.
TTTAACCTAGATTGAGTATATGTTAATGTAATGTTTTTGCAATTAATGATAAGAAAGAATTATTCTAGAATCTAACTGGGACGTTGTATGTCCGGATCACGGTGGACTTGATTTAGCCAATACCAAAGAGCACGGGCGGATCCAGCCCTTTAGAGTTGGGGTGTATGGACCCACTTAAATTTTCGGATGAATTTACTAATATATCACTCTTATAATATTAAAACTGTGTATGTATATTATTTCAGACAATTTTTAATATAATTATTCACTTAGTTCAACTGATTATGAGCTTTGTCATTTATTAAGGTATTCAAAACCGCACTATTGAAACTTTTTCCACTATTTTTTTAATTTGGTCTCCGCCATCGCTTGCCAAAGAATGTATGTCGTCTCGCCAAGAGGAAGGCCAATTCTTCCTAGATGAGTGATTATGGATATTTCAGCTTACCCATTCGGCAGTTGTGCTTATATTGAAAAAATCCGACCACTTGGAGGGTGGTAGCAGGGTCTTCCATAGGTATTTGGATCCATTACAATATCGTAATGCATGAAGAGTGGTTTCATCATGGTTCGTACAAAGATTGCAAGTTGGGGAGCGACTCACTTGCCTGTGGTGCCAGAGGGCCAAAGTCGGCAAAGCTTAGTGGCTAGCGCAGAGGCGTCCCTGTCTAAATATAGGCCAAAGCAAATTTAAATATTATTTTAGTAGCCTTCTAAAAATAGTTAACAAAACAATATATATTGTTTTCGCTTTAGCAAGAATAGAACATTGGTTGCTTATCGAGTTATATTGATCGCTACAATTTAGAAAGAATACCTTATTTATTTTCAAAATGCAATATATATATATATATATACTTTGAGATTCTGATTTACTAGTACTTAAATTCATAGTTTTGAAGGTAGCAGGGCGCCCTGCTAGCCTGCCAAAGGAGGAAATTTAGACGAGCAGGACCTTGAACCTTCCAAATTGATGACCAGATTTGATCATGATGACCGCTGAAGGTGGGCCGAAGGTAGTGATAGCCATCAGCAACTGTACATTTGTGTTTCGCATTTCTTGCCAAATAATGCCCCGCCGATAATACCAACCCATTTATGAGTCTACGGGCAGTATTGCATATATGTTTCCAAATCAAAGGGTCGGTGGGTTTAGGAGATTCGAAGGAGCTACCATATTTCATAATTAAGTCTAATATGGCCTCAATTGCCCAAATTAATTAGTAATTCAACAATTAATGGTGGACAATTTGCTAAAAAAAATAAAGAAAACAATTAATGGAGGAATAAGAACATTTGCTTCAGACAATTTCAAGAGAATACTTATTTTTTAAATTTAAACATCATATCTTTTTTTATTTTTATCCTCATTTTATGCTATTCTTCTTTCTATATATTCAAGTTTTGTTTTTTTTTCTTTGAAAGAAAAAGGAAACTTTTATTCTTCACAATCAGTGGAAACATCAAAGGAAATATTTGGATGGGGTAGGTTCCATATTTAACAGTTCCAACAAGATTTTGACATTCTCGAATTAGAAGACGAGCCGCGACATTTCCCCTTAACGAAAGATATTGAAGTTAACACATAGCATCTCATGTGTTAAATACAAGTTCAAGTGTCTTTGGAGCATTTGATCAAACACTTCACCACAAAACCGTTTAATCAGTTTGTTGGAGCGGTTTATGGTAGTTAAAGTAGTTATAGTAGCTGATTCACCACCTATATATACATTACTGGTGTGTAACATTAGGAACTAACAAGAATCAATTAGAAAAATCATCAAAACATGCTGTTGTATTCGAATTCATGTACACAGTGACATTGTATTCATTCATTGACCCTAATCCTTATTTTTTCAGTTTTCTGTAAGTTTTCTTTCGTTCTTTCTTGTTAATTTATCAATTTCTTCATGGTATCAGTGCTTTAAAAGCTCCATTTCATTGCGTAATACTCTGTTCCATAGAAACACCCGTTTCCTGGTGTTCTTGACATTCTTGAAGGAACTTCTTTGCTTCTTTGCTTTGTTCCTGCAATTTCCTGGTTTCTTTTGAGTTCGCTTTCTCTGCAATTATGGATGCTGCTTCCCAGAATCAAGGGATTCTACCTGGTAGTCAACTTTATCTTTATCCTAATAAAAATCCGACGTTGGTATTAGTTCAGCTGTTGCTTACCAACAAGAACTGCCATTCATTGAGCTATTCGATGAAGATGACTTTAATCACAAAGAATAAGATAGGGTTCATCGATGGTTCTATCACTAAGCCTCCTATAACTTCCCAGAATATCATGTTTGGCTTCAATGCAATACTTTTGTGATAACTTGGATTGTCAATTCCGTTATGCCCAACATTGCACGGTCTGTTATTTATAAAGAAACAACAAGAGAAGTATGGTTAGATTTGCATTCATGATTTTATAGATTAGATGTTTTCCATCTAGGAGACTTGCAAGAACAGTTTCATGTTCTTAAACAAGGGGATTTGGATGTTACAACTTACTTTACATAGCTGAAAACACTGTGGGATGAAATAGCTGTTATGAGACCTGATCCTGTGTGTTCTTGCAATCATAGATGTCATTGTGATGTTACTAGCACTTTTCTTTGGTTATCTTGAAACTAATAAAGTGGTAGAGTTCTTAAGATTCCTGAATTCAGAGTTTTCACAAGTCTTGACACAAGCACACTTGATGGTGCCAATGCCAGACCTGCATTCTGTTTTTGCTATGGCTTTGAAGTTAGAGGGTCAAAGGGAATCGAACATAGGTTTCCATATGCCTGACCTTATATAATAGGCCCTTTAACAATAATCCATCAAGTGTTGTGTCCGCCACTACAGAAATCCTCAAAACTTTAATGTAAAATGCCACTAATAATATTGGGAACTTCAAAAAGAAAGTACGGGACAATTGGCTGGTAAAAAGGTACAATGTACCTTTTGTGGGTTCACAGGACATACAGTGGATAAATGTTACAAAAAGAATGGCTATCCACCTGGTTGGAAACCAAGAAGTAGAGTTATATAGCAGAGGCAATCCCAGAAGATCAAAGATAGGTTTCCACATACATTTCTGGTTCCAATGACCAAAATTCTGAGAATTTTACTTTGAATAGGTCTCAGTACCAGTAGCTACTCAGGCTTTTGGATGTTCAGAAGTCAGATTCTTGTGGGCAATTGGCCAATCAGGCAACTGTTCTTTCTGCAAACTTTGTGCTTGCTAGTGATGTATCAGGTTTGTCTAAGCCTAGTTCTTCTTTGACATGGATTGTAGATTCTGGTGCTACTGACCACATAGTCAACATCAATCATTAACTATATTCTTCCAAACCTGTACACCACATGTTAGTTGGTTTGCCTAATGATAGTAGTGTCAAAGTTACACATATAGGCACTGTTTGGTTGACAGATCAGCTCTTACTTACTGATGTTTTATGTCTTCCAGATTTCAATATTAACCTTGTCTCACAGGCCAAATTAACTGCTAACCCTAATTTGGCCAGACAAGAAATTTGGGATTCAGATTGGATTAGCTAAGAAAGAAAAAGGACGATATGTTTTGAGAACTAATCAGAAGTCCTTAGCACAATATATTGCCTTTAGTAGTGTGTATGATCGATCTATTTATACTGAGATGACCAAACTATGGCATTATAGGCTTGGTCATCTCGTCACATAAGAAGCTCGTTAGATCTCGAAGTGTATTAGTTCTTCTTTACACGATGTTTCAATTTGTCACATTTGTCAATTAGCCAAACAGAAAAAGAATCATTTTCCTTTAAGTCAAACTTGTGTTCAAAGTATTTTTGATCTTGTCCATTTTGATATATGGGGATCTTATAAACAAGAAATTGTACATGGCCATTCTTATTTTCTTACTTTTGTTGATGACTATTCTAGATTTACTTGGATTTATTTGTTGAAACATAAATCTAAAGTTAGACAAATTATGCAATCTTTTAGTCAATATGATTTTGTTCAGTTTGGTAAACATGTTAAAGTGACCAAGACTGATAATGGTGCAGAGTTTGACATGTCTACTTATTACTCAGTGAGGGGTATTTTGCATCAAACTTCTTGTGTGCACACACCTCAACAAAATGGAATAGTAGAGAGGAAACACCAGCACATACTCAATGTGTCTAGGGCACTAAAATTTCAGTCTAATTTGCCTATTAAGTATTGAGGATATTATGTTTTGCAGTCTGTCTATCTGATTAACATTAATCCTTCTTCAGTTATAAAAAACAATACTCCTTATGCTTTTTGTATGATAAATCTTTTGACTACAATGAACTGAAAGTATTTGGTTCTCTTGTTTATGTATGTACTCCTACACACAAAAAGTCCAAGTTTGATCCCAGATCTAAACAATGTGTTTACCTAAGTGTTCCATAGTTCACCAATGGGTGCATACCACTGGATCAACAAACTAGGGACATTTTTGTGTTTAGGGATGTACACTTTTATGAAAAGGTTTTTCCCTTACATATACCACAGATAGATAGATGCCAGGAAGGTGTGCCGCTACTAGTGCCTTATACAACTACTGAGGAAGACTCTTTACAACACACCACAATCCTTGCCTCTGATATACCACAACCAGAAGGTACACATGTTCCTGCAGATCTTGCACCACAACAGACAAGAAGGTCTAATAGACAAAGAACTACACCAGCATATCTCAGAGATTATGTTATTCTCACAAGACAATCACCACATTCCATCAATAATGTTGTCAGCTATGACACGGTCACCAACACCTACAAACAATTTGTATATCTTGCAGACCAGATTCAAGAGCCTAAAACATACAACCAGGCCATTAAGTATGATTGTTGGAAAGAAGCAATGCAAAAGGAATTAGATGCTCTATAGGCTACTAAAACATGGGAAATAGTGTCCTTACCACATGGCAAATCCACCATAGGGTGTAAGTGATGAGAGTCAACTTTACTATGCTCCGGTGCGTGTTTTAACCCCCATTTACGACACTTTTGGCTCATTCTGGGTAGTTTTAGACCATTTATAGGGCAAAAACACATTGAGCACTCACTTTGAGGTAAACCGTTAAATAAATGGAAAACCTCACAATTTTACGGTATTTTGACCCTTTTCGAGGCCTATCTTTCTTGCGGAATTACGCTCGGTATGTTGTTTGGCATGTGAAATGCAGGAAATAGGTGACTCGTAAACCCGGAAGATGAGGTATGAGGCTTATAGAGCGTGTACCTGAAGCCACGGAGTTCTTACGGATCAATTGTCTCGAGCATTTATACTCACAGCTGACTTAAAGTGACATTTGACCCATATTAGAGACAGAATTCGGTTTAGACTTCTTCACAAGAGTTGTAGATCTTCGAACAAGCTTTCCAACGCATCTTGAATCACTCAAATTGGAGGTCTACACGCAAAGTTATGGTCAATTTACTGAAAATGATCTAGTACCGAACCACCTGTCGGACCGAACTTCGTACAGCTCGGCTCGTTATGCGTTTTTCACCATAAGAACGCGAATTTCCTGCAGATTTCTGAGGTCCTCCTCCATTCCTTCACCTTAGATTATCTCATCTTTCACTATTTCTCTTAGATTAAACGCAATTTAGCATAGATTCTCTCTTTCTTGTTGGTGTTTTGAGGTCTTCTTCCCCAAGTGACAATGGCTTTGATGAAGATTGATGCAACTTCAGATTCCTGCATTTTGGTACTTAATTCAAGCTCCTTTTCAGTTTTATGGCTTTAATTTCATGTTTAATTCTTGTTTCTTTCATTATAATGAGTAGCTAAACATCTACATAGCTAAATCATGTGAAAATTGATGAAATCCTCCTCTAATTGATGAAATTGGGAATGAGTAGTTGTTAAAGTTGAATCTTTTGATGGGTTTGTGTTCTAAAACTTGTGCTTAATGCTTGAATTGATTTGATCACTGATGAGAGATAAATTTATGATCATTATTACGACATTTTAGCCCAATATTGATACCATTTTGAGCATTATTGTATCAAATCAAGTCAAAATTACTAAGTTTTATTCAAATGTATAAGTAGTAGTTATTATATAAATTATCGTATTTTTATTAAGTTTTGTACCGGTTTAGTAATCGGAGTGTAAATGTCAGATTTACGTTTGGTATTTTGGTGGTTCATTGCGAGGATTATACATTGACCAAGATTCCACGTAACGACATGTTTTGAGTCTAAAAGATGTGTTTAGAGGATTAGAAGAAGACGCCATGAATTTACGAGTTCAAATGGATCAAATTATCTTACATACTTAAAACCAAAACCTGTTTCGACGGAGATTTGACCCAGCTTAGAGGCATTTTCAGGGGATGACTTCTTAATGAAAGTTGTAGATCTTCACATAAGCTTTCCAACGCACTTTGAATTACGTCAATTAGAGGTCTACAACTCAAGTTATGGTCAATTGACTAATCGATTCAGATATTAGCGGAAATCTCAAAACGACACGACATACGAATGGCTCATCAAAACGACATTTTCTGAAGAAGTTTCCTTAATAAAAGTTGTATATCTTCAAGAAAGCTTTCCAATGGATTTTGAATTAAGTCAATCGGACTTCTACAACTCAAATGGTGGTCAAGTGGCTAATTGATTCAATTTCGTAAAAATCCCGAAAAACGTTCGGAGGAACACGAGGAACTCAAGAAGACGTTTTCTGAAGAAGAGTCCTTCATGAAAGTTGTAGAGTTTCTCGAGGCCTTAATTTTGGCATTTCGTTTGCAATTTTTGGAGGTCTACAACTCAAGATATGAATTTTAGAAGTTTTATTCCAATAAATATAATCGAAGGATCTAGAATTACGCTGAGTTGTTATGTAATCATTACCACCGACCCAGTCCGCCACTTTCCCGACCCGGTCCGGCCCTCCCCCAATTTCCTATATATAGCACACCTTCAGGATCAAATAAAATGCCCCTTTTCTTTCCCTCTTTCTCTGTTCTTCTTTTTTTTTTATTTTTTTTGCATACACTTTGTATATATATATATATATATATATATATATATATATATATATATATATAGATATATATATATATATATACACACACACACGTCCCTAAAAATATATATATACATCCGTATATATATAGTTCATCTATCTTCTTTTATTTTATTTTTAGCCCGTATATACATATATATATGTCGATGTATGTATGTATATATGTTTTTCACATATATAAATAAAATGGTTATATAATATCGTTGTAATGGCGGAATAATTATCGAAGTTTGTTGATTTGAAGCTTTGGCATGTTAGATTCGGTGGAAACGATTCGATTCGATAGTCATAACTAGGTAATATATTCTAAAATTGTTATGTTTATTATTTCTATTTCTATTTATATATGATATTAAACTAAAAATATATCTAGCCAAGATATGAATCGAATTAGTTAATCTTTTGGTAAAATGAATGATCGACTCGTAATAATGATTAAAATCAATTATGATGAATCTCTTTCTTTCGCGCTTAATGAAACGTTAAAATTGAAAGACCGGAGAGGGTAAAATTGGCGAGTGAAAGCGTGACAACGGAACCGATTTCTACCCGGGCGATTTGTCTTGGGAAAGATAAATTTTATTGAAATTTATACTCGAGATCGTAATAATGTTAAATCATCAGTTTAATTGAAACTTAAACCGGAAAGTTGAATCGTCCGGCTTTGACAACCGGAGCCTTTAAAATAAAATTGACCGTTTGTGAACGGAATGACTCCTTTTATCTAAAGGTAGATTTGTACTCGGGACCTTCGGAAAAACCGTAATGATTGTGGACCTTGGGTGATGCAATGGACATATGACAATTTCATACGCTCGTGTGAGGAGGAGTTGTCTAGCTTAGAGAGTACACCGATTCATATATAATTTACACCTTGAATAAAGGAAGATCATCTCATTTATTTCTACTAAAAGATATTGATTCAAGAAAGTATTCTTGGCTAGATCTAAAAATATATATATTATTTGTTTTATTTTCTGTTTTACTAACATCTAACTCTAACATTACTAACTAATCTAAGCGATCTAACTATCTAACCCGAGGAAAAGTTAAAAGCTGCGACTTAGATCGAGTTAATAATAGCTTCTTGGTGTTTAACCCCACTTAAAAGAATTACCATGTTTTCCGAGAATACGACTGACTCACCAGACTAGCACTACAATTTGACCCGGTACACTTTGCCGGTTAGGATCTGTATAGCCTAGGTAATGTCCGTCAGCTTTCTGGCGCCGTTTCCAAGGTTAGGTTTAGGTCTGTCAATCACTTGATTCATGATTTCACACATTGTCTTTATATATGTATTTTGCGAGATGATGTGGGAAAATGGGTTTTGGAATCGCCAAGTAAAATCGTGAGTTGTTTAGATTCGGTTTCTTGAGTGAGGTTTTCAATGTGAGTTGGGCGCTCTCTGAGCGTTAATCATGCTTTGGTCAGTTAAATCCTTAAAGGCGGACTGTTGAACCGGGCATATGGTAGTAGGTTGTTGCATTGGCGTCTACACACCATTATTGGAGATTGCACCCATAAACACATCAAGAGTATGATTGGTTGGTAGGTCGGTTGTACTCATTTCCCAATGAGTCGATTAGAGGTGAAACTAATCAATTGGATCATGGTTTGGCTATGCCTTCTTCCTTATTATCTCTAGTTTATATTACGTCTTGGTGTTAATTATCACTTGTTCCACTCTTTTGGTTGACCTAAACTAAGTATGAAAATGACTTTGGTACTCGATTGATTTTTCGTCGGATCGACCTTGCTTGGTACTATAGTGCATTCGATTCGGTACACTACCGGTTAAAGTTGGACCGTCACTATTTTGGCCATCAGTAAGTAGGTGTACAAAGTCAAGTATCATGCTGATGGTTCAATAGAAAGATATAAGGAAATGCTAGTGGCTAATGGATACACACAGGCATATGGACTAGACTATCAAGAAACGTTTTCACCTGTGGCAAAGGTCACAACAATCACGAATGTCTTAGCTCTTACAGCTTTCAAGAAGTGGCATATGTTACATGTAATATCCTCGGATCAATCATAGATTGACCCGATTACGCAGCGGAAGTATCGGATCTAGATCTAAACGATACAAAGAACATAAATTAAAGATCTAAACCTACAAGGGGGTTTAGGAGCCAACCTTTTTATGGTGCTTAACTCCAAGATCAAAAGTCTCCTAGAACACGTGTATTGAGCGTAGCCACAGCCTTCCAACGTGTGTCTCCCAGCAACACCAGGTGGATGGTGTTTCCCGCCGCCGGACCTCCTTGATATGCTACCGGAATAATCCCGAAGATTATTCCAACTCGAAACCCGAGAAAAATAGCCGAAAATTCCAAGCTATTTTTCTTCCAATATGGCGTGTTTAAGTGTATGTCAAAAGGCTTGGGAGAACTCTCTTTATATAGGAGAGTAAAACTTAACCTCCAAAGATTTAATAATTAAGAGATAATTATTAGATTAATCCTTATTCCAAAATAAAAGATAAATAAAATGATTATCTCAAACAAATAGGATAAATCATATTATTATCTAATATTCCATGAATTATCAATTAACAAATAAAAGATAAATCACATGTTAAATAATTATCCAAGAAAACTAATTCCTTGATAATTAAATAACCAACAAATGGCGCCACCTTTTATTAATAAAAAGGTTCATCACGGATTTTATCAACACAAAATAAACAAGTAATAATCCGGTTAACCTCAAGTATAAGGATCGTAGTAATAGCGGTTAATGCGGGTCGATCTTACGGGAACTAAGCGATTGTGATCTCTAGTTTTTATCGACTAACCTATGTCACGATTACTAAGCTAAACAAATGGATAAAACTAAACGAAATACTGAAAATTAAACTTAACTAAAGCGTAGAAGCTGGACGAAGAGATGATCTAAAGCCAGGAAGGATACGGCTGCGAACCAATTTAAACTAACTAATCTAAGATGCTGAGAGAAAAGTAAACTTAACTAGACAAATTCAAGCTTTTAAGGATTTAAATCATATTTATAACGAGCAAACGAGGATTGATCCACCTATCCAACAAGCATTGATTTCCTATCTCGATTATATTGCAGTTTTATCTAGGTTGTGATTCACCTCACCTAAACATGAACCCTAATTCCTTAGAAAGTTCATCTATCAATCTATTATCTTCCGATGTAAGATTAACGCGTTTTCTAACCAAAGGTGCAAACTTTGTGTTTATAATCTAGTAATCAGACCTATTAACTTCCGTTATGATAGATTCGAATTACTATTCTTATTCATGGTGATCTAGGGTTTATTAAGACTTCCATCAACAATAAACAATCAACACATGCACATCTTCCGATATAAGAGCAAATTAAACATGAATAAACATGAATAAGAAACAACCTTTATTAAAAACTCACAGTATAATCGAAGAAAACGAAATCAACAATTGTTGGACGGCTTCACAATACTCGTTTGATGAAGCTTTTAGCCTCTGAACATCCTCAGCAACTCAAATTTGCGTAAAAGCGATTGCATAAAAAGTAACTAGTTTTTAATCTAAACTAAGAGCATAAAACAGAAAAAAAGATGAAAACGCAGCCTAAAGCCGCCCCTAGGTTTAGGGTTTTGAATAATGAGTGTATGATCCCCTTGTGTGGAGAAAACAGCCGACTATATATAGATTTCAAAGTCGGTTCTGCTAAGTCGGCTACCGGACGCCCGTCTGGTTCTTGGGACGCCCGTCCATTCTTTACTTGAACTTCAAATTGGGCCGAGTCATGACCAAACGCTCGTCCAGACGGCGTCCACTTCAGCGTCCAAACATCCTGAATCAACTTCCCATATCCGGACGCTCGTTCAATTCCATCAGACGCCCGTCCACTGGACGGGACCTGGACGCCAGTCCAATATGGCTAGATTTCGATTTCTTTATCTTTATCTCCTTTTAATTCAATGTAAATCATCATTATCTCTTCCTCTTTAATCAAATCCGACTTGATCATCTCTGGATCACCTCTTGAGCTTGAATTTGTGCTTTTATGACACATAAAAATATCGCAAAATGTAATATCGCTCAAATAATCATAAAAACATAATTAAAACACATAAATTAATCCTATGTTGCGAATAACTTAATTAAAATACCATTTGCTCGATAAATCCATTGAACACTCGTTTCTTATACAAATTCATACAAATATGAGAGAAAATAACATAAAATATAGCGTTATAAATCGTATAAATTCACCCTCAACAACTCCCCCACACTTAAGCTTTTGCTCGTCCCGAGCAAAACAAAACAAAAGTTAGGCTCGAGAGAAGAACAGACATCTAAACGTGCATAACACATATCCAATAAATCAGAAGTTCACCCTTGTGTGTGTGCATAGCCATAAAAACTTCCACTATATCCAAACTCGAGAAACTCAAAGCAAAACTAGCTAATACCCCCTTGTAGACTAGTAATAAATGACACTCATAAGATGCACCCTACAAACGTGATATATCCCGAAAAAAAAATGATCGAATGTATCTAGGGCCTTTTTGAAATACTCAGAGGATAATCCCTACAACATATCTGTCAGTTTCTACTGGGGATAAGATTAACGAAAACTAAGCCTTATATTCAATCTCGTACCGATTCTTTAGTTGATTTAACTTTTTCACTTAAAACACACATTAGGATAAGCTATTGCCCTCATAGTAGAATAGGACATTTCGAGATAATACCCTACCTTACTCCAATCATAAGGCAGCTTTTCCTAATTGTCGTGAGCTTTTAGTCGTCATAGTGGTATAGGACATACGTGGTATACCCTATCGCACTCAAATCATCGACTAGCTTTCGACACACCCAATTAATTCATATTTTTCTTCAACTTTTTCATTTGACAATAAGTTACGTGTTACTTATCACATTCAAACTTCTAGATATTCACAGTATAACATACTCGGAACTAAATACAAACTATCATAAATCTCACGATATTCACGTAGCACTAAGCACATGACTTACGAGAAAATCAAAAACCACTAATCCAAAACGGGGTATAACTTTATAAATAGCTCATCGTCACTATGGCTCGTGGAAATTAGTGTCGGGTGAAACAACTAACTTACCAAACATATGATATACAGCTTAAATGACTATAAAAATAGCGAACATTGAATCGACTTGCCTACTCGGGACAAAACAAAAAAACAACGATTGTCGGAAAATTTCAAAAATTTTAGCTCATTTGCATAGAAACATTACGAATTAAGCAAATGTGCGAGATACTATCGAAACATTCCCTCCCCCACACTTAAAAACCAACATGTCCTCATGTTGTGCAAAACGAAAGAAAAAGGAAAAGACTTAGCTGATGTAAATTGAAACGTTGATCAGGCCGGAGCCTACAGAATGACACTGTAGAATGCGTAACCAGACAATGTAGCTCAACGAAACCGCTTAAAAAATATACCTGCACGTCTTGACAAACATGGAACCATCTCGGGGAAAACGGGGAGTTATACCAAAATGAAAAGATATAGCAAATTCAAGGACTAACAAGAGATAAAGCATCCAATACAACCAAAAAGTATAAACTAAGTCGAAATGAAAGTACGGGTGCCTTATGGCTTACATGATCCATCGAAAGAATAAATAGTAGCAACATCAAAAATTACAATGAACCATATAAGAGGAAAAAGTAGTAAAACCACACCAATGAAGGCATCTAGGGCAAATCAAATCGAAAAAGATAGACAAAGAAAGTCAAGATTGCCCCGGGGCCGGGGTATCAGAAGGAGGGCCAGAAGGTGGTGATGGAGCCCTAGGTGCCGAATCAGACTGCTCCTCATCGGAAGAAGACTCAGACTCATGAAGAACGTCGGCAATGGCCTGCTCAATCTCAGAAGAATAATGGTAGTCAATGAGGCTCGGACTGAAAATCCTGTCATCCCTCGGTTGCCGGCCTTCACATATACACTGTAGGATCGTCAAGATGTTGTTCTGAGATGTCCTGATGTCTTCCAGCCACTCCCGCACACTGTTGGCCATACTTAGCCGCGTCCGGACCGAAGGCGGCAAAGCAGGAACCGTAGACGCTCTAGGTGGTGCCGAAGATGAACCGGGCTCCTGTGGTGTCTCCATCTCAGACGGACCTGAAGGCTTACCCTTCTCACGCTGTATCGGCCTCGGATTCTTTGGTTTGTGATCGGCCCCGTACTCAGGCACACCGGCATCGATACAAAGACTGTGGATCAAGTGAGGGATAATCAAGCATCGGGTATAAATCTTCTGATTAATAGCCACCTCATCATATAGCGCCTGCCCCACATTCACGTTCAGGCCAAATGTCAATGCGTACAACATGCCTAGGTCACCGATGTGAAAGTGCGTCAAGTTGTTCTTAGGCAACAACCGACTTTGAATAAACCGACACTGGACCTTCCAATCCTCCGCCCAGGTCGTGGTTACCAACTCCTTCCGGTCACCGCCCGGTCTTAACGTCCATGCCACGTCCGGACACACTCTTAACCTCAACTCCTCCAAAGGATCCTGTCCCAAACTCTGTCTATGTACAATCTCTTCCTTGTAGTCCCGACCCTCGAAAGCCGCTAAGTTGTATTTCTGATTAATCACTTCGGTGTAAAAGGAACTTCTACCCCTCGAACCCGACCACCTTCCTCCCAAATCGGTTTCGAGCAGTTAGCATAAAATTCCCGAACTACGGAGCTATTCACGGGGTAGTCGGGATTGTCATCAAGGTCTCCCATTTCCGATCCTTGAGCAACTTAACGAACCCCGGATCGACTTTGGCCTCCAAAATGGCCCGCTCAATCAACATCGTCCGCGAGAAATAATCTTTCGTTTATACACATCGTGAGCTCACAGGGTTCACGAACCGGCGAGAGGTAATGGCATTGGGGGTACGGTTTTGGATTTCTTTCTAGGAGGGGCGGCCCTAGGTACAACTGGTTCCTCTTCCCGGGTAGCATCGACAGTTTCCTCAGCCCTAGACGAACCTCCACCTTTCTGAACTCTAGGCATCCGTACCAAAGGCACATCGTCACTAGTCTCAGAGTCCGAGGTCGGCTCATCTCTCAAAGTAGCTCTAGTTTGGGTGGCTCTAGGAGGATGTTCTCGTATACTCACACCCCGGTTGGGATCGACCAAAGTAGGATCAAACTCCTTGCGTTTCTTTCCGGCCTCCCTAGCTACTTCCTTTCCATGCCTCTTAACCACGCCCTTCTTATGAACCATATTCAAGCTTATTCTAACCAAAACAACCCCGATTCACAACAAGATACCCGTTTAACATCCAAAGCGGGATTTCAAATCAACCAAACCACAACCGCAACCATAATCATGACCAAACAACCCATTCATCACCCACCACAACACCACATCACCATAACAGAGCAGAAAGAAACACCAAAACCAAAAAAAAAAAAAAAAAAAACAAATTAAGGTAATATTCAAGAAAACGAGCCGACCCAAAGATCGAACTCACAAAAACGTGAATGAAATCTAGAAAAGTTGTTACTAACTTACCGAGTAGGGTGAGTAGATGTGGATTGAGGTGAAAACGAGTCCAAACAACACAGATAGGGGCTCCAAAATCGATGTTTTTGTCAGAAAAGTCGGACTTGAATGGGCCTGATTCTCCAAAAATATTGCGTGTTGGGGAATTTGGTTATGAAAATCAAAGAGAGGGGATCAAGAGCGGCCTGTAGCACTCGGAATCGCTCAAAATGGTTTAGAAACGAATATTTTAGGCCAAAAAGAGGAGAGAAACGGTTTCATGGTTTGAAATCTGAAAAATGAAGGTTCATGCGTTGAGGGAGTATATATAGGCAGAGGTTGGACGGGCGTCCACAATACCGGACGGGCGTCCACTGGGAAATCAGATGAACTGGACGGGCGTCCAGTTTATTAGACGCTCGTCCAAGAGTTTAAATCACATACAGGATTGGAGGGAATAAAGCAGACGGGCGTCCAGGCTTAGTGGACGCTCGTCCTAAAATTGGTCAAGGCGGACGGGCGTCCCGAGTTCTGAGACGGGCGCCCCAAGCGATATAAGTGCAAAAATTATAAAATTTCCATACAAATCAAATTCAAAATTGCACTTTCTTATTAAACTTATATAAAACTTCAAAAATACAAATAAAAATCAAACGAAGTACATAAAATTACTAGAAAATAAATAAAAACAGATGGAAAACAGTGGGTTGCCTCCCACTCAGCTTTTGTTTACGTCGTTTGCTCGACGAAACATCCTAAGAACGCTAGTCATCATAAATGTCCGACCAATCGATCACTCGAATGAGACGGCGGAGCATGTCAATCGCCGGAGGGAAGTCATACTCATCTTGTAAACCCCAGTCCTCACCAGCTACATCAACACCTCGAAAGTGCTCGACTTGCAAAGACTATCGCTAAATCTGTCGAAGATCGGATCATTGAGGCTTGTGTAAGGGCGCCCTAGAGCGCTCTGTAACTCCTCAGTAGTAAAGTCTCCACCTCCCGAACAACGGGGAACAATGAGAACAAAGGTGACCGTCTTGACGCGGGTACTAATGTCAAAATCTACGTGCAAAACGATGGTTCCTCCCGGTCCGTCATCTACAGTAATGAGTGGAATCCTCCTAAGGAAAGGTAACTCAAATGCATTTGAACACCAAAATCCATATCTAGAAAGCACAACTAATCGATGAGATAAAAACAAAAACTTAATAAGGCTAAAACTGAATAAACTAAACTTAAATACTAACACTATCAAAGCATAAAACAAAAACAACTAAAAGAACGATATCTAGGTTGCCCCCTAGTGGCGCTTTTGGTTAATGTCGTTAGCTCGACACCGTTTAAAACTCAGCCTGGATCAGGCCATTTGACTTTTCTGCCAGCCACTACCTCGTGTAAGCTCGATCGAAGAGTGTGGCTGCGAAACAAAGATCTCACACATGGGGTGAAATCTTTAATAGCTTTCCACATACGCGTGAACTTCCCCATGGGCGACCTCTTCATTCTCTGAGCCCTCTGATGACGCTTCAACTGACGCTCCCTTTCAAACTCTTCCATATCAGCACTGCCTGCTAGAACTTCTTCAGAAGGGTCACTTCCGTCATCCTCGGAGAACAAGTCGGGTGATAACTCGTTAAAGTCTTCGACTCGCGGAATACCACATCCGAGAATATCGAGAAATTTAACAATCAAATATGTCTCTTTAGGTTCACCAATATAGTGTTTGCACCTCTGACCGTTGACTCGAAACGGGTCACCACTATAACCACGAAGTTCTAGAACGCCTCCCGGAATGATTTGGAGAATCTCGAAAGGGCCGGACCAACGTGTCCTTAACTTTCCAGGAAACAGATGTAACCTAGAATTATATAGAAGAACTTGTTCGCCGACATGAAATTCTCTTTTCTTAATCTTAGCATCGTGGAGTAGCTTCATCTTATCTTTACTAATCCTGGCACTTTCATAGGCCTGGAGTGCAATTCGTCCATTCATGAATAGCTACTTACGTAGTCGATGTTTCCCACAAGATTGGGAGTCAAAGTTCAGAAACTTTGTAGCCCAATAAGCTCTATGCTCTAACTCGACAGGCAGATGACATGGTTTCCCGTAGACCATTTGATATGGTGATGTACCCATGGGGTCTTATAGGTCATTCGATATGCCCACAAGTACATCATCCAACTTTAGACTCAGTCTTTCCTATGATCATAATGATCTTCTCCAGGATCTTCTTAATGCTCTGGTTGCTCCTTTCAAGCGACCACTAGTCATCGGATGATATGGTGTGCCAATTTTATGACGAACACCATACTTCTCAAGTACTTTCTCTAGGGTCGGTTGCGTAAATGCGTCCCCTTCATCATCGATCAAGGCACGTGGACATCCAAACCTCACGAAGATATTCTTCTTTAGAAATTTCATCACCGTCTTATGATCATTGTGAGGAGTGGCTTGGGCCTCCACCCATTTAGACACGTAGTCTCACGCAGACTAAGATGTATTTATTACCGCAAGATGATGGGAATGGTCCCATAAAATCGATACCCCATACATCAAAGACTTCGCGATTCGAGGATGGGTTTTAAAGGCATGTCAAAACGCCTTGTCGAGTACCGGTTCTTTGGCACCTATCACAAGCTTTACTGAAAGCTTCCGTATCTTTAAAGATCGAGGCCAATAGAAACCGGATTGAAATATCTTAGCAACGGTTTTCCAAGGACCAAAGTGACCTCCTGTGGGTCCACTGTGGCCTTTGCTCAATGATGTCACGTTGCTCGGATTCGGAATACATCTCCTAAGCAAACCATCTTTACTGAGATCTTGAAAAGATAAGGTTCATCCCAAACGAAATATTTTAAATCCGAGAAGAACTTTTCTTCTCACGATAAGACATCTCGGATCGAGATAACGGCCATGAAGGTAGTTTACAATGGAAGAATACCATGGAACATCGGGAGAGCGGCCATCGATCAACATGATGTTTTCTAGAGGAAAGTAAAGATCTATATCATCCGGTTCATTCTTTTCCTCATTTAACATCCTAGACACATGATCCGCTACTACATTTTCAACGCTCTTCTTGTCTTTGATTTGAACGTCAAACTCTTGTAGGGTCGGTATCCAACGCAGATGGCGCGGTTTAGCATCCTTTTAGTCATCGAGATACCGCAAAGCGGCGTGATCATCCACACGATCACTTGAGCTCCTAACAAGTAACTACTTAAACTTGTCCATAGCAAAGACTACGGCTAGTAGTTCCTTTTCGATGGTAGTATAGTTAACTTGAGAGGGGTTCAATGTGTGGCTTTGCGTAATAGATAGGTTGGAACTTTCCTTTGATCTTTTGCCTAAACGGCACCAACAAAGATAGTTTGATGCGTCGCACATAAGCTCAAATGGTAGGTTCCAATCAAAGCGATATAAGAATTGGAGCGAGATATTAAACGATCCTTAAGCTCCTCAAACGCTTGCTTGCGGCTCTCTTCAAATTTAAACTCAACGTCTTCCTTTAGTAAAGTGGACAGGGCTTGGCTATCTTGGAGAAATCTTGAATGAACTTCAGTAGAAGCCGGCGTGTCCAAGAAAGCCTCTCACTTCGCACATTTTAGGATAGCTCATCTTCTCAATAGCTTCTACTTTTGCCCTGTCAACTTCTACACCTTTGGTTGAGATCTTGTGGCCAAGAACTATTCCTTCATCTACCATGAAATGGCATTTTTCCCAATTAAGTACTAGGTTCTTTCCACACATCCTGGATAACACTGATCAAGATTGTCAAGGCAATCATCAAAAGATCGACCAAAAACCGAAAAATCGTCCATAAAAATCTCCATACACTTTTCTACAAGCCCGTCAAAGATGGCTAGCATACATCATTGAAATGTAGCTTGGGGCATTGCGAGAGACCGAACGGCATTCGTGCAGAGGCGAATGTACCATAAGCAAGGTGAAGGTGGTCTTTTCTTGGTCATTTGGATCAATGGGTATCTGGAAATATCCCGAATATCCATCTAGAAACAAGATAGAATCGTGTCCCGCCAGACGCTCGAGCATCCGGTCAATGAATGGAAGGGAAAGTGATCTTTCATGGTTACCTCATTGAGCTTTCGATAATCGATGCGAGACTCAGTAACAAGATAACAAGCCTCAATGCAATTTCCTCTCCTTCTCATTCTTCTCAATTGTAATTCCACCTTTCTTGGGAACTACTTGAGTCGGGAAACCCATTCACTATCCGCGATGGCATAAATGATTCCCATGTCCGAAGTTTAATGATTTCTTTTTAACGACTTCTGCATATGAGGTTGGTTGAGCCTTGGCTGGGTCGTCGACACACTTGGCGCCTCATTCGTCTTGATCTTGTGCATGCAGATGTCGGAGATATTCCACGATATCTCCTACTTGCCAACCAAAAGCTTTTTCATTCTTCTTCAAGCGTTGATCGTTTCATTTCCTCTATACGGAAAGCTTGGCAGATATGATTAAAGGAAGCTTGTCGCTTCTCTTAAGAACACATACTTAAGATGTTTAGTAACGGCTTCAACACCAAATCGCAGGGGGTCTTCTAAACTAGACTTGAGATCTCCACTTTTCAACTCAATATCATTGAGTTTACTCTGTATGGTCCCACCGCCAAAGCTTCTCCGTCCAACGACTCTTCCTCAAAATCACCGCTAGTTGATCCAGATTCACCCTACCATGAGTATTCAGATTATCAACTAATCGCTCATATTTCCTTCTACGACCATGACTTGCTTATCCATATAGTCGGTGAAATCATCCATCATATAATCAATGGAAAGGCCGGTTGGAGGGCCGGAGGGTACTTGAATGGACTTTAAGACATTGTAACTCACCTCTTGGTCACCAACTCGGATAGTCACTTGCCCACCATCGCGATCGATGAGAGCTCTAGTTGTAGATAGGAAAGGTCTTCTAGAATCAAGGGAACGTTTTGTCTTTCTCTATATCTAAAACATACCAATCAAGCTGGAAAGGTAAATCGATCAATCTGAACCAAAACGTCTTTTAGGATCCTGAAGCTTTCTTAGAGGATCTATCCATGAATTGTAAACTCATAGTAGTGGGTTCTAGAAGGCTTTGTAAACCGAAATTTGTTTGCATACGGACATTGGCATAAGGCTTATAGAGGCACTAGATCACACAAAGAATTTGGGAAGACTAGACCTCCCATCAAACCTGTAAGTACAAATTTGCAGGGTCACCTCTTTTAATTGGTAAGTTTTCATAATTAATCATGGAACAATCCTCACCAATCTGCCTTTCCATGCCTGCTAATTTCTTTTTCGAAGACACAACATCCTTGATAAATTTTGTATACTTAGGCATCTCGACTAAGACATCCGATAATGGAAGATTCACCTGAGTATTTTTCAAAAGGTTTAGCACCTTTTCGTACTTCTTATCCTCAATCAAAGGAATGTTGCTCTTTCTCGGTGGAAATGGAAGTTTCTTAAGGTCATCCTCAGAGAAAACCCTTTTGAGGATGCACTAACAGCTCTGTCTTCCAGATCCTTCCAACGAACAGTTTTTTCAGATTTCTTAGTAGTCGGGGATCAGCCTCCTGACTTTCGCTTGCTTTTTCGGTCCTCAAAGGATCAGCCACTTGAGGATCACCAAACTCTTCACCTCTCAGGGGATCAGCCACCTGAGTTTTCTCTGCAGTTGAGGGGAGTGTAGGTGCTCGGCTTCCTTCCCCGCCTTATCAATGGCAGGAGGGGCTAGTGGTTTCCCGGATGGGAAGGACCACTAACTTGTGTACCGCTCCTTAGATTCATTGCACTGGCCTCCTCCTTACCGTATTGACTTGATGGCACGAGGTCAGTACATGGGCCTTTGTTCAAATCAGCCTGAGCAACTTGACCGCCTCTTGGATTCTTCTCGGTGAAAATCGGGGTGCGCCTGGGTGCAGAAGCCAAGCGCTTGCTGGGTTGCCCAATTTGTCTCTCAAGATTCTTCATCGATCTACTTTGCTCCTCCAACTTAGCTTCAAGATTTGTAGGTTGGGAGGGCCCTTGAGAGTTTTGGAGATTTGGAGCATAGAAATTGGTCGGGCCGACTTTGAAATTGAGAATTTGAATTGGAAGGCCAATTCGATTGAATTTTTGCGTAGGATTGGAAAAGTTCGAGTTTTGATTACGATTAAACCCGTGGTTTCGTTGAAATTTCGATTCAATTAAAATTGAATTGAAGTTTGAAGATGGATTAAACCCTTGGTTTTGAAAATTGCCCTGGCCACGAAACCGATTGAACCTTTGATTGTTCTCGCCATAGAATGCATTCACTTCCGCGATTCTCGTCCGCTCATAGGCGGAATTTAGAAGTGTGCCCCACCTCGTCACAATTTTGACATGTGACTTGATTGTACTTGTCCATAGTCATGAACAACATTTACTTGATAAGGTGCAGGGGATTAAATTGACATTGGCCATTCATATGGCCGGTCCGACAATGATTTTTTGCAATACGTAAACCGAGGTTACGTGGAAAAGAGGAAGTTTGATTTATAGGATTGGAAACTTGAGGTGGTACCATCCGCTTTTGCAAAGATGGCAATCAAACTTTGTAAATTGACTTCCTCAACCTTGGGAGGAGGAGGTGCTTGAATTGCTTGATAAGAGGGGCATAGTTATATTTTGCAATGTCCTCAAACAATGCCCATCCCTCATCAGCGTTTTCTTGAAATGCCCCCCGGAAGAAGAGCTATTGACCATGCCTTTTGTAAGCTCGGTCAATCCATCAAAAAATGTATTGACTTGCCTTTCCGGTGGCAAGCCATGGTGGGGCACTTTCTAAGAAGGGACTTGAATCTCTTCCAACACTCGAAGAAAGATTCATTCTCTTCTACGATAGAATGTGAAAATGTCATTTAAGCTAATCGGGCCGTCTTTGAAGGTGGAAAATATTGACTCAAGAACTCCTTTTCGAGTTCTGCCCAGGTGGTGATAGATTCAGACGGGAGAGAGGTGTACCACTCTTTGGCCTCCCCTTTCAACGAAAATGGAAATAGTTTAAGTTTGATAGCATCCTCACTTACTCCTTGGATGCGTGTAGTACCGCATATCTCTAAGAATGTGTGTAAGTGGGTATCTGATTCTCTCGATTGGTAGCCGTGAAAAATTGATGCGCGGCCGCATCATCCGGATAAGTCCTGGCTTCACTCAAAGGTTTGTGCAAGAATCATTTGGAATAACAATAGCCGGGTTGACCTTGACTTCGCCTGGCATGGCGTAGTCTGCCAAAGTACGTCTATTATCAGCGGCCATTATCACAAAATCAGTGATTTCTCTTGCTAGTTGTTCTTCAAGATCTTGCTCGGCTCTGTCTGCCAGAACCGCAGAACGGAAATTCCGCCTGTTTGGCCGGACTATGGTTCTTCGGGTCGAGGGTGTATATTAACGGTCCTTTTGACTCCGAGTTTGCATAAACGGACCAAAAACAAGTGGAACAAAACCTAAAAACTAAGAAAGTAAAAGCCTAAACTAAAAATTAAAAGCCTAAAGAAGAAAAGGAAACAAAAGTGTTGAGGAAAACAATACCGGACGGACGTCCAAAAGATTGGACGGGCGTCCAGATGAAATTGAGATCGGACGGGCGTTTAGTAGTTTAAACGCTCGATGCGGACAGGACGAATACGAACGGGCGCCCAAAACTTATGGACGCTCGTCTAAGTGAATAAAACCGTAATGAATTGATAATTTTTCAGCCGGACGGGCGCCCAATATCCAGGACGCCCGTTTGCTCACGGAAAACTTAGAACAAAAGCAGGAATTTGCAGAGAATAAAAGAAGGTAAGGAAGAACGTCAGAAAAACAGAAAGACAGAAGATCTAACTTCAAGAAAACTACTAAGGGAAAGTTTTAACCCCTAATTATCTACTTAACAACTACCTAAAACAATTATCAACTAAAAGCAGAATTTAAAACGGAATAAAACAGAAAACGAAATAAAAACAAGCGAAAAATAGAAAACGAAAACAAAACCGGACAACCGTCGTCGGTTCCCCGGCAACGGCGCCAAAAACTTGTCACGGATTTTATCAACACAAAATAAACAAGTAATAATCGGTTAACCTCAAGTATAAGGATCGTAGTAATAGCGGTTAATGCCGGTCGATCTTACGGGAACTAAACGATTGTGATCTCTAGTTTTTATCTCGACTAACCTATGTCACGATTACTAAGCTAAACAAATGGATAAAACTAAACGAAATCTGAAAATTAAACTTAACTAAAACGTAGAAATCGGATGTAAGAGATGATCTAAAGCCGTGAAGGATACGGGTGCTGCGAACCAATTTAAACTAACTAATCTAAGATGCAGATAAAAGTAAACTTAACTAGACAAATTCAAGCTTTTAAGGATTTAAATCAAATTTATAACGAGCAAACGAGGATTGATCCACCTATCCAACAAGCATTGATTTCCTATCTCGATTATATTGCAGTTTTTATCTAGGTTGTGATTCACCTCACCTAAACATGAACCCTAATTCCTTAGAAAGTTCATCTATCAATCTATTATCTTCCGATGTAAGATTAACGCGTTTTCTAACCAAAGGTGCAAACTTTGTGTTTATAATCTAGTAATAAGACCTATTAACTTCCGTTATGATAGATTCGAATTACTATTCTTATTCATGGTGATCTAGGGTTTATTAAGACTTCCATCAACAATAAACAATCAACACATGCACATCTTCCGATATAAGAGCAAATTAAACATGAATAAGAAACAACCTTTATTAAAACTCACAAGATAATCAAGAAAACGAAATCAACAATTGTTGGACGGCTTCACAATACTCGTTTGATGAAGCTTTTAGCCTCTGAACATCCTCAAGAACTCAAATTTGCGTAAAGCTTGATTGCATAAAAAGTAACTAGTTTTTAATCTAAACTAAGAGCATAAAAACAGGAATAAAAAGATGAAAAACGCAGCCTAAAGCCGCCCCTAGGTTTAGGGTTTTGAATAATGAGTGTATGATCCCCTTGTGTGGAGAAAACAGCCGACTATATATAGATTTCAAAGTCGGTTCTGCTAAGTCGGCTACCGGACGCCTGCCTGGTTCTGGGACGCCGTCAATTCTTTACTTGAACTTCAAATTGGGCCGAGTCATGACCAAACGCTCGTCCAGACGGCGTCCACTTCAGCGTCCAAACATCCTGAATCAACTTCCCATATCCGGACGCTCGTTCAATTCCATCAGACGCCCGTCCACTGGACGGGACCTGGACGCCAGTCCAATATGGCTAGATTTCGATTTCTTTATCTTTATCTCCTTTTAATTCAATGTAAATCATCATTATCTCTTCCTCTTTAATCAAATCCGACTTGATCATCTCTGGATCACCTCTTGAGCTTGAATTTGTGCTTTTATGACACATAAAAATATCGCAAAATGTAATATCGCTCAAATAATCATAAAAACATAATTAAAACACATAAATTAATCCTATGTTGCGAATAACTTAATTAAAATACCATTTGCTCGATAAATCCATTGAACACTCGTTTCTTATACAAATTCATACAAATATGAGAGAAAATAACATAAAATATAGCGTTATAAATCGTATAAATTCACCCTCAACAGGTTCACACGCATTTTTACTACACCTTGGGCCGAGTCCATGAAAAATTTCTTTTCCATGTATTTAATTATCTAGTCCAACTAAACAATTAATCCACACAACAAATTAAATAGCCCAATCCACTATTTAATTATAATCGAGGTGAAACGACGAGAAAACTAATTATGCTATTTTGGGAGCCACATCAGGGACCATTGACCCATATTCAGTAGCTACAATAAATTAGATAAAATTATTCGTCAGACAGAATAATTATATCCAACCTATTAATTCCGGGATTACACCACTATAAACCCGAAACTGAACTCTATCGAATATAGATAACTTACACTCAATTTATGAGTCGAAAGCGTCCATTGATATAATCATTACATACGGATAATTCCTCCATAGACTGTTCACTTCGATTCGGGATATTTTCGTAAACCCTTCTCGAAACATATTATCCTTATTTACCATTAACCCCATAGTGATCAATTAGTTCATATTCAATATAATATGAACTCGGCCGATCGATCAGTTTCTAGGGTTAACAAATAAGGGAACTGTCTGTCTACTTCCCGAGGGAAGGAATGGATTCCATATCTGTGATAACACATACTACTCACTCATTCTAGAATAGAGCCAACGAGAAGTGTTGGACCACATACTACGAAGTGATCCTTACTAACACATCAAACTCTACCCTAGTCTAAGCAGTTGTCTGTGATCACCTTAGGATTGAGATTAATCCATATATGATCATCTTGTGATTCGATAAGACTTCTCAATTATGGAATTATATCGAGAACTCAAATCAAATCGGTCCAGCCCTATATGATTATCATCATATATAAATGCCCCACTAGGTACCCTATTACCGACAGTCCGGATAAGACTGTCACACCTAAAGTGTTTTGGGCGCATTAGCAAATTAATCTAGAGACCCGTACTCTGATTAATAAACACTACGGACTAAGTTAATTTTAAGTATATTTCACAAACTCAATCCTCGTGTGTATAGCAATACACTGAGTTATGTGATTACATAATCAATATACTTAGGGTTTTCTGTAGTGTATTAATATTGGCAATAAATGCGAATAAATAAGATGAAATAAATTCTGTCATTTATTTAAATAAAACAATTACAAATTGTCTTTCGGGCATAAAACCTAACAGCATATACATCAAATGGGTGTAAATAATGCCTTTCTCCATGGTGAATTGGATGAAGAGGTTTATATGGATCTACCCCTAGGGTTCAAAACTGAAAAACCTAATCAGGTTTGCAAACTAACTAAGTCCTTGTATGGCCTTAAACATTTTAGCAGACAGTGGAATTCCAAACTTACATCTACATTGGTAGAAATAGGATTTCATCAGTCTGCTCATGACCACAGTTTATTTACTAGAGGTACAGATAAGGACTTTGTAGCACTCCTTGTTTATGTTGATGACATAATAGCAACAAGTTCTTCTGTGGAACCAATTAATGAAGTCAAAAAGGTGCTGCATTAGAAGTTTCAAATAAAGGAAATTGGAGATCTCAGATATTTTCTAGGGATTGAAGTTGCTAAGTCTGACAGAGGGATCTACATCAATCAAAGGAAATACACTTTCAATCTGCTAGAAGATTATGTATTTCTAGAAGCAAAACATGTCAGCACGCTAATGCACTCTAAACAAAAGCTGACATCAGGAGACTCAGAATTACTTGCAGACTGATATAGAACATTAGTTGGAAACTCATCCGTCTTTCATTCACAAGACCTGATATAAAATATAATGTTCAGTAGCTCAGTCAATTCATGTATAATCCCATAATTAACCATATGCAGGCTGCTTATAGAGTTTTAAGATACCTAAAAGGAAACCTTGGAGAAGGTATTCTCTTTGACACAGAAAATGATCTCACATTGAAAGGATATACAGATTCTGATTGGGCAGGATGTGAAGAGTAAAGAAAGTCCATTTCAGGCTACATCATGTTTCTTGGGACAACACCAGTTTCTTGGAAATCCAAGAAACAAAGCACTATTGCCAAAAGCTCATCTGAGGCAAAATATAGGGCCATGGCAAATGCCACTTGTTAGCTGCAATGGCTAGTTTACATCATGAAGGATCTACAAATTCCTGTTTCCCTACCCATTCTCTTATTTTGTGACAATGCAAGTAAAATCCATATTGCAAAAAATCCCATTTTTCATGAAAGGACCAAGCATATAGACTTTGATTGTCACGTTACTAGAGCTAAAGTTCAGGCAGGTTTTCTTAGACTCATGCTAGTCAGAACCACAGAGCAATTGGCAGACATCCTAACCAAGCCATTGGATCATCCAATTTTTAGCTACATTGCTGAGTAAAATTAGGACCTTCTCCATTTTTAAACTAGTCAACACATAGCATCTCATGTGTTAAATACAAGTACAAGTGCAAGCTTCAACATGGTTTCAGCTTGAGGGGGGGTATTGGAGTTAACATATAGCATCTCATGTGTTAAATACAAGTTCAAGTGCCATTGGAGCATTTGATCAAACACTTCACCAAAAAATCGGTTAATCAGTTTGTTGGAGCGATTTATGGTAGTTAGAGTAGTTATAGTAGCTGGTTTACCACCTATATATACTTTACTGGTGTGTAACATTAGGAACTAACAGGAATCAATTAGCAAAATCATCAAAGCATCCTGCTGTAATCGAATTCATGTACACAGTGACACTATATTCATTCATTGACACTGTTCCTCATTTTTCCAATTTTCTCTTAGTTTTATTTCGTTCTTTCTTGTTAATTCATCGATTTCTTTAAAAGAAAAGGAAATAGAAATAAAAGCATTAAGCATTATGCTGCAGTCTTCAATGATCATTCCCACACGTGAAAAGTCCTTAGTACTTGCGAGAAGACGCTGATAAGTAGAGAGGGAATCCCCTTCAAAGATTACTGTGAAGCCCATGTTAGAGCAAATACTATGGCAAGATACATTGCTAAAACTTTTCCAACTTCCACATCAAACCCTCCTTCAATTCAAGATTTTTTTAGAAGGATTTAAGGACTCTAGCTACCATTGTTGTATCGAATTAATCCTCTAACAGATGTCTTCGTCTCGTTAAAGGCCACGTTGATATTGAATTTAGATAAATGTGAAGTAAGAGGCTGCCAAACCGAGCTCCATTTAGTTGCTTTTGGGTTCATTGATGGGTGGCTAACAGCTTGCAGATAATCAGAGATGCCTCCACTTGTGATTTATTAAGCATGAATTGAGGATATAATCTATTTCCTCTTAAAAATATATGAACAACGTGCTTTCCAGATATTCCATAATAAAGTTACTATTTGAGCAACATTGAAAGTTACTATCATGTCTTAATGAGGGTTCTGACTTGCATGATCTTAACAAGACTTACATTGTTTTGACCTCAAAAATCAAGAAGTCGAAGCGTATGGTGGATTTTAGACCAATAAGCTTATGTAATTCCATATACAAGCTTTTATCGAGAACTGTTGTTAACCGCCTCAAACAGGTTATGAGCTCCATTATCTCTCTTTCCCAATCAGCCTTCATTAGTGGGAGATTGATCACTGACAATATAATCGCCGCATTCGAGACCTTTCATTCCATGAAAGCTTGGCTTGCCTGGGTGCTCCTCTCATATGGCATTAAAATTAGACATGATGAAAGCTTTTGATCGAGTTGAATGGGGTTTCATTGAAAGAGTAATGAGATCTATGAATTTTCCAGATTCCATAATCAGAATTGTGTTATCTTGCATCTCTACTGCTTCATATCAAGTCTTAATTAATGGCCATCCATCTTCCACCATCACGCCATCTAGGGGGATACGATAAGGCGACCCTCTTTCGCCTTTCTTATTTCTAATATGCACAGAGGGTTTTTCAACCAAGATACGACAAGCTCAGCAAAATCAAACCATTAAAGGAGTGTACTTCGGAAGAGGTACTTTTGAGCTCAACCACTTACTTTTTGCGGATGATTCCATGTTATTTTCAGAAGCCAACTTTGAATCTTTTCATGCGATTCTTGATCTTCTTGCGACTTACGAGAGGATTTTTGGTCAAAAGGTGAATCTTCAAAAATCGTCAATCTTGTTTAGCAAAGCTATCAATGAGGTTACAAAATGTGAGCTCTCTTCAATAGTTAATATACCTCAAGGCATGGAAAGAGGAAAATATATTGGCTTACCCTTTGTGGTAGGACGATCGAAAAATGAAATTTTTGCGTATGTTAAAGATCGGGTGTCAAAGAAAGTCAATGGTTGAAACTGAAAATTCCTCTGTTCCACAGCCAAGGAAATTCTTATAAAAGCCGTTATTCAGGCTTTACCCCAGTATGTTATGCAATACTTCTTACTTCATAAGAAACTTATTAGGGAACTAGAGGCAATGACCCGTCGGTTCTTTTGGGGTGGAAATGATGGCTCTAAGAAAATCCATTGGAAAGCTTGGAAGGAATGCTGTAAATTAAAATCTAAATGAGGAATGGGTTTCCGCAATTTAGAATGCTTTAATAAGGTGATGATAGCTAAACGAGCTTGGATGATCCTTAATAACCCGAATGCTTTGGCCTCACAAATCTTGAAGCCAAATATTTCTACTGAAGGGCATTTATTAATGCAGTATTTCCTCAAAACCTTCGGCTATTTGGAGGAGTATTCTTCATGGTAAAGACTTACTATCAAAAGGACTATGTTGGAATGTTGGAAAAGGGGAAAAAAATTGACATTTACAGCGATCCTTGGATCCCCTCTCCCCCATTTCTCCGGATTCAATCTCCCTCTACGGATTCTTCAGTCAGGCTCGTAAGTTCTCTTATTAACCCAGTCACTCGAACAATGCCCTCATTCGTAAGACTTTCAATTCTTTTGAGGCGGATAAAATTTTGTCAATTCCTTTATCAGTGAGAAACGTAGAGGATAAAGTTATTTGGCATTTTAACTCCAATGGAGTCTACTCTGTTCGTTCTGGATATCATGTGGCACGATATTTTCAATTTTTGGAGAGAGACGGGCTCTACCATCGTCATCATCTGCAAAAAATATTTGGCCTGGTTTATGGAGAATTAAGGTGAAGCCGCGTATCATCCATTTTTGTTGGAAAGTTATTCACAATGTTTTGCTCACTTCGAAAGGTCTAGCATCTCGAGGAATTGGCGATGGAATATGCAAAATTTGAAATAAAGTACCGGATACTATTGGGCATTGTTTATTTGAGTGTGATATCCCCAAAGCAATTTGGAACAAATTCCCAAAAGGATACTCTTGGCAGCAAATCCGAGTAGTCGCCTTTGCTGATTTTTTTCATATTTTGATGAATAAAGAGGATGAAGATGGGGTTGCTTTTATCATTTGCCTATTGTGGAAAATTTGGAAAGCCCGATGTGCTTGGGTCTTTGATGAAAAAGATGTGTATGTCTCCTCGATTTTATTTCAAGCCAAAACTGAAGCTAAGGAATATATGAAGGCCGTATCATTGCAGACACATTCGTTCTCCACACCCAGTTACTCAAATTCAATGTGGATGCTGCTTTTCTCAACGACACAGTGGTTGTGGGAGCTATTCTCCTTGATAGTAGTGGAAAATTTTTGGCATCTTTTTCAAGGAAGCTAAAAGGCAACTATGAAGTAGAAATCGGAGAAGCCTTAGCCATATACCACGCCATTTTTCTTGCTACCACTTGGGGGTATTTTAAAGTTATTTTTGAAGGAGATTCCTTAACGGTATTTCAAAAACTCACATCGAGGACAGAAGACTTGTCGCATATAGGGATTGTCATCGAAGATTGTATATCTCTTTTGGCATGTTTTGTTCATAATGATTTTTCTTTTGTTAAGCGATCGGGAAATATACCCGCTCACTTACTAGCTAAGGAGGGGCTGAAGCTTGTTGGTAATGTCTTCTGGGGTTCAAATCCTCTTGTCTCTGTTTCTTTTGCTGCTCTGGCTGACATAGCCCAATAAAACTATTTCTATCCTTCTAAAAGAAAAAAAAATTCTTCAGTAATGATAATAATTTTTTTAGTGTATCCACATACACACACATCACCCGAAAATCCTACGACTTCTTAGTGTAAAAGTATTTTACACCCATAAAACTTTTAATACTTTCCATGCATGGATAAACCACAAAAATATTTCTCTATTATTACAAATATCATGAGTCATATTTTTTTTTTTTAACGCATACACACTGTCTCCACCGGAACTCGAACACGAAACCTCCAGCATAACAACCACAACACATATCACTGGGTCATGTCTTATGGCTCATGAGTCATAATTAATTATGTAGTAAACTTTTCTCGTTTGAATGATTGTTTTTGCGACGTCTTAAGTCCAAATATTTTCCCATGAAAAATAGTAAACCAAAAAATAGTACAATAATTTACTTTTTCATTTTGGGTCGTTTTCAAATTAAGTAAACCCGATTATTACTTGGTACGGGCTGTCTATAAATCATTAACACACTTGAGTAGTAAACTATTTGTTTAATCTTCATTATTATATTTCCACGTATTAAGTGATGTAATTTTGTACCCACAATAAGTGCATGTGGACCAATTCTCAAGATTTGTTCAATAAAAACATTTATTTAAAAATGATATATAATTTACACTATCTGGAAAGTACGTTCTTTCTACGGTATTTGATAATCAATCGGTTTATGTCATCTGCGATATGTATACACTCTTTGTCGACCATTTTGAGTATGTGAGGGCCATGGAAAGCTACGGACCCAAGCGGTGCATCATTTACCGGATAAATGGATGAAGCCTCCGCCCGAAGTAGTTAAGGGTAATGTGGATGCATCAATTATGAGACAGAGGCGGGTATTGTGTCATTTTTCAAGACTCACATGGACTAGTACTTCACTCCTTTGCGTATCATTTTGATCCAGGTGACCCAGTCGGATATATGGAGCGTAAGACAATTTCTTTGGCCTTGAAAGAGGC
This sequence comes from Gentiana macrophylla, assembly GCA_026214975.1. Classification (NCBI taxonomy): domain Eukaryota; kingdom Viridiplantae; phylum Streptophyta; class Magnoliopsida; order Gentianales; family Gentianaceae; genus Gentiana; species Gentiana macrophylla. The sequence goes on along the minus strand of CM047816.1, from coordinate 2,295,766 downwards.
GGAGCACTTGGGATTCATAGGCTAGAAGTGGAAAATAAGCTGTTTGACGTGCATTTCGCGCGATTCGGTGTCAATGAGAAGATCTCACACTCAATGTTGTTTAGCCCAGGATTGCTTGGCTCTTCTGCCCAGTTTTGCTTCTGTTTCTTTTTCGTTCATTAGGCGAATGAGAATGTCCCAACAGTCTTGTAAATGAGCATGGTTTATTTGTTTCTGCTTGGACACTTTGGGCTTCCACGCTTTTGGGTGACGTTTTGGCCGCTTGTGTGGTGGATCTTGAATAAATAAAATTCTGTGTTCCTCAAAAAAAAAATTGCACTATTTAGATTACATAAAATATACATAATTCATGATCGACCCGTCGGGGTGTTTATAATTTATTGGGTTTTTAATTTTCTATTTATGGTTGATTATTTTACATATCTTTTATATAGACGTACATTATTCTCGATTTTTTTAATATATTTAAGAAAATTATAACCAAGAAGAGTAGTATAAGCTATGGCTAACCGCTAACGTCTTTATCAATGCCAAAATTAGTAATCCAATAACAATGGTGAACTAATTAATTATTTCCAATAATTGTCTTAAAATTAAGAAAAAAAGATAGTAGTAAGACTAAGAACTGGTAGGCTAATATCCAACACAAGTGTAAATGTGAGATATGTTTCTTTATTTCATAACAAATTTGTCGGTCACCAACTTTTTTAAATTGATATAGTAAGTGGTCCTTGTAAAATTTAGTAGCATAAGTGGTGCTTGTAAATTAAATGTTTAATTACTCTATGATAGTAAAATATGCTAGTATTAAAAAGTTCAAAAACATGTGCTGTTTTTTTTTTTTTTGTGTGTGTGTGTGGAGAATGTGCTGGGTTTTAGGGTGTTATTTTTAATCGGCACGGAGCAATTATTTTCAATGTAAATAATATTTACACTAAAAACGCGCAGTGTGTTACTGGGTGAAAAAACTATTCGCAAAGAATGAAGTGAGTATGCAAGACTTTCCCGGATTTTTGCTCTTGAAATCTCATGGGAATCTATACATATCTTCATTTGTTTTATAGAAAAATAGCTTGGGAGAAAATGTGGACAATTTTTGTTGAAGTTCAAAGCAACAAACCAGCAAACTAAACTTCACAGAAGCAATAGGTCGAACACTTGGAAGCAAAACCAGTTGGAAGTCAGTTGCGGTTAATTAGTTAGTTACAACTGCTCCTAACAGATTCCTAGTGTATCTAGTTAGTATATATGTGATTAACATATCAGCTGTAAACTCAATTCGATTATTAATCAATCAATGGAGTTTCCATTCTCACTTTCTGTTTTCCGGTTTGTGTTCATAGTTTGATTTTGCAGTTTTCTTAATTCATCATGTTCTTCATCTTGAATGATCAAGATTTCATCATGGTATCAGAGCATTAATGGATTCTTGATCATCTTCTCTTCGTTTTATATCTTCTTCCGCATCTTTTGTGTTCAAGATCTAATTCCTGCTTGATTTTTCCTTTCCGAATATTCTTTTTTGAGTTTTTGCCATACAGAATCAACTGATTCAACCTGTACAAGTTCCTGCTGATCTTTTGTTACATCCTAGTGAAAGTCCTGCATTTGTCTTGGCGCAACCAGATCTTGATGAAACCAACTATCATAGTTGGAGAACAGCCATGCTTAATGCTCTTTCATCCAAGAATAAGCTTGGATTCATTGATGGTTCGATCCATATGCCTCCGGTTGGGGACATGCATCTTTCTTTATGAAGACAAAATAATAGCACGATTAAGGCATGGTTAGGGAATGCAGTTTCTAAGAATATTGCTCAAAGTGTTATAAGTTATCCAACAGCAAAGGAAATCTGGGATGATTTGGAAGAAAGGTATGGTGTTGGTGATACTGATCGTTTGTCTGATTTGATGGATGAAATCCAAAGCATGAAGCAGGGAGATCTTTTTGTTTCAGAATATTTTGCAAAGCTAAAAATCTTATAGGATCAGTTAGTTTCTTTGACTCCACCTCCTACTTGTGCTTGTGGTCAAAAATGGTACCAAGAACACAATGAGAGACATCATGTAATCTGATTTCTCAAAGGTCTTAATGACAAATTTAATACAATGAAGTCTCAGGTTCTTTTGATCTCTCCATTTCCTACTGGTAAAAATGTGTTTTCAATGGCATTAAAGCAAGAAAGGCAGTAGCATTATGGTAATTCTGGTAATGCTGTCAGTTCTACCCAAGTTCTTGGGAAATGGAATTTTTGATAAGACTACCTTGATGGCTCAGAACCAGAGTCAAAGTTCCAATTTCAGAAAGAACTATAAAATGGTAGTAAAAAACCTCAATGTACTTTTTGTAGGATGCAAGGCCATACCGTGGGACAGGTGTTACAAGAAACATGGCTACCCTGCAAATTTAGGGGTAGGGGCAGATGAAGACAGCAAATAATGTTTCTTCAGATGGTGTTGCAATCAGATTTCTCAAGATTCTGTGGCTGATCTTAAAGCTCCTGTTACACAGGAGCAGTGCCAACAAATCTTGAGCATTTTGAGGGCAGGTTCTTTGTCTCGGTCCTCCGGTAATCGATCTTGGTTTCAACTCGTGAATTCAATTTGTCCTTTCTACAAACTTTGGCTCTATGGATTCGAGTTTGTCTAAATCTTTTACATGTTTTTAATGGATAGTGGATAGTGGTTCCACAAACCATATTGTGTTTAAAAAGGGTTTATTTAGTTCATGTAAACCTGTTACTAACAAGTTTGTAAGTTTTCCAAATGGTAAAGACATTAGTATTTCTCACATTGACCAAGTAAAAGTTAATCCTGATCTGATTCTGGACAATGTATTATGTGTACCTGATTTTCATTGAAATTTAATGTTCATTAGCAAACACATTAGATCTAGAGCTTACAATGCTAAGTTATTTACTGATTCCTGTGTAATACAGGATATGATAAGTCTCAAGAGGATTGGTTCAATTTGAACTCATTAAAGGCCTATACATTTTAAGCGCATAACTTCTTTATTACGTTTTCCTGTTGTGAATAATGTCAAAGTTGTAGTCAATTTAGATGTACTATGGCACTATAGACTTGGCCATGCTTCAGATCAAAGATCGAAGCTATTAAGGAAGGATCATGCTCAGATTCAAGTTCCAGAATGTCACATCTGTGAGATCTGTCCATTGGCCAAGAAAACCAGACTACATTTTCCTTTGAGTCATTCTGTTTCTAGAGCTTGTTTTGATTTAGTCCATATGGACATTTGGGGTCCTTATAGGGTAGTTGGTATCCATGGACATAGGTATTTCCTTACTATTGTTGATGACTATAGTAGATTTTGTTGGATTCATATGTTAAAAGCAAAAGGTGAAGTCAGGAACCTTGTTCAACAGTTTTGTACTTTGGTTTACATTCAGTTTAATAAAAATGTAAGAATTTTGAGATCTGACAATGGCTTGGAGTTTGATTTGTCTGACTTTTATGCTAGTAAAGGGATTATTCATCAGACTTCTGTGATCAAGACTTAACAACAAAATGGAGTGGTTGAAAGAATACATCAACACATCCAAAATGTTGCTAGGAGTCTAAGATTTCAGTATGATCTTCCCCTGATTTATTGGTCTTATTTTGTTCTTCATGCTGTTAACCTTATTAATATTACCCATTCTCCTTTATTGGACAATAAGACTCCTTATGAGATGTTGTATTCTGTTAAGCCATCTTATGACAATATTAAAGTGTTTCGTTGTTTAACTTTTGCAATAGGTCGAACACTTGGAAGCAAAACCAGTTGGAAGTCAGTTGCGGTTAATTAGTTAGTTACAACTGCTCGTAACAGATTCTTAGTGTATCTAGTTAGTATATAAGTGATTAACACATCAACTGTAAACTCAATTCGATTATTAATCAATCAATGAATTTTCCATTCTCACTTTCTGTTTTCCAGTTTGTGTTCATAGTTTGATTTGCAGTTTTCTTAATTCATCATGTTCTTCATTTTGAATGATCAAGATTTCATCAGTTTTACATACATGCAACGTCTTAAAAGTTTATTAAATACTCCCTCTCCGTCCTAAAATATAAGTCCGTTAATTTGAGTGTACCAATAGTGTATTTATTGCATTATTCTTTACTTTATTATGAATTCATCAACTTTTAATAACTTTACAACTATTATATTAACGGTAATTAGAGCTGTTAAACGAACAGAGCCGCTCGTGAACAAGCTCGTGTTCGGCTCGTTAGTGTTCGTGATCGTTTGTTCGTTTAGCTTAACGAGCCGAGCTCGAACATGATTGTAGGCTCGTTTACTTAACGAGCCGAGCTCGAGCTTGGTTCGCGAACGTTCGATTATGTTCGCGAACATGCTTATTGTTCGCGAACATACTTATATAATGTTCGCGAACATGCTTATATGCTTATAATATATGTCTAACGAACCGAACTCGAGCCGAATTCGAGCCAAAGTCGAGCCAAAAAACAAAAAATATGTCTAACGAGCCGAGCTCGAACAGTTCATGTTTTAAACGAGCCGAGCTCGAACAGAATTTTTTGTTCGTTTAACAAACAAACGAGCTCGAACGAGCTCATGAGCTTAACGAGCTCGAGTTCGAACATCCAATACTCGGCTCGGCTCGGCTCGTTAACAGCTCTAACGGTAATCAAATGATATTATAGACTTTTAACTTTAAGATTTATCACACTCATCCACTTTCTTAAACCGTGTGAAAAGACTAAACGGGCTTATGTTTTTGGACAGAGGGAGAACTAAGTTTTATATGCATTGTTAGCATGGTTTGTAGGGCACTTTCATCCGGATAGATTGAAAGTTCACATGTATTAGGAAAATGATATGTTCACTCTCAAAATCTATATAATGTCTATCAAACAAAAAAAATGTTTCAAAATCTCGGTCTGACTTTCGCCATGATTATTTGGTTTCTCACTAATTTATATTACGAACCACCTAAATATACTAGCTACCGAAAAATGATATGAGATCGATCATGTGTCTTCTAACGTATGGTTAAGTGTTTGCTAGGCATATTGCCAAGTGATTTTCATGGACGGTTCTAAAAGACATTCTATATATCTATATAATATGCTTTCAAGTAGGGGTGTAAACGACCCGATCCGATTGAAATATTTACTTATCGAGTCGAGCAATTCCCCCTTAAAATAGTGATACTCGAGATCGCTCGAGCATGAAAAAAAATTGCTTGAGATCGGTTCGATAACTTATTAATCATGCTCGATTTCGGCTCGATTATGCTCGAAAATTATTCGAGCACTTTCAAACTCGAGCTCGAGCAGCTCGAAAAAATGGTAAAAATGCTAAAATATGCACATGAAATATATGTCTTGCATCATAATAATAAGAAATATAATATATTTTAAAATAATATTAAAATGCTCGATAAGGCTTGCGAGCATGTCGAGTCAAGCATTAAATTGCTCGAGTTCGGCTCGTTAATTATGATGAGCTGCTCGAGTTCGATTAAAACCGAGCAAGCATTTAACGAGCTGAGCGTCAAGCGACTCGCGAACCGCTCGGATCGTTTACACCCCTACTTTTAAGAGCACTTGCAGCAAAAAAATGCAAATGATTTGAATGCTGTATTTTTTAAATTCCAACAATTGGATTTAAGATGGAAAAAAACAGTGTAGAAAAAAACTATATTTTACAGTATAATCGATGAGAGTTAACTTTACTATGCTCCGGTGCATGTTTTAACCCCCATTTACGGCACTTTTGGCTCATTCCGGGTAGTTTTAGACCATTTATAGGGCAAAATCACATTGAGCACTCACTTTGAGGTAAACCGTCAAATAGATGAAAAACCTCATCATTTTATGGTATTTTAACCCTTTTTGAGGCCTATATTTCTTGCGGAAATATTACGCTCGGTATGTTGTTTGGCATGTGAAATACATGAAATAGGTGACTCTTAAACCCGGACTATGAGGCATGAGGCTTAGAGAGGCATAACCGAAGCCCGAGAATGGAAACAGATAAAAAATAGTTGTTTTCACCTTACATTCACTTTATTTGCATTTTATGGACTTGTGGTCTTCATGACAATTGTAGAAATTTGAATGAGCTTTCCAACGCAACTTGAATCACTCAAATCGGTGCACTACATGCAAAGATATTACCAAATTATTGAAGGCCTGTCAATGCTGAATTCTAACACAGGGCAATGCGTGCGCATTGATTGGGAATGCGCATGCATTCAGCTGATTTCTGCACTTTTTTGGCCACTTATAAACAGATTTTGCACCCCCCATTTCATATCCACTCATACCTAGACTCACTTAGACACTCTTAGGTCGTTTTTCATCTTTTTTCCACCTTAGATTAGCTCATCTTTCACTATTTCTCTTAGATTAAACATAATTTAGCATAGATTCATCTCTTTCTTGTTGGTGTATTGAAGCTTTCTTCCCCAAGTGACAATGGGTTTGGATGAAGATTGATGCAACTTCAAGTTTTCTGCATTTTGGTACTTAATTCAAACTTCTTTTCAGTTTATGACTTTAATTTCATGTTTGATTCTTCTTTCTTTTATTATAATGAGTAGCTAAAATAGTTTATAACAAAATCATGTAAAAATCGATGAAATCCCCCCTCTAATTACAAACCCATAGAGGCTAACCGGGCTACCGATGTTATGGCTAGGATTATGAAGTGGCTAGAGTTGAGGATCCCCCCTCCCCCCCTCACCCAGGAGGAAATTGTAGCTATTCTTGCTGAGGATTTGAGAAACTTGCTTATGCTTTACTTTTAGGTCTTTAAGTTCGTCGACTATAAAAAAATGTGAGTAATTATGATGCAAAGAACACATACTATAATTTAGGTTATTACGAGTTATGGAAACTATTATGGAGAACACTAAGTTATAGAAAATATTGATACTAGTGTATATAAATTAGTAAGTGTAGTATGGGTTTTTTTTTTATTATTTTTTTTTATAGATGTAGAAGCCCTGAATGTGGCTATAAATATTATACTCTATGATTGGTTGAGAGATACGAAATATATTGATCGAAATTTGTCATGGTAGCAGAGCCAGGTTCACTTGAAAAAGAAAAAAAAAAACATCCACCAGTCGCCGGAGCTGACTTCTTTGTTGATTTTGTTGCTTTCGATATAGCCTTTTCAATTGCCTTCTTCTTCCGCATGTTTTTTTTGATCTCTTCGTTTGTACCCTTTAATTTTTATAGTGAACTGGGCCAAGGGTTGGTCTGGGAGCTTTTGACTCTGAAGTATCCATAGCTTGAGGAACATCCTTGGCCTCCTGATCATGAATTATATCCATTGGGGATTAACCCCTTTTGATACGATTCAAGAACAGGATTTTGCCCTAGGATCTTCTAAACGAATCAATAACGAGCTCAAAACAACGATCTTAGATAATCCAACCTAAGAACGTTGGCAAGAACGCCACAACTCTTGCTCAAGGCGCTGATAAGTTCTCTAAGGGGTGGAACTTTACAACGAAAAGATCCTCACTTGCAAGTGATAAACAAAGTCAAAGACTTTCATCAAATTTTCACTCAAAATATATCTGTCTTGTAAAAGAACAACCTATGTGCCTTATATAGGCTACAGACTCCAAGTCCAATTGCCAATTTAGCAATGTGGGACAAATAACAATAAATAAAAATAATGGCAAAAATAAAAGACTATCTAACCAATGTGGGATAATAAAAGACTAATGACTCAAATAAATACTTAAGAGTTTATTCAGGCCAATAACATAAATAATTGCGCCTCTTCTGCATCACCATGAATTTCTGATTTCTTCCTTTTTAAGCCCTTCATGGATCACATCACCTTTGTTTATTCTTGCGGTTTCTGTTCTTCACCATAGCTTAGAGTTGAATTTGGTGAATGGTGATTTGCGGTGTAAAACTTTACAGCGTTCAAAGTTCATAAAATAAAATAAAAAGTTGGTGTAGCAACCATGGCAGCAGGTGGCCTGAATTTGTCTCTGCAACCGAAATCACCGGAGCAAGATTCTTCCCAGCCGCAGGTGAATCAAGCTGGTGCATCCAACTCGATTTGGCCCACTGCGGGTTCAGGTTTGCATCAGAGTTTAAACGAACGTGGACTCACGAACATACACAGGCCCAATGGCAAGGAATTGTAAAATTTTTAAATAATTCTAAACCGCAAGATCGATTGATTGGTAAGTACTCGTGGATTATTGATACCGGGGCCACCCACCACGTGACGGGTGACCAAAATGTATTTGTTGATTTACGACCTATTGAACATTGTTCGATTGGCTTACCGGATGGGAGTTCATCTTTTGCAACTCATACGGGAACGGTTATCCTGTCGGGAAATTTACGGCTTATGAATGTTTTATATGTACCGAACTTAAATTGTAATTTGCTCTCGGCCTCTCAATTCTTGGATGATCATCATTGTGTTATGCAGATCACTGCTCGCTTATATATTATGCAGTACCGAGTGACGAGGACACTGATTGGACTAGGTGAGCGTGTGGATGGACTTTTTCTATTTTTGGGAGTTCTAGAGGTTCGGGTTCTAGCAATCGATGGTGGACAGACTGGGATTTGTGGCAACACCCATTGGAAAAGGTACTTCAGCAGGTGCCTAATATCTCTATTTCCAAACCTTTGAATAAAGATGGATGTGATATTTGCTTCCGGGCAAAACAACCTCACGAACCTTTTCCCCTTAGTGAGAATAAAGCAAGCCGTATTTTGAATTAATACATTGTGAATTATGGGGTCCTTATAGTGTACCCTCGATGTGTGGTGCTTCGTATTTTTTGACTATTGTTGATGACTATTCCCGTTCGGTTTGGAGGTCAAATATGCTTTCATGGATTTTGTTGCATTAATTTCTCGTCAGTTCGAGGTTACAATTAAACGGGTTCGTAGTGACAATGGGACATAATTTAGACCTTTACTTCCTTATTTTCGTAAAAAAGGTATCATCTTTTAAACTTCTTTTGTTAGTACTTCTCAACAGAACGGCAGGGTAGAATGAAAACATCAACACATACTTAATGTTGCACGTGCACTACGTTTTGATGGACATTTGGGACTTAAGTTCTGGGGGGAGTGTGTTATGGGTGCTGCTTATATCATTTAACCGAACACCATCTAGTGTTTTGAATTATAAAACTCCTTATGACTCTCTTTTTGGCAAAGAACCGGACCTCTCGATGCTTCGAATTTTAGGATGTTTATGTTATGCCCATGACCACCGCCACACACATAAATTTCCTAGCCGGAGTCGTAAGTGCGTTTTCCTTGGTTACCCTTTCGTGAAGAAGGGGTGGACTTTGTACGACCTAGATACGAGGAGATTTTTGTTTCTAGGGATGTTAAAATTTTCGAACATGTGTTCCCGTTTTCCCAACCGACCGATAGTGAATCCTCTGCAGTCCTTTACCCTTTGTTTGACGATGTTGGCATAGTTGATCAAGGCTTCGATCCATCTTCTACCGGGGATCACCCTTTCCAGATCCTCCGGTTGAGGAGGGGGGGGGGACGAACGTGACAGTTGAAACAGGTGATACTGGGGAATATACAGTACCTTCACCACAACCTCGACATCCAGGTGGAGGAACCGAAGAGTTAGGTAGGGGTAGGCGACAGAAGATTCCGAATTCGCGCTTTAAATATTTTGTCACGTATACATTGATTGATCAGAAAAGTCCTCCTTCATGCTCTTCCTCTCCGTCAGTTTCTCAGGTACTCTGTATCCTCTTATGCATTATATTAATTATGATATGTTTTCTAATATACATTGCAAGTACCTTGCAGCCATTATAGTGGGTAATCCTCCTAAATATTTTAAGGAGGCTATCAAACATGAGGGGTGGTGTAAGGCCATGGCAGAGGAAATTAAGGCTCTTGAAGATCAGGGTACTTGGGTTTTGCAACCTCTTCCTCCCGGGAAAAAGGTATTGGGAAGTAAGTGGGTGTATACCGAGAAATATGATGAGCATGGGGTCTTTCGCAGAACGGTTGAAAGCTCGTTTAGTGGCATTTGGGCATATCAAGAAGAAGGTATTGATTACACAGAGACGTTCGCCCTGGTGGCGAAAATGGTTACGGTTCGGACTTTTCTCAGTGTTGCGGCGGTCAAAAAATGAGACATTCACTAGATGGACGTTCATAATGCGTTCTTGCATGGGGATTTGGAGGAAGAAATCTATATGATAATTCCTCCGGTTTGAGCTTGATGGGGATCGAATTTGGTTTGCAAGACGCGCAAATCGGTATACGGGTTGAAACAGGCACCCAGATGTTGGTTTGCGAAGCTTGCATCGGCTTTGCGAGAATATGGTTTTCGCCAGTCTTATTCAGATTACTCCTTATTTACTTTGCCTCGTGATGCGATACAGCTCGTTGTGCTCGTATACGTTGATGATATGATAATTGCGGGAAATGACAAAGTTTCAATGACGATCTTCAAACAATATTTGGGTCAGTGTTTTAAAATGAAGGACCTTGGGGCTCTGAAGTATTTCCGTCGCATCAAAGTCACGAGAAACAAATACGGGATTTTCTTGAATCAGCGGAAATATGCCATCGACATTATACATGAGGCGGGCTTACTTGGGAGCAAGCCTGCGGATTTCCCAATCGAACAGAATCACAAGCTACTGGTGATTGGAGCGAATCACAAGCGCACTAGCTATCGGTGCCTTGTTGGTGATCCTGGGCCGCATCGACGATCGATTGGCGGCTTATCTATCTTGGGGTGACCCGACCCGATTTGGCATATTCTCTTCATGTGTTGTCTCAATTTATGCAGGCACCTCGGGTTGATCATTGGGAGAAAGCCTTGAGCTTTGTTCGCTATTTGAAGAAACATCCCGGACAAGGTATCTTGCTCCGGTCTGACAGTTCTCTTACTCTGGAGGGTTGGTGTGATTCTGATTGGGTGAGTTGCCCTCTTACCCGACATTCGTTGAGTGGTTGGTTTGTTTCCTTGGTCTTTCGCCTATATCTTGGAAATCCAAGAATCAAACCACAGTTTCGCGGCCGAAGCGGAATAAAAATCTATGGCGTCAATTACGTGTGAATTAAAGTGGTTGAAACAGTTACTAGCTGAGCTCAGGGTTCGGCACCCCCTAGGATATGTCTCTTTTGTGACAGCCAATCGGCACTTTATATCCCGCAGAATCCGGTCTTTCACGAACGCACGAAGCATATCGAGGCGGACTGTCACTTTGTGCGTAATGCTATCACGGATGGGTTGATTCTTCCTTCATACGTTCCTACGAAACATCAGTTGGCAGATATCTTTACGAAGGCACTAGGTCGGCAACAGTTCGAGTTTTTGTTGCGTAAGTTGAGGGTTCAAGATCTTCACACTCCCATTTGAGGGGGGGGGGGGGGGTATTACGAGTTATGGAAACTATATTACAAGTTATGAAAACTATTATGGAGAACACTAATTTATAGAAAATATTGATACTAGCGTATTAAATTAGTATGGGTATTTTTGTTATAGATGTAGAAGCCTTGAATGCGGCTATAAATATTGTACTCTATGATTGGTTGAGAGATACGAAATATATTGACCGAAATTTGACATAGGTCTTTTTATAAACAAGTATATAACAAATTTAAGTTAGTTTTATTTGCAAAGAATACATATAATAAGAACACATTTGAAAACATCTTTTTCTAATGTTTAAAAAGAAATTCGAATAATTCTTGAATAATAATATAATTTCATGAAACCTAAGTTGGAAAAATTCTTAACAGTGAAATTTTATTAGGACTCGAATAGTTTGATGTCTTGTAGCGTGTATATAAAAACAAAACTGTTTTATTTTCTTATCCACGTGGTATAAATCTGATAGTCGAATGTAATAGAAACTTCTTATATCAGAATTGCCCTCTAAACTGCCTGCTTGTATTCTAATTATGACATTGACGGTATTAAAGTGAAAAATTGTTTATTTCTCCAAGAAATCAAGAAAATGGCTCCAATGATTGTTCTTTTTACCACGTGGGAACATATCAGTGGGACACCATTCTTGTACAAAATGTACAGTAGCTATATAATAATGCTGAAACCTAACCCCCTAACAGTAAGGAGAAAATATAATTTCAGGTGTCCCATGACATAACATGCTTGAGTTACTGAGCCAGTGAGTCGTAGCATTGCAATGCGGGAGGTTAGATGTTCGATTCCATGAGGCTAATTATTTCCTCCTCGTTAGTGCAGTTATTTCTGACTGAAATTCTTCGGGATCTTGATTACATCTCCACTCATCCCGTGGGACAGGGGGAGTGGGGACCATCGGGGTAGGTTTACCCTTAAATATAATTTCAGGCAATGTAACATCTCTTATTTTATTTTAAGTCGTGTTAAGGCCGATAATTTTTTAAGTCTCCCGCATAATTCACAAAAAGAACCCGTGCAAATTTGTACGGGTCCGGCAAAAATTTCCACGGTGCATGTGATGTTGTTGAAGCAAAGTAAAAAATATATATATATTAGGGGATAGAGATTCCACGGGCACGTGGAATTTTTCACCGGGCCCGTGTAAATTTGCACGGGCTCTTTCTACACAATTGCACGAGGACTTAAAAAAATGTCAGCTCTAACACGACCTAAAATAAAATAAAAGGTGTTACATTGACGTGAAATTATATTTTCTCAACAGTAAGTGTGTGTATATATTTATATATAGTTTGTTTGCTTTAGGATGAGAAATTATTTTAGCATCTTATAACTTCAATCTATCGGTGTTATTTGAGTCATAAAAGTTGCAGTAACTTATTAGGCATATTATCTCTTAAAGTTATATCATGATAATTTCTCTTATCTTTTTAATGTTGGATATTGCAATTATCATATAAGTCCTAAATTACTCATTAAAAGTTTAAGTAAAATGTTGCTTTGAATCAATGTATTAGATGCTCCCTTAAAAAAAATGTATTAGATTTTTTTCTTTTTGAGGGGGGGTAAAATGTATTAGATGTTAAAATGGAAAATAAATCTTGGTTTAGATCTTTCATAAATAAAATGTACATATCAAATGTGTTGAAAAATAGCATTGAAAGCCAACATATTTTTTTTGTTGACATTAATGGGGTTCCATACATGCATATTGTTACGTTCACATTTAATGGAGTTCCATACACTTACTTGATTCAACGGTTCAACCAAAATCGGTAAGATCACCGGGTTATTAATCAAACTGTTAGGATTACCGGATTGAAATGATGCGACTCCTTTAGTCTCCTTATACAAGTTAATGCTTGGACTGGTCCAGTTCTATGGCCGGGTTGTTGGTTTAGTGGTTGGACCGTTAGATCGTCCAAGGTGTAATCAATGTCTTATAAATGATGCGTGGTTTATTTTATTTTTTTTGTAAGAAATAAAAGATATAGCCAACAAGACTTGCCAATTGGTCAGCTGTCTTCTATGTTGCACCGACACTCCAATATGGGTAACGTGCGCCGTATCCGACACGCGCCGACACGACACGCCGTCCGACACGCCGCGTATTACGGCGGTGTCGGACACGTGTCGGTTGATTTAAAATAATGTTAAATTAAATTTTAAAACCGACACGCCAGGGGACACGCGTCGCGACACGCCAGGGGGACACGGCAAGGACACGGAGCGACACGTCCCGGACACGGGGGGACACGTTCCGACACGGCTATTTATATTTTTTTAATATTTTTTTGTATTTTTGTGTTTTTTTGTATTTTTATTCAAAAAAAAAAATAAAAAAAAATATATATATATATATATATATATATATATATATATATATATATATATATATATATATATATATATATATATATATATATATATATATACTACGTGTCCCCGCGTGTCAGTGTCTCTATATTTTTGAAAGTTGCCTTGTCGTCGTAATCGCGCGTATGTCAGTAATGTGTGTTACAGCTGTGGTAAAGTGTCGCATGTCGATGTCCGTGCAACATAGGCTGTCTTTCGTATCTGAACAGAGGTTCTACATTCCTTTATTATATATACTCCATCTCCTGCATCTATTTATCTCAAGATTCTGCCAAAATTCATACATAAATTTATTGAATGAATCTAAACACTTTTAATTCAAGATTAGTTGTTATTTAAATGCATCTGTACAACTTAGATTTTTGACAACTCGCTTCAGATAAATAGGTACGGAGGGAGTATGTCTTTCGTATCTATAAAAAAAGAAAAAGAAAAAAAGAAACAGAAGATGCATAATTCATAACTTCTAAAATTCTAATGGCCACTTTGATTTCTGAATGGGAGTTTAAATTAGCCGAGTTAAACCTATTAATGTTCAAAACGAGGCAGCAATTTGAGATATTCTCGAGTTTGAGTTTGAGTTCGAGTACGAGTATTTTGAACTCAAGCTCCAGGTGAGACAAAAGGTAGTTTTCAAATTTTGACCTGAGCTCGAGTTTGGCATGGCGTATCAAATAATATTTTTAATGTAAAGTATTTGATAAACGACAAAAAAATGATATAAACAATAAAAACTTAACATTTGATATAATAATTACATTGACTATCAATATATATATATATATATATATATATATATATATATATATATATATATATGTATGTATGTATACGTGTATAAAAATATATGTATGCTTTTATTATATAACATATGCATTTGATTTTGCATGTTTACGAGTAGTCGAGTCAAGAATTACATTGTTCATGTATCGTTCGTTTAATGTTCAAGTCGAGTCATTTTGAGTTTGAGCTGATTTAAACCAGTTCTGACTCGATCCATCTCGATTTTTATTTGCACATCGCACAATCCACTCGTGCACCACTATCTCTGTGCACCATAGCAAAAACCGACTTTATAAAATTCGGTTTTGGAGTCTAGAACAACTTTTCGTAGGTTATGAAACAAGAACCGACTTTATCAATGCATCTACGAAAAGTCGGATCTAGGTTCTAGAACCGACTTTCGCGAAGTCGGTTCTACTGTGGTCCACGGACAGGGTGGTGCAAGAGTAGATTGTGTGTGATGCAAATAATAACCCATATATATATATATATATATATATATATATATATCTATAAATTATACCGACTTTATCAATGCACCTACGAAAAGTCGGATCTAGTTTTAACCGACTTTCATGTTTCTGGTTGCATAAAAAATTAGTGAAGAGTAGATTGTGTGATGCAAATAATAGCCCATATTAATTTTTGGAAGATTGTTGGTGGATCACTTTTTGTTTTGAGAAGAATGGAAGCCAGCTATTTTCTTGCGGTGGTTTGTGTTTATTTTTTATTGAAGCTCGGTTGTGTTGTGTTTTGATGCTTTTGGATAAATTTTGTAATTTTCTTTAGCATTGATATATATTAATTTCTTGGCTGTTTAAAAAAAAAAAAAAATATAAACTATACCTTCTTGCTATTTAAGAAGCGATATTACAGAGAGACATGGCATCTTGGTCAACTTAAAAGATTTCCCTTCTCATCAAACCTAACAAACAAATCTTTTTCTTTAAAATACTCTCAATTATTTGCCATATTATAGGAGATATTTTCCCTTTTTGTTTATGATCGGATCATACATATCAAGATATGTTTAATTTCCAGCAAAGCTATGACCTGGGAGATCAACAAATACCCTTTTTTATGAGCCCACAAGTGGATAATGTTCTTCATCAAAAACTGTTTTCACCGGAAAGCAACTTATTTCCGGCGGCCGGCGGTGGCAAGAAAAAGCAGAAGAAGCCATCGGAAAATCAAGAAAGTACTGAAAAAGGTGGTAAAAATAATGAGAAGAACATAAAGAAAAAAGGTAATCATTGTGAAATTGAAAGGCAAAGAAGGCAAGAAATGGCACATCTTTATGCTTCCCTTAGAAATCTTCTACCTCTTGAGTATATTAAGGTGAAGAAAACAAAACCCTTGTTATATTTTTATTTTTTTTACTTTCCCTTTCACAATATATACAGTTTCTATATAAATAATGTTACTTTTATTCATCTCAAAGCATACATGTATCCTTAATTAGCTATGTTTTACTAAGGCTTTGATGGTGTTTTACTCTGCTTAATTTGTGTGACACTCTCGCAACACTTTACTATGCTTCTTATTCTTATGTCAATAGTTGTGACATTTCGTTTTCGCAGTAACCTGGTTCTTTCGATGTTCGTTGATTTTATATATTGTCACTATAACACACTTTTGTACCTGATTATTATAGGCCGGTTGACATTATATATGATCAATTAGTCCTAGATTATGATATATGTATCGTGATAAAACAATGTGTGTGTCAGTTGTCGTGATAACCGTTGTGATAATAACATTTTCGTGACTGATTCATGCAGCTAGCTTCTTGATGTGAAAATTCTAATCAGATGCAATATATATATATATATATATATATATATATATAAAAGGAGTCAATGAGTTGAATTTCCTATTTTCTGATGGATTTCTTGCACATAACTGTAGATACAAAATAAAAACAAATCATTTCATAGGACTCAGACTTGACATTAATCTTAAGTATTTAGCTAGTTTTCATAGAAGCCATTTTGAACTCTAAGGTATGTCTATCTTGGATTGATTTTGCTGACACAATAAATGCCACGACGTAACGAGAAATTGGGACCTCTAATTACGTACGCGACAACTATTTAAAGATCGAGGGTTCACACCGCCACTTTAGAGTGCATCAACCGACACATCAAGTTATGTCATTTTTTTGTGGTTGTGACAATTACATTAATATTATGAATTGCATTCTGGGATTTTAACGATTTCACTTGTTTTAGGGAAAACGTTCAACTTCCGATCACATGCACGAGGCCGTGAATTACATAAACCATCTGCAGAAGAATATCTCTGAATTGCGCTTGAAGAAAGAAATGTTTACTAAGAACCCAAATTCGAGCACCGGTAGCTCAGGAAAATCTAGTGGTGAGAGCTGTTCAGGCCACCGGAGATCAACCGTAAAAGTGAACCTATGCCGGAATGGGGTGGAGATTTTGATTAGTTTTAGTCCACTGGATGAAGTTTTCCCTATGTCTAAAGTGCTCAACAAGTTGGTTGTTCAAGGTTTTAATGTGATTAGCTATTTGTCTAGTGGAAGTGATATCGATGATGGAAGTACCCTTTACAAGATTCTATCTGAGGTAAAAATAAAAATTCTTCGATGTTTATATATAGCATGAACATTTAGGGTTTCATTTCGATTTAACATTATAACAGGGTGATGCTACTACCACAACTGTTGTACTTATAAGGAGGCACAAAACACTTCTACACCCTGATTTTGATGACCGGCGTACATCATTATCAATGATATAAAAGTATGTTTTGTCACTCGTCGTGGTAGTAGCATTTTCTTTAGCAATAATAGGGCCTAAATCCACTCATTCTTTTGTTTTCTAAACATTGTGTTCAGATGTAGATCACTCAAACACTAATAGGGTTAAATCATTGTTTTCTCGCATTCTCTTGAATTGTTGTGCTAAAAGGAGGGAAATATGTAAATTACTTGCTTGACAACACCATGTATCAAAACCTAGGCTATTAAACAAGGGGAGTCTATGTAAATTACCTATACCTCCTAACAACATATATCGAAACCTAGACTATATCTTACTATAGTTGGTAAAATAATAGCAAGTCTATAATGTGGGATCCGTAATAACCGTAACAAACCTCCAAAGACGGGATCCATAATAACCGTAACAAACCTCCTCACTTTGGCCTGAATGAATATAGGTATAGCATGGACATAGTTTTGATATCATGATAAACATAGGTCCAACAACATATAAAGAGGGGGAAGGGGTGTCCTTCAACCTCAAAACATAAACGAAATGGTGTCAGAGAAGTTCATCAATTAATATAAACAATATCAAATTCTTCGATGTGAGGCAGATAGTCTAACTTTAAGATAGATAGGGGGTAAACCTAAACTTTAAAACGTTTTTGTCTCTTTGCATTTTTTACTAAATATACTTGTATCTTTTTTTGTTGTTGAATATCTTCTTGAAGGTCGATGATCCATCATGCATCGACATTATCGGGTTGCAGAAAACATTGACGGATATGATTATACAGGATCCGATTTCTCAATAGCTTCAAGTTTAACCAGTAATCTCGAATCCGCTCTCGTTTGATAGGCACTACTTGTTGAAAGGCTTTGTGTGACAATTTATTTTTAAATTTTAGTATGTTCTTGATTTGTCCCACTTTTTTTATTTTTATTTTTATTTTTATTTTTATTGTAACGGAGCTATATAGTTCAAAATGCTTGTACATATTTATAATTTATTGAGATGTCAATGATAAGCACGAAGTATATGTTTCATAGCATAGGGTTTTTTTTGTTTTTGTTTTTGTTTTTGTTTTTGTTTTTGTTTTTGTTTTTTTAATTTTAATGTGCATTGAGCAAGTGCTATCATATTTAATCATCTTCTAAGAAAAATTAAGTATAATAACGCCATTAAATTTACATGAACAACAAATCTTTAGACTTCTAATTAATTTGATAAACCATGACCAAAAAATAGTTAATTGTCAATTAAGACACATTTAGAAAGGTGTCAGAATTTTAGAACTATAAGAAAAGTTTTTTTGTCAAAAAGAACATTTCATCCGTGAGAGTGAAAGTGAATTTGAAAGTGAATTACGTTTGGTTTGTGCTGAAAATGAATGTAATTCACTTTCAAATTCATTTTCACTTTCACTGGTGAAATGTCATTTTTAACAAAAATCTTTTATTATAGTATTTTTCTTTTGACATCTTTCATATCGCTCTTTGGGACCTTATCCTAAAATAAAAAACAAAAAAACTCTTCAATCACATGTATTGAATCAAGCTTATACGAATCATAACACATTTGATTAAGTAAAATAATCATCATTAAACACGGTGATTGACTAAACCGAAATTCAAATTGTTGTTCGATTAAATCTAATCCACCACCCGGTCCAATCATTGCAGTCGGTTTAAATAAACATTAATCACGTGTTTAATTAAGTGAAATCATCATCAAACACTGTGATTGACATTAATGGACTTCAAAATGATGTTGGATTATGTCTAATCACTTTAATCACCGCATAAGACTTAAGTGAACTTCAATCACATGTTTGTATTGGTGAAATCATCATCAAACACACATAAATCACTATTACTATCAAGCGGACAAGGTCAAACATAGTAAGCTCAAAAGCGAGTCAAGACAAAACCCACATAAACCAACCACAATTTTTTAGGTTAAAGTTCGGAGTTAAATGTTGTATAGCTCAAACCGAGTTAAAACCGAACCCATATAGACCAACCACAAATTTTTAGGTTAAACTAATTTTTCTAAAATAAAAAAACTAATTAAAGTTGCGGTCTTTGACCAAAATATTGAAAAGATTAAGTCTTAACTAACAAAGCTGACGATGCCAAGAATTGTACCTACCAACGTGGCACCTCCTCAGTGGCTCGACAATAAATATGGAGAGAACAGTGCTAAGAACCTCACTAGTATAGCTCGTCCGCTTGTCCCTTTCCTCCCAGGTCGGTCAGGGCCCAGGCATGACTTCTGGTGCTTACGAGTACATCTTGCACCCAGTTCTGCTGGTACAAGTACTCTAGTCTATCCGCGATCTGCCTCGGTGCCCGGAGTAGGTCGTCATATCCATAAACCAGTTTGTCGGTGTTTGTCCGGCTATGCTCCCCGACCTCCATAGGTCGGCTGAGCAGCTTTAGTCAGTTTGGATTGTGTCGTCAGCCTGAATCCATTTCTCGTCCTATTCCCCTTTAGGTCGGCCAACCCTTGTGCTCTGCTCAACCCGTATCCGATCCTCGAGGTCGGTTCGGTCCCTCTCCGATCCACCATTCTACTTACACCTAACCGAGCTGTTTCTAGTTCGGCTCCCTGTCCTTGGAACGGTCCAGGCATAGAGGGGTTCGACCTGTCTAGCCCGAGTCGTCCTGTTTGGTCAGAGTAAATCTCGTATCATATTTCCCACGTGTTTAATAGACAGATAAATATGGAAAGAATCCCGAGCCATAAAGGCTCCAATCTTTGTCATTTAATACAAATATTCGAATATCATAATTATCTCCTGGAAATAAGGAGATTAACTAATCATAATCCTTTTTCTTAGGGAACACGTTAATCAGTGTCCGTCACAGACACGCCACACGCTAACTCTAGGGCACAAGCCCCTCTATATAAACGATCCCTAGGGAACTACGAAGACTTGATTCCAATCCCCGCATTGGATACGTAGGCAGCTTGAGAAACAACATCTCAAGTGCAGTCTAAACCACCCCCCAAAGCATCCTCTTTATTTGTTTTTACGTGTTTTCGGGCGTCCTAAGGTTATCACCAAGGAAAGGAGCCCGAAAGATTACCCTGACGATTTTTGGATCGTCAATTGGCGCTAGAAGGAGGGCCCTTTGCTTGATAATCTCTGGAATAGACTTCAGAATCATCATGGTGACCACACGACAACAAGCCGCCAACAGAAGTAACGCCAACAATGCTACTGACTCAGACACCAACAACCACTAGAACCAGCAGCCGGAAGACATCTCTCTTGACACAACCCACCAGGAATTGTTGGATCAGCTCACGACTCTCGATGATGCAGCAAAAGAAGCCGTTCTCAATGCCGTCTTGGCAGAAGAGGACGAAGACTGGGAAGGTCTAGAAGAAGAACCCTGGATGAGAATTCCCAGGATCTGCACCAACCGAGCGGAGGATCGTCTGGAAAAAAGTCCCAGGATCAGGATCCAGAAGAAGAAGATGACCCCAGTATTAGATCATGGAAACAAACACCTTCTCCCCCAAGGCGAAAAGGCAACCGAAAGGATGATTGTATCCCAGGCGATGGAGGCAGCTCGCGCCGAACTGGAAGCCATAGCAGGAAGGAAATCAACACTCCTAGCCCTCGAATCTCCTTTCTCTGAGCAAATCGACAACTATCCCCGACCCGCAAGGTTCAAGATCCTAAAGTTGGAGCCCTACGACGGAACCAAAGACCCCTAGTATCACTTGTTCCAGTATCTCATGCACATGAATCTCGACTGTGCCCCAGAGGAGATGAAGTGTAAAGCGTTTCCCGTGCTGCTCACAGGTCGAGCTCAGGAATGGTTCAAGAAAATACCGCCCCGGACCATCTACAGTTTCGACACTCTAGGAAAGATGTTCCTCAATGCGTTTATCACGGAAAAGCCGTTCCAGAAGAATGCCACTCACCTGTTCTCCATCAAACAGAAGAAATATGAGACTGCTCTCCAATACCTCAAAAGGTTCAGTGAAGAGTCTTTGCAAGTATGAGACGCCGACGATCAGGTTCTGATCGCATCTTTTGTGGCAGGACTACGCGAAGGGAGGCTATATGCCAAGCTGAGCAGCAAACTCCCCACATCTATAGAAGAGTGCTTGGAAGTAGCATTCAAGCACTGCCAAGGAGAAGAAGCCAATCGGGTAAAGCGAGAAGTAGACAAGTCTGAATCTAAGAAAGACAAGACCGAGGATACATCTGACAAGAAGAGGAAGCCGTTCGGGGACCGTGCGAGCGGATCAGCCACGGGCCGACCCGAGAAGAGAAGCACCTTGCAGCCGCGGGAATTCTCGGTGTTAAACAGGCATCGGGAGCAAGTATTGGCAATCATGGAAAGAAAGGGTTTGGCGAGAACCCTCGCGCTGCTGCGAACTCCCTTGGAAAGAAGGGATCAAAACAAGTTCTGCAGCTATCATCAAGACACCTTCGGGCATGAGTGGACAATTGCGAGATTTCCAAAGACGACGTGGAGGCCGCAATTACGGAAGGAAATTTGGATAAGGTGGTAGAAGCGACCTCGATACGGTGGCGTCGAGGGCGACGAGAATTTCTGAAGAATTTTAATCAAGATCGATCGACCGGTAGATCCCAGCCCAAGACGAGATCAATCTCCGGAGAAAGGTCAACAAAGGGACAATCGCCCAATCAACACCATCAACACCATTGTAGGGGGCCCTGGTAATGCATTCGAAGTCGTCAATCCAAATACCCAATCAGGAGGCACGCAGGCTGGCAGGGGATGTCTAATCCCTTCTCAGGAAGTAGGTTATGGACCAAAGGACTCTCTCCCCTTGGTCCCGAGCTGCATTTCTATCACTTAGATGTTATTTCATGCTATTTTCATCACTCACGGTTCCACATCGCACATATTACAAAATCTCATTTTTATCGCAAAATGTGGACATTTTTATAGCACACACGGGGTATGCGGTACCCTATGGGAATTATGGTTGTATTTGGGGTTGAGCCTTTCCAGGTCTTAGATGATAAAGAAGATGTAGACCGACTAAGAGTCTCGGTTTGGTGATGAATGGATTGAGAGAAATGGAGCTAGATGTGATTTTTGAAGAAAATCGGGACAAGAGCATGCTTGCCTCGACCAAGAGCACGCCTGAGTCATCATTTGGGAAGAAAAATGGAGCAGTCAGCACAAGCCCACGCTTGCCTCAGTCAAGCGCACGCTTGAGGCCCTAGTCAAATAATCCAACTCTCTGTTCTGGACAAGAGCATGCTTGCTCATGAAAAGCGCACTCCTGAGGTGCATTTGAGATTTCCACTATTCCGACCCAGAGCATGCTTGCCTCAGTCAAGCGCACACTTGAGCTCCCAGTAAATCCAACAGAATGTTACCTAATATGCAGGTGCACGCTTGCCTCAGAGAAGCGCACTCTTATGCACCCGAAATTCTGCACTATAAAATCGAACTTTCAGCCAAGAGAGAGAGAGACACACCATACTTTCTAGATTAGAATTAGATTAGAAAAAACCCTAAAAACTCTTCTCTTCACTTTTCTTCATTCCTTAGCTTAAAAAGTAGTATCTTAGGTCTTTAAACTCCAAATTAGTGTGTAATTAAGCTTGGGCTTTCTTCTAAAATGGTGAATTCATCATTCCCTTGGTGAATCTCCATGGGATTTGAGCTAAGTTCATAGTTCTTACTTGATTGAGGTATAATTTCGAATTTACTTTTAATTTTCTATTTCATGGCTTGCTTTAGTTTAATCTCATCTTTTCTTTGTGTTTTTGTTGAAATCAAGAGTAGCTAAGTTCCTTGTGGCTTGGGTGATGAGAAAATGAGCTAGAAATCTTGTAATTGCTTGGATTCAAGTTGGGTTGTCTTGTATGTTCTTAATTGGTTCAAGTTATGGTGATTGATCTTTATGGGTGTGATTAATTCATCACTAATTGCATAATCTAAGTGTTAATTCGAGGCCTAATCGTAAGAATTGACATGGAACTAGTCACCATGAACACATAGTAAAATCATCTAGAGATAGAATTGATTTCTAGTGTGTGTGTTGCCTAATCTTGAATTGGGAAATTCATAGTCCTTTAATGCATAGCCATTCATCCTAATCTAGTCCTAGCCGATGGAGTGCGGTGTTTGGTTATAGTTCGTTGATGCGAGAGATCGATTGACGTTATTATTGCGAATTACACCTTGAATGTGTTGAGAATTCGTTAGTGAAGCTTGATTCCGAGTAGTTACGAGAGTTCATATCTAGTTCATTGGAACATCACCCGAGCCACCTCATTTCATATCATTTCCCCTGCGTTCGAGTCATTGTAGTTTTAGTTTATCGCACTTTTAGTTCGCCTTTCATTAGTTGTTTCGTAGTTGGTTCACACTTTCTTCTTGATTAATGGATACACCTAGACTAATTGTTTGGGCCGCTTTGGTATTCAACTAGATTTCTCCCTGTGGATACGACCTTGCTCACCGATCTAGACTACAGTCGACCCGGTACTCTGCCGGTTAGAGTGGAAACCTAATGAGGTCGATCAAGTTTCTTTAAGATCAAAGCCGTGGTAAACAAAAACCTGGTGAAACGAGTTTGTGTCGACACTGGCAGCGCCGTCAACGTTCTGTCCTTGGCAGCTTTTCAGGCTATGAATCTTAAAGAGTCCGAACTAATCCCTGTTTTAGCACCCTTGTTTGGATTCGCAGGTCCTCCTATACATCCTCTAGGGATGGTTCGGCTCGCGACGACGCTTGGAAAGGAATCAGCGGGAAGGACACTCATGGTCAATTATGTGGTGGTCAAATCATCGTCAGCATACAACATAATTTTGGGAAGGCCTGCTCTAATATATCTACGGTCTGTAATCTCCCCAACTCACATCAGTCTGAAGTTCCCGACCGACCGCGGTCCAGTGGAAATCAAAGGAGACCTGGAGGTCGCTCGAAGTTTCTATGCGGCCATCATCAAGGACAAAGGAATCATCTTGGGTTGATCGGTTCGGCCAGTTTATTATTTAGCACTTTCTGTTTTCTGCACACCTTCATTCTGTCCGTCTGTTTTTACTATTTGCCTTGGATATTTTTGGTTTATTTCCGCACTATGTTTTTACTCCTTTTGATGTCCGTTCTGGATATCCTCATTTTCTTTGAATAAATGATTTCTTTGCGTCAATCCACTTGTTTTGTACGACCGGTGCACATTGTTTTTCAAATTCCACGCGATGTCAGTCCGACCTGACCCTAATCTCCACGTGTGTAAATGAGAAGTCAGTGCTAGCCTGGCCTTGCTCGTCCTTAAAATTCCACTCGACGTCAGTCCGACCTGGCCCTAATCGCCACACTTTAAAACGAGAAGTCAGCACTAGTCTGGCCCTGCTCGTCCTTAATGCTTCACGTATGAAGTCTTTTTGCTGTGTCAAGTTCACCCAACCTTGCTCGATTAGTCTTAAGATCAATTTCTCTTAGCCCTGTTTACTATAAGTTGAGATAGGATTAAGGTTCTGGCGGCGCCAGGTAAAGTACTTAGTTTATTATCATCCGAGCTCATGAATACAACTCGGCCTTATATACTAGAAATTATGCAATCTAAACCTTCAGAATTGCACACAGGGCAGCAAGCCCCTTAAATAAACTCATAGGGTTTGATACAATAAAAACCTGAGCATTGAACTCGGCGTAGTACATAATTCATACATGTATGCCGTCCACCAGTCTGAGCCGGCGCATGGCATACAGGGGGCCTACCTCTCCAACAATGACTAACAAGAACAAGCAACAAAAACAAGCACTGTCGGGTAGTAATAACTTAGAAAAATTAGGGCAATTTTCTTCTTGCATTTAAAAAACTAATTAGTTAAGGCAATCCCACTTACTGATCAATATAGTGGTATCCGTCTAAGCTTTGTATTAAAAATGACCAGACTTTGTTCTGCTCGTCATAATATAAAACTAATATAGAAAAAGATTCCCGAGCCCACAAAGAGCTCGACCCTGCGTACAAAAATTAGTGCATTCTGGAAACTTCAGAATGACATATTGAGTGTGAATAAAAACTTAAGTCTGCGCGAGCCGAACGCACGCGCCAGGCTCACTAACGGAAGCCTAAACAAAACTTATCAGAGTAACAAACAAAAAATTCCTTGGGTGGAATCGCAAAATGATGTTATTAAATGCAGGTTAGTTTACGCTAAATGCGATCAGATTCAGTCCTGATCGACTCAGAGCTATGCCTTGTATGATTTGTGAAATTTGTTATGGTATGCTTGGTGCCAGTAAGTAACTTGAACCCCCATGTTTATTCAAGCCAAATATAAAAGGTAAAGGAAATACTGGAGGGCTTACCCCTCCAATAGCATAAACAGTACAACCAGACAAAACCAAACTCATCATAGCTCATGAACAAGAGCATCTAACTTTACAAAACTAGGCGAGTTTGCGTGTAGAGCTCGGTCTCGAATAAGCATGCAATCTTAATATCAGAACTGCATACCGAGCAAAACACCCCCTAACAAATTTTACACTAAGACTGATAATCCGAGCATTAGGTTCGGCAGCATTACAACTAAAGTATGCCATCCAAAGTTGAAAACCAATGCATGGCCTACTGGGGGCGTACTACCCCAATAACATAACCAAACAACAAAATAACAAAGAACAAATGCACAATTCAAAAACGAAAACAATCTCTTTACTAAATAAACTGAAGTCAGATTACAAGAATTATCTTCTAAATCAAAACAAGGAACGAAATCCCTACAAACTTTAAGAGTCGAGGCGAGGACTCTTTTGAGGCTCAGACGGAGGTGGCGGACGCTTGTCATTTGGACATTATACTTTGACACAATGTCCACCCCGGCATTAAAGTCCTGCACACGCTCGGTATTAAGCCGCGCCCATCCCTTGCGGGTAAAAGGCCCTCTTAGGAAGGTCGTCCAGCACAAGGGAAGGATTTTTCACATTGCCTCATCCACCCCTTGGGTATACCCATGGTAGAGAATGGGGATTAGCAGCACTTTCAAAGCCTCGGCGAACTCAGCCGAAGCTTTGTATTCCCGGATGACCTCGGCATCCCGAGCCGAGGTTGTAGCTTCTAGTTCGGACACCTTTGCTAAAAGGTCACCGACCTCATTCTCCTTCATTTTCTTCTCCTCGGCAAGTTCATCCGCCAAGGACTTCACTCCTTCTCTGAGCAAGCCATTTGTGGCTCTTTGGGCCTTCATCTTTGTATCCTTAAGGCGAGCAGCCGCCTTAAGCTCTTCTCTTGCTTGCCTTAGCTCGGCAGCCTTATTCTTGTGGGCAGCTAGGTCTGTAGAAGCCTTGCCCAACCTCCTGAAAACTTCCTGGCCGATCGTGCCACCCTGAACAAACATAAAGAATATATATATTTGAATTATAATAGTCAAGTTTCTTAAACAAAAATAGAGTCAGGACAGGACGCTTACCAGCTCCACAGTCTTGCAACCATGGATCGCCAACTCTTCGTCGGACATGCTGGCAACCCGCTGCTATTCGAAAGCAGCCTCGTCCTGAGCCCTCTCGGGAGATTTAGACTTGCTCTTTTTCGAGGAACGCCCCTCATAAGAGGTCGGCCTCGGTCTGATCACTTTTCTGGAGACTAACTCCCTCTCAACTATTTCCACAGGAGCCTCTAAGTCGACTTGCTCCTGGGTCGGGACCGATGAAAAAGCACCCGTCACATCTATGACAGGATCCTCCAGAGGTAGGGCACGAACAGCTGGAGTCGGCACTGGCTGACGGACCGCCACTTCTTTCTCCGCCCCGGCCAGCAGCTCAGCAAAATCAGCCACTGCAGATACAAACAATGCGTTAGTCAAACACAAGCAAAAATACAACAGCAAAGTTAAGATAATAAGACAAAGTGGCCCTACAGGACTCCCTCTCGTCCTCTATAAACTCAATGTAGGGTTCAGGCCCCGCATCCTCCAGACGAGCAGCTGTAATCAGATCGTCATATAAATCCTGCCACTCGATCGAATACCCAGACTTCCTAACTTTCTTCACCCATGAATCCGACAGTTCCGGGCGCTCATCTTTATCTAGGTCAGCTGAGTTCCATACGCTCAGTTCGGGATGACCCTCATGACGAACGTAGAAGAATCTTTCCTTCCACCGTTTGAAAGAATCCCTTCCAGGAACCAGGATAGGGATATCGGAGCCTTTGCCTTGCCGCCTGGAAAAGTAGTACCGGTAGAGGTGGTCCTTCACCCCTACTCGATGGTAGAAAAATCTGAACTTCATCCCACTAAACCTAACATTCAGCAACCTGCACCAGATAGAAAACCCAATGACAGCCTTAATTCCATTGGGGGCTATCTATGAAATCCCAAGCCCGTAATGCCTGAGTACGGCCAAGAGCGCAGAGCAGAAAGGTAGTCTTAGACCTACCTCAAAATACTCCCGGTGGACAGTACAAAAACCCTCCGGTGGGTCCGGAGCAAACAACTTCATTTCGAAGGCAACATCGGAACAAATCTCTCCTTATCCATCCCATACAATTCATAGATATCATCTACGTCCTCTTGTTTCAAAATTGACCTAACGTCCCTACTATCCGCAATAGCCATCTCATAGAAATCGGGTATAGGGCTCCGGCGAGATAAGGTTTATACTGAGAATAATTAAGACACAAAGCGAAAACGCAGAAAATGAGACACTTACTTGCAAATTGAGGAAGAAATGAAGAATGGCAACCGGCAGCAGGTCTTCTGTTTTAATACCAAGAGTAGTTATGAATCGATTGATCTGACGGGGTTATAACCCCCTCACTTGCCTCGAAAAACGTCCTCTATTAAGTTAGTGGGTAGCGACGCCTCATTTCCTGGGTTAGCTAGGATGACGTTACATCTACCTTGCCACCTGGCAACTCCATTTCAATTTCAAAGACCACAAGTTCAACTTCCGTGTTGAGCCACCACCTTGATAGATCCGAGCCGACCAACCAAGCGTCGGTGGATCTAGAGGGCTATAGCGATGCCAAGAATTGTACCTATCAGCGTGGCACCTCCTCGGTGGCTCGACAATAAATATGGAAAACGGTGCTAAAAACCTCACTAGTATAGCTCGTCCGCTTGTCCCTTTCCTCCCAGGTCGGTCAGTGCCCAGGCATGACTTCTGGTGCTTACGAGTACATTTTGCACCCAGTTCCGCTGGTACAAGTACTCTAGTCTTTCGCGATCTACCTCGTGTGCGGTGTAGGTCGTCATATCCATAAACCAGTTTGTCGGTGTTAGTCCGGCTATGCTCCCCGACCTCCATAGGTCGGCCGAGCAGCTTTAGTCAGTTTGGACTGTGTCGTCAGCCCGAATCCATTTCTCGTCCTATTCCCCTTCAGGTCGGCCAACCCTTGTGCTCTGCTCAACCCGTATCTGATCCTCGAGGTCGGTTCGCTCCCTCTCCGATCCACCATTCTACTTACACCTAACCGAGCTGTTTCTAGTTCGGCTCCTTGTCCTCGGAACGGTCCAGGCATAGAGGGGTTCGACCTGTCTATCCCGAGTCGTCCAGGTTGGTCAGAGTAAATCTCTTATCATATTTCCCACGTGTTTAATAGAGATAAATATGGAAAGAATCTCGAGCCATAAAGGCTCCAATCTTGGTCATTTAATACAAATATTCGAATATCATAATTATCTCCTGGAAATAAGGAGATTAACTAATCATAATCCTTTTCCTTAAGGAACACGTTAATCAGTGTCCATCACAGACACGCCACATGCTAACTCTAGGGCACAAGCCCATCTATATAAACGATCTCTAGGGAACTACGAAGACTTGATTCCAATCTCCGCATTGGATACGTAGGCAGCTTGAGAAACAACATCTCAAGTGCAGTCTAAACCACCCCCCAAAGCATCCCTCTTTACTGTTTTTCTGTGTTTCTGGAGCGTCCTTAGGTTATCATCAAGGAAAGGAGCCCGAAAGATTACTCTGACGATTTTTGGATCGTCAAAAGCAAACAACAGAATGCTCTAAAAAGAAAACATGAAAATGAACAAGACTTTGTTTTTAATCAAATTCAAATAAGATTAAACAAAGTATAATCAAATTTTGCTCCCATGATCTTCAAATAAATCGGAATCATTCATTTCACTTTTTATTCCTAATTCTAAATGAATTAATGGTACAATTCCTATTTTGGTTATTCAATTCTTTGAGAGGCATCAAAACCCTATATTTGAATTATATTAGTCTTTTTTTCAGAAAGGAGAATTATATTAGTGAACCAAACATACATTAATTACTTTTGGGATCCCGATTACTCAAAAACCATGGAACAATATAGCACCTTGAAATGTTTTATTTCAACTTTTATCTTAACAATATATCAGCCATATCTTCTTTGAATGCCATTGTTATCTCTTGTCCTCTAATAATACCAACTATTAGAAAGCTATTTAATCTTTTGTCCATTATCATAAAGTTTATAATAAAAAATAGGCTTCTTATTATCTCAATCCAAGTTTTTTTTTTGGATTAAAATCTCAATCCAAGTTGTAGTACAATAATTTGGAACTTCTATATTATAAATATCAAATAAAGAATCTAAAATGGAAGGAGCATAATAAATTCACCAGAAAATCAGGACACGATTCGAAGTTGTTGATGTGTTCTCTTAATCCTATCTGTTTGTAATAATTAGCAACAAAATAATGCATATTCGTGTACTTCATGTTAGTAATTTATTTTAATTTATAACACTTTATGTATTTGATCACTCAATTTGTACTAAAATATTAATCAGTAAGGCATTTCCTTGTTCCTTCTTTGTAATGTTTAAAGATCTCAACATGTAGTTTTAAAAATGATATGTACTGATACAACTTTTGTGATTCTGTACCGTTTTAATTATTAGTTTATTTTTGTTTTGTGAATTTTTGTTTTTTGTTTTGGCATGTAGACAAAGGTAAATTTCGACCTACATTTATTAGTCAAGAAAGTATGTATAATCATACGTATGCATTATTTTCACGTTACAATTTTTATTTTGAGCATATATGTTCTAGGCGAGGCGTCAGTATGTAATCGAAGCGCAGAAATTTTGTTTTATAATCATTAACTATGTAAAGACTACGATATAGCAATTATTTTTAGGGTATACAATGCGAAGATATGTAAAAAAAAATCATATATAAGTTGGTTAGAATTTTTTTGATTGAATACATGTATTGATTTGAGTCTTACTAATTTTTCAGCTTACGTAAAACATAAAAATTGACCTAAAATCCAGTAGGAAGATACGAAGACATGGCCCTAAAAAATATGGATTTTGAAGGGGGCCTTAAACCGTGGGATTATGAGCTTGTGCCCGAGGACGCCCATGATAGTAGGCAATTTATAAATCATGATACGATAGAGTAGACTTCATGCATGTATGATTGCTTGCATTCCATGAATCGGATCTTGGTTAGGATTTGGATTAGGTTTCGATGTTATGATCGAGTTCAGAGAATCACTGGTACCCAGAGCATAGTGTTCCCGCCAGTGGGCTGTTGAAATAGTGTCCTAAACCCAATCGGGTTGGACCGGATTCGACCGGGTCGGATCATTTCTACTATTTCTTTATGTTTATTCATATGATTAATTAAATGGTTTTTCTGTTGTTATATATTTGTTCATTTAATCGGACGAATTACGATATTGTATAATTGATAACGTCCTTAGTGTCAAACTGTGAGAGAGAAACCATGATAGTGATTATGGTTGATAAGATCTCGACTCACTTTAAAAGGTTTGATACTTAAATGTCTAGTCGTATGTACTATCAAACAGGACACTGATAATACGATTAGACTAGCACGTATTACATGTCTTCTATTTTATTGAAGATAGGGATAGATCTCGTCTATCAAAGTGTAGAGATACTTGGACTGTACGTGGACGTGTATTAGAGAATGCGTATGTTAGACTGACCCACTTACTTTATTAAGTGTCGCACTATGTGGCGGTTGTGTAATTATCCTGAGACCGGAGTCTTCATGGCATCACGGTGTGGATTTTCATACTTTGACACTATTGAGGTTTCCCTTAGCCATTGGGCGATCATGAGGTAGTGATTGGGTGTGATACTGAAACATGCGTAGGATTCATGTTGCTCATCCGGAAATCGCGTATCCTATGATTAGAAGTGAATATCTGAAATGGTCTTCTTATAGGGAATGTCTTACTCTCGTTAATCTTTGCAAAGTGGAAGTAATTGAGTTACTTGAGAGAGTAGGATATCCAGATTATAAGATACGGTCGTTAAAGTATTGACACTCGATATATGACCGTATGGATATTATTACAGCGATATAGGATTCTATTTACACAGTAACCGTTTTACATGAAAGGTAGTAGTCATTGCATATCCCATGGATATGGCCTAGTGGTCAGGAGCTGGGGTGTTATAATGATAGCCGGACCCTAATTTGGAGGTCGGTGGCTCGATTCCGTAAAGAGGTTGATTTCCGATTGATAACACCCTTGGTGACGGGGAACCCGGCAAGCCCACGACTTTAAGCTCTAGGTTACCTGATTAACCTCTCCCCGCATTCCTGTGGGATCGGGGGTTGGGGGCCCTCATGGTTAGGGTATAACCATTTTTAGTAGTCATTGCATTTGACTCTTCCGATGATTGGGGTCGTGGGCGTGTTCTTGCAGACGCTATCCATGATTGTTAGGTATGAAGCATTTTAAGTAATTGCACTTTGTGCCTACGGCCAACATATTCGGAAGCCTATCGGGTCACACACATAAGAACATCTAGCCGGATTAAAATTCGGTTATAGTGATATCCAAATAAGGAAAGTTTATCTCGACTATAAAGTGTTATAGTGATAAATTAATATGGTGGTATTTATTTATTATGAATAAATATAATATAAGATATTAATTACGTTGATTAATTAAATATCATATATTATATATGTATGCGTAGAAATATATATATATATATATATATATATATATATATATATATATATATATATATATATATATATATGTGTGTGTGTGTGTGTGTGTGTGTGTGTGTGTGTGTGTGATATACATGTGTTTTGCAAATTAATTAATCATAGCATTATATTAATTAAGAATATTCGGATGCCAAAATATGGCTATTTGGGGCACATGTATTTGTGTATAAGATACACTTGGATTGTTTAATTTAATTAATGATATTATCATATATTAATATTGGATATTAATTGATTTTTAGAAAAATAGATTTATGGTAATAAAATAAAGATAGTCAATATTTGATATTGACAATATCTTGGAAATATTTAATATGAGATATTAAATTAAATGAGATAATTCAATCAAAGATGCTTTTCATATTTTATTAGAAAAATGTTTTATTTATTCCCAATCTATCTCAATCAGATTGGGAATACAAAGTGGCGCCACAACACCCTATATAAGAAAGGGGTTGGCTAGCTCTTTTGGTAATCACAATTAGAAGGGTTCTAATTTACTAGAATAATTAAGCGCAACCTAGAGAGAGATTTTGAGAGAGAGAGAAAATGTCGGTCTAATAACCGAGTTTTTCTGGTAGCAATATTCCATGATGGGATTCCTCCGGCGGGCTATTCGTGTGGATCACCGGTAGAGGCCGAACACTTGGGCGGCTTCGTGCAGAAACTACAACCGTAGACAAAGTGTCGATCCAATTGGATCAACCAAGGTATTCTCTTTTCTACTTCTTTTATGCTTATGTTGCTTAAACGAAGTCGATCTTGGGCTAAAATGAATAAAATTTTGAATTCCACTGCGTTCTCGCGTAGATTTCTTAACATGGGCCTATTGAAGTAACAAGTAGGGCCGATCAGAAGTGTTTTTACCAACATGCAGTGTCATAGTAGGTTGCATTTAGTGGGATGTTATGTATGATACGATGCTCTACCTTCATGAGACATATGTTATGGGCCCTACCTTCATGGAGCATACCCTTGAATAAATGTTAATTGATAATGCACAATATTATCACTTACATTGCATTTTGGATGATTTCTGATCGTGATGGTGGTGATATGCAGCGGTGATGTGGTGGAGCGAATGAACACTAGGGAGAAATAACTTGACAAGAGTTTTGTCCTCTTTGTCTATTTTTTTGCATCCGTCTTCTGAAATTACACAAGCCCTCCTTTTATAGGCAAGGGCAAGAGCTAGGGATACGGGGTAGGGGTAGGTAAACACAATACACAACGGCGCTAAGCAGAAAATACGACTTGCGGCGTCACTACGAGGTCGCTCAGGTCGCGATCTGCGAGCTCGCTTCCTCGCTCTACCTCGACTTCCCCTTGGTCGCTCCTTTCCCGGACTCGTGCCATATCTTGCTGATCTCTAATTTAAGATGCTGGGCAGCCCCCCGAGCGATTAAGACCTTATAGGCTCGCAAGCTCATCGTGGGGTTTCTGCCCCGCGACCCTAACCCGATTGTTGCTTCTGAAGCTATGGCCGCTGATCGACTCCATCAAGGTGACTAGATGGGCGGTTTCCGTCAACAATTTAGGCACATCATTAATCTATGTCATGTGATGCAATTATGATAGACATGTATGATAGAATAGTCATGCGCTTAGATGGCACATGACTGGATGTTCGGACTTCATGTATGTAGTATGGTCAGAGGCGGACGCATGATCTCGTGTAAGAGAGCGACAAAGTTCTTAAAGGCAAAAAAAATTTAAGAGGAGGAGGCAAGCGATATGCTTTGTCACATATATTAGTGTAATTTTAGGATCGAGAGGCGATTGCCCTCCCTATTGGTTGTATGTAACTCCGCCACTGAGTATGGTATGCCAAGGGGCGGCGCTACCCTCGTGAGGGGTAGGGCGGCCGACCCCCTAATTATAAAAAAAAATAGTATGTATAAACATGGGAGAAAACTTTGTATAAACACACATATATTTTCTTCGTGGCACTTCATATGGAACAATTTGGTACCCAAAAAAGTACATAATTTCTTCTGGAAATGCTTAATGGATCGGTTGCCTACAAAGTTAAATTTGGCTTGGCATGGAGTTGGAAATTTAAACTTGCTTTGACCTTTTTGTCACTTAATTGATGATGATTTAATCCATCTTTTATTGCATTGCTCTTTTTCTCATCATGTGTGGATGCTCTTTTCTTCTTGGTGCGATCTGCATTTTATGTATGTTTCTTTCCTTGTTGATTCGACTCGTTTGTCTCCAACTCATGTCAATAATAAAGAGAGGTTCCGGCTTTGGGATGCTTCGATCAAAACATTTTCTTGGACCTTAGGCTTAGAAGAAATGCTATAAGATTGGTTTTTGCTTAAAGGTTGGTTCTGGCTTAGAAGAAATGCTATAAGATTCCCTTGTTGATTTGGCTCGTTTCTCACCATTATTATTATTATAATTATTATTATTATTCTTCTCATGATATACATGTTGGTCGGGAGTTTATAGATGAGTTCTCGTATTAGTAGGCATATTACAGGAAAATATGACAAAGTTAAGCTTCTATTTCACAAACATGAAATGCATATTAATAAAAGACGGGAGTATAAACGATTTTTCAAAAAATATATATAATGCACATGAGATTCAAAAAACAATTTAAAATAACATTTACACATTTACTTACTGAACTTGTCATATCGTCTGTCTTTAATATTCATAATTAAAATAAACTAGATCATCCATTATTTTTTTATCATAACTTGTCTTATCGAATCTGATCAATATCGTATATTTTGTTGAGGCTAAATCATGATAAATAGTTATTTATACATTTATCTGAATGTATAATCATATATCATTTTCTTAATAATACAACCCAATGTAAACTGTTCGAGATCTTTATTCTAGCATGTGGACAAAGACTTACTGGCCCGGTCTGTACTCATAATTACTCTCGACCATGAGTTGATGTAACGAGGAAACTTCAGGAATTCATTGTTTTAATGAAATTAATATTTAACCATTAACCATAATTTATTCATATCTTTTATGTGCTGTAAACATGATGTTAAGGCATGAAGGGTCCACCTTAGAGGGAAGTTTTTGTGTAGTGTGTGCACTACGTGCGGATCTGGCGTCGTGACCATATTCTGGCGTCGCGCGATTTAAATTCTGTAACTTAAAAGCGTGTGGTTACGATCGTTTAAGTAATCGCGTCAATTTCAAAATCTCTCACCAGCACAGTATTTCCCCACTTTAGACTCCGTTTGTTTTGGATTGAAGTTTTTTTTAGATAAAGTGATTGAAATAATGATTAGAAAGTTGATGGGGTAAAATAAAGTAGAATAATGATTGGTGTAGATTATGAAATGATTGGTGAAATAAAGTAGAATAATAATAAAATAATTGTAAAAAAGGTTATAAAGTTGATAAAGTGAAATGATGAGAGATGATTTAATATTTTTTTATTTGTAGTTAAAGATTTGATTTGTGGAAGAATTGTAAAAAATGATTGTTGATGTTATGTTAAAAAAACTCCAAAAAAAACTACAAGGCAAAACAAACGGGGGCTTAGTGTTTTCAATGTTGTTTTTTTTAGCATATTGTAAGATTTAACTTTGTAAGACAAGTCGTTTAAGTAAATCTAGGAAAAGGTCGTAGATGACATGTTTATGTTGATTAAAAAAAGTCGATAAATACTCCATCCAATTTCAAAACATATAATTCAAAAAACTTATTGAGTAATATAAACGATCATAAATTTTAGATCATGTTTTAAAAAACAAAAAAAAATTCAAATCATAAAGTTCAAAATGTTTTTAAAAAAAATAAAAAATTTGTTTTATTGTGTGATAAAGTAATAAATGTTTTACTTGCTACCAGTTAATAAATAGAGTATGTAAGGGTATTCTCGGTATTGTCTTGTAGTGCCACCTGTATGTGTGGTGTGGCATCCCATATATAAATATGTACTGCAAGCATATCTATAAATATATATCTAACAAAAAAGAATCTTGCTCCCTTTTTGTTATCTTGGTATTGGAACCAGAAATGTCAGAGTAACAACCTCACCGATGAGCACCACGCATCCACCTCGTCCTCCGCCTTGTTTGCTATGGCGGAGTATCCGCGACTCTACTATGGTGGGAGTATCTCTCACACCAACAAACACCTGAGACTCTTCTTTGGATCTCGATCGGAACTCGAGAATGTTCTTTCCACTGGTGTTTCTGCAACTCAAACTGGAGCTCTACCAGCCGGAACTCAGTTTACCTCAATGCTAGGAGCAACATCGTTTTCTTCCCTGAGCTACATGCAGTCAGGAATGTTTTCTTCTAATATCAACTTACTCTCTTTATGCTGGATTGAGTTTTGGTCACATCAGTCCTTCAGCGGGTATGTTTACTTTTAGCTATCCGTATGTACCTCGGCTCAAGTCTTGGTACTCACAGGATGAATCCGGTATCGAATCTGCCTTTTACTGAGAGTCATGTTTTGGGTGACGATTTATAAAAGCAGATTTGGGTCACATTCTCTTTTCAGTGTCACCATCATCCCTTTCAAAGACCTCGATTTGCGGAAGAATGGAACATAACGAGATCAACTTTTGATTGGTTGGCTAATGAGCTCTATGTGAGCAAGCTCTTCAAGAAGTGGTAAGATATAATTTTGCTAGAGAAATATGGGTGACTTTGGAGACTCTTTTCAATAGTCAAATTTGAGTCCATAATGTTGGAATACAAGAGTGCTATGACCCGGGGCCACAAAGGGTCAAAATCCATGGTGATTATCGGCACAAATGAAGTCTATCTTTGATAATTTGGGCTGCTTTGCGAGGTACCCTGTGTCCAAATCAGAACTTATTCTGGATACCCTAGGTGGTTTGGATAAGGAGTATGAAGTAGCCATAGTCAATCTAACTACCAGAGTTGGTTCCATGAACTGACTGGAAGTTCAGTCTCAATTGCTCACTCATGAAAGGTTGCTAGTCAGGTTTAATACTCATGGAACTCAAGGAATAACTTCAATCCTAGGCCTGTAAACCCCTCAAACTCTAACAGCATGGGAATAGGTGGTAGAGGCAATAGAGAAGAGAGGGGTGGAAGAAATACAAGTGCAAATTCATCAAGCAGACATGTATTACTGGTTGTGTTGTAAAAATGGCCACATTGTATTTGTTGTTGGCATAGATTTGAAGAGGATTTTGTGCCTCATAGCTCCAATATGACTCTTCAAAACAAGCATTAGTAGCTCTTTGCTCAAAGCCACTGTGGATTGACTTGGTACATGGATAGTGGAGCAACTAATCACATCATAACATACATCAACAACTGCGTATCACTTTGGAGACTATTCGAGATTAGATAATCTTACTATTGGAAATGGTGGCGACTTCTTATCAAACACATTGGTTCTTGCACTATTCTACACAAACCAACACACCACTTTGCATCTTAAGAATTCCTTACATGTCCCAGCTATGAAAAAAATCTAGTTAGTGACTCTCAATTAACTAATGACTACCCTGTGATTATTGAATTTGACAATCGGTGTTGTTATATTAAGGACAAGGAAACAAGGACCCTGCTTCAAATAGGAGCTTTTAGGCATGGCCTCTATCAGATTCCTGTTGGTCAAAGTTCCAAGAGTCAAAGTCCAGATTCCTGTCAGATCTCCCTTCAATCCAAGAGTCTGTCCCAGCTCAAGAATAATCCTTGTAATGCTTTTGTTTGTTCCACAGTTCTAGATAAGAGTCTTGATGTTTGGCACAAAAGACTTGGTCATTCCTCCAAATTTTTGCTAAAGAGTGTTTGGAATCTTTGTAATGTTGCTGCTTTTGATGATCTTTCCTTTTGTGAAGTATGTCAACTTGGAAAAATGCATGGTTTACCTTATAATAAGTTTGTTTTTCATGCTAAGTTTGTTTTAGATATGATTTATACTGATCTGTGGGGTCCTGCACCTGTCACCTCCAATTTAGGTTACCAATATTATATCCACTTTATAGATGACCATTCCAGGTATACTTGGATTTATCCCTTGAAATATAAGTCTGATGCTCTTTCTGCCTTTATTTCCTTCAAGAAACTTGTTGAGAATCAATTCCAGTCCACCATTAAGTGTCTTCAATCATACTGGGGGGGAGAGTATAGAGTCTTTGAATCCTATTGTAGAGAGAGTGGAATTTCCTTTAGATATCCTTGCCCTCGTACACATGGTCAACATGGTAAAGGCGAGAGAAAGCGCAGACACATTGTAGAAATGGGGTTGACCCTTCTTGCTCAGTCCTCAATGCCTCTAAAATTCTGGTGGAATATTTTTGAACAAGTAGTCCAGATCATAAATGACCTTCCTACCCCTGTGTTAACCAATCAGTCACCATCTGTAGTCCTGTTTATGACTAAACCTGAGTACACCAAATACAAAGTCTTTGGATGTGCCTGTTACCGTAATCTTAGACCTTACAACACTCATAAGTTCAGTTTTCACTCTGTGAAGTGTGTGAACCTAGGGTTGAGTCCTCAACATAGAGGATATATGTGTCTTGGTCAATCTGAAAGGATATATTTTAGCAGGGATGTGGTTTTTAATGAGTTTGAGTTCCCCTTCAAGAGTGGTTTTAACCAAGGTCCCAATAGAGATGTTCTGGTTAGTCCTAATCTGGTCAACACTTTTCACTTGCCTTTTGAGACCCCTCAGTCTAATGATGTGATTCAAAACCCCACTGGTTTAAGCCCAAATAGTTCTCCTCAAAAAACTATAGTATCTAGTCCTATTGCCAGCAATCATAATCATAATGATCTTGAAGCTAGTCCTGCCGATATCCATTCTAGAAACTCTCGGACCCAGTTTAGCCACACCATCGGTTATTCCTTAGACCCTCATCAACCAAATTTGCTTATCCATCGATCATCGGATCATGGCCCGAAAACTTATCGATCATTCACCTTACAAAAAGTCTGTACAAGAAATCCATTACCAAAACACCTGCTAGCCACCCTATGCAAACAAGGTCCAAAAGTGGAATCTTTAAGCCTAAAGCTTACCCTTCATCTATCACACAGTCCAATACTCCTGCTCATCTTTATGAACATGTGAGAGTATCTGATGCATTGAATAGTCCTCAGTGGAAACATGCTATGATGGAAGAGTTCAAAGCCCTGCAACAGAATCATACTTGGGATTTGGTGCAGTGACCTCATAATGAGAATCTTATGGGAAATAGATGGGTCTTTAAGTTAAAATTGAAGCTATATGGAAGCATTTTAAAACACAAAGCCATATTGGTGGCTAAAGGGTACTTACAGAAAGATGGTGTAGACTTTATTGATACTCCAGTAGCCAAGGCATCAACTATCATAATTGTGCTCTCTGTTTCTGTCATGTTCAAGTGGTCCATAAGGCAAGTGGACATTAACAATGCCTTTCTAAATGGACCAATTGATGAAGCCATCTTCATGCCCCACAGCCTGAAGGTTTTGTAGATTCTACCAAACCTCATTATGTGTGCAAGGTTAATAAAGCTTTATATGACATTAAACATGCTCCTAGAGCCTGGTTTAGTGCTCTTATATCACAAATGTAGCTGAGGGATTTATCAATCAGGCGAGATACTTCCCTATTTATTTTGCAGACTGACAAAGATATGATGTATGTTCTCATCTATGTAGAAGATGTCCTAGCGACATGGAGTTCAAATAATTTGATTCAGAAGTTTATCCAAATGCTGAACTCAAGATTTGCTCTAAAAATACTTGGGTCATATAGCACATTTCCTGGGAATGCAAGCATATAGAGATGAAAATGGTTAGACCCTTTCATAAAAGCACTATGCATGTCAGTTGTTGAAAAGACTAAACATGGAGAATATAAACCCTTGTAATATACCTATATCTGTTGGTATTCACCCGAGCCCCAAGCAAGGAGAACCTATGTAGAATCCACTACTATATAGAAGTGCCATTGGGGACTCTGAGTTCCTTACCTCTACCAGGACTGATCTAACCTATGTTGTGAATTCACTGAGTCGGTTCATGCAGGCACCACGGTGGAGCCTTTGGATTCTGTTGAAAAATGTGATGAGATATGTTAAGGGGACTTTACATTATTGTTTGTTCATTCTAGTGGTGGATAAATGCACATCTGGGGTTTCTCACGATCTTTGATTAGGCATGTTTTCCTCGGATAGAAAATGCATGTAGCAGGGTATTGTGTTTTTGGGTTCATCACTAGTTTCTGGTACTCTAAGAAGCAAGCTTGTGGTGTCTAGATCTAATCTTGAATCATAGTACATATCTTTATCAAACTTGGCTCTTTGAATTGGCTTGGATTGGACAATTGTAGCAAGAAATAAAGATCAAAATGTCCAAAACTCCCACAGCTTGGTGTGATAGTTTGGGAGCTGCTTCATTGGCTCAAAATCCGGTGTATCATGCTAGGACAAAACATATAGAGGTTGATGTCCATTTTGTTAGAGATAGAATACTCAACAAGGAGGTATCTGTTAGTTATATTCCCTCTGAAGTGCAGGTTGCAGATGTCTTCACCAAGACCTTACCAGCTAATCAGTTCAGCATGTTCAGAAGCAAACTAAATGTTATGTCTAGTGCACATAGTTTGAGAGGGGGAGGAGTGGGAAATGATAGGTGACAAAGTATTTTAGTTAGTTGTAATAATTATCATTTAAGGACAGAAGTGGTACATATCTCCAGCTATCGAATCCCCGATCACATGGTCAATTTTTTACCAGCTAAAACTTGATTAAAATAAGCAGATATATATCCCCTTAAAAGGATGTCATTTCAATTATATTATACATTTATAATCTCCAATAAAATATCTATGTCAGGTGGAAGGATGGTCACATGCATGTGTATGCAATCAACAGCAATGGAATTTGATTGCATAATATACTTTATATCATGATATATAATAAATTTATAATCTCCAAAAGAAAAGATGGTCACATGTGTATGCATTCCACAACTACTCCAATTGATTGCATAATAAATTTTATATCATTGATCATATTATGATACTGTACAATTTTATAGTGGAACAAGCAATTTCGATTCTACAATAAACTATCACAACATATGTTTTCAAAACATTTTACACTATTGATTACGGCGTAAGATTCATCGATTGCATGATATGAGTCTATCATGATTATTAATATAAAATTATTACGACAATTATGTTTTGGAACTAACGTTTCTAATATAGAAATTCTAGTTCCCAAACAAAATTGCCACATCAAAGTGACACAGCGCACTTTTACATTAGAGTAATGATAGTTCCATGACAAAGTTACACAAGACTTTTTGTTATAACATTGATAATAGTGTGAGACCCATTGATCGATGGGTATCTTATCATGATCAATAATGAAAAAATATGTTGTACTCCCACCGTTCTAATTTATCTAAGACAATTGCTAAAATCATTTGTTCCATTTTATCTGAGGCAGTTATATTTTCAATGCAACATTTATGGTACTTTTCCTTTCTTTACCCTAATTTATTGCAATATGATAGATAAAAAATAATAAAACATTAAATATATACAAGAACTTTTTAGTAATTTCATTTTAAAATCAATGCATTAACTCATTTTCTTAATATGCGTGATTTTGGCGACTGCCTCAGATAATTTGAAACAGATGGAATACAAGAAACAAAATTGTGTTTAACTCTCTAGTTATAAACCCGGAGAGTATGTTTAGAGATGTGCAGAGACTTTCTTTTACTTGGCTTTCAAATGCTAAATGTCTCAAAAACTCGATTGGGAAGAATGGAAGGCGAATCCGATGAATGCGGCTTCTTGATCAATATTGAAGTAGGTTGTCATTGTGTAATGTCCCACATAGGAAAAATAAGAGAATGCTCACCCCCATATAAGTGTGAGACATAAAGGTCTTGTAAACTCGGGTTAGCCCTTTTAGACCAAGCGAGGACGGCGGTCTAAGCAGTTGACCGGACATTTATGACTCATTTAGCGCTACTAGGCCCCGGGTCGGGCGTTCTGAGAATGGTATCGAGCCGACTATCGAGGCGGAACTATCGCTGTTGCACCGTACAAGAAGGCGGTGTAAGGATGGCCTCTAGTTACCTCTGGTAGGGGCGATCCGGGAATAGTCTTGGCCGTCTGGCGAGGGCGCTTGATCCTTATAAGGGGGAGAATGTAATGTCCCACATAGGAAAAATAAGAGAATGCTCACCCATATATAAGTGTGAGACATAAAGGTCTTGTCAACTCGGGTTAGCCCTTTTAGACCAAGCGAGGACGGCGGTCTAAGCAGTTGACCGGACATTTATGACTCATTTAGCGCTACCAGGCCCGGGGTCCGGGGGCGTTACACATTGGAACCACTAATAGGGGTAATAGCAGCTGGAAATGTGGAGGTTTCAAAGCCTCTAGAATTAGATCTTGCTAGCTTTGCACTTTGGCTACTACAATTCCCTCTTATTTGGATACAAATTCATTAAAAGTCAATCAAGGTGATTCTTTTATGGGTGAACAATTACTTCAGAACAAATGGGACAAGTGTGAGATTTTGGCTTTTGTTTTGGGTCAATGATGTTGTTGTGGCTGCAAAATTTGTTAGAATATGAAGTAGGTCTGCAGGTTCATCTTCTCCTTGTTTATCGTCGGTTTTGGCAGCTGCTTCGGAATGGTTGATTTTATAAAATCTCATGGGCTCTCTTGGATGCATGATCTGCGTTGTAATATTTTGGTTAAATTTGTTGTATTTGGTTATTATTGAATTCCTCGAACATCTTGTATTTTTTTTTAGCATCTTTGCGATAAATTATCATTTTGGCTCATTCAAAAAAAAAAAAAAAAAAAAAATGGAGCGGATGGAATATAACTATTTTGTTGTAGAAATAACATTTACCTATTACACTATTGATCATGCTCGTATTAATCAATATGTATCATACGTATATCAAGATCAATGATGTAAAAGTATTTTTTTTGTTGAGAAAACAATGATGTAAAAGTAAGTAATGTTATTTCCACAAACTCAATAGATACGTACAAAAATACGCAACACATCTTTCACAATCGATTATGGTGTGAAACTCATTGATAGACGATGGTCCCATCATAATCAATGGTGTACGCAATAACGGAGCCAGATATTAATTTATCTTTGGCTGGCTTAGAGGACTATTTTTTTTTAACAAAAAAAAATTATCATATATCAGCAAGATGCTAAAAGATTACAAAAATTGTCCAAAACATCATATCAAATAGAGAACCATGCTAAGTAAAAGAGAACCATCCCAAGAAAACAAGTTCAAAGCCGACTATATTTCTTCTCCAAACAAAAAGTGATCCATCATCAATCTTCCAAAAATTAAATTGCTGCAGTCGTCGGATTTGCCTTCCATTCATCCGACTCCAGCTTTCTTATAAGTTTATAATTTGATAACCAAGAGAAAGATAATCTCTGTATATCTCTGAATATCAACTGTAAGTCTAGAACGTGTGATTGAAAAATGACTTTATTTCTATGTAACCAAATCACCCAAGCTATTGGGACAGATTGTCACACTCTTAAATGATAAGATAAATGATAAGAAATATAGTAGTACCTTCATTAACACCAATTGGTTTTAGTAGAATGGTAAGCGCTTGATCCTAACATGGTATCGGAGCCAGAAGTCACGAGATCAAACCCTGGTTGGAACAATTTTTAAAAAAAATTGTGCAAGTGTTGGATAGATTTTCACACTCTTAAATGATAAGATAAATGATAAGAAATATAGTGCGCATTTATTAACACCTATTGGTTTCAGTAGAATGGTAAGCGCTTCATCTTAATACAAGGCGTAATACCAACTAAAAGTGACCATAAGCATGAAGCCGCATTCGGCACGCATTTCCAACATTTAAAAACAAATATCACTAAATGAAAAGACATTTAGTCAACAATCTTGCACCAACTACGAATATGAGACCAAATCGATACGCCACATCACTTGCAAATAAAAGATGGTTGACAATTTCTTCAAACTTGTAGCATAACGGACAAAGGTTATGAGACCAAATCGATAACGCCACATCACATGCAAATAAAAGATGATTGTGATTTCCTCAAACTTGTAGCATAACGGACAAAAGGAATCTGAATTGCAATACCATGGTGATAAGGTTTGGTTTTGTAGAGATCCTTTTGACATTTGTTTTCCATATGAAAATATTTACCTTCGAGGGCAACCGTTTGTTCTACCTGTAAATCAGTTCATTAGCGAAATTTATTTTTGAAAAATTCCATCTCAAGGTTTTTTGGCAAGGAAGCCACCAAGAAAACACAATTTGAAAAGGATCTATATATGATCGTGTGAGCTGTATTAAGATAACTTACTGTCTTAGACTAGAGTATATTGGTTTTTTGGTCTACAAAAAATAACAACTGGGTGTGCTCTACGTCTTTGGGTGGAAGATATCTTATGTTCATTTTGTTGTATCTATTTTATTGCAAACATGACATGTAACGTAAATTTATGTTATGCCACTTTATTGTAACAATTTATCATTGTACTCTATATGCATTATTATCCAAAAACAACATTTGTTAATATATTATACAAAAGTTTGGTGAGGTCATTCATGAAGTCAGCTTATGATTTAGAATTATATTACCCTAAACATGCTAATGATCTCTTACCCTAAATCTGGCAGATCTGATATTTTCTATCTACTTTT
This sequence comes from Gentiana macrophylla, assembly GCA_026214975.1. Classification (NCBI taxonomy): domain Eukaryota; kingdom Viridiplantae; phylum Streptophyta; class Magnoliopsida; order Gentianales; family Gentianaceae; genus Gentiana; species Gentiana macrophylla. Next base: position 2,250,847 of record CM047816.1, on the reverse strand, counting down.
TGGATACACCATCAAACCTGCATCATTAAACTAAACAACAAAATCAAAAATCAATCATTCAACATATCTGAAATATATATGGATGATCATGTTTTCAATTCTTTAACACCTTTAGAAAATCTTGATGCCCTTCTTTTTCAATACACTATCCCACAAGAAGCTATAACCCTTCAAGATCTTGTCAATATTCCAAACCCTAAACTTCCTCCAGTTCCGGCTCCAGCTCCGGCTAGTGATGCCGGTGGTAGCACAGCTGCCGGAGATAAAAACAATGGCTGCAAAAGCCCACATGATGATGATCATAACAAGAGCAAGATGAAGAAGATCAAGAAGATTGTGCATCGCGATGTTGAAGCGACAAAGGAGGCAAGAAATGGCTAGTCTTTATACTTCTTTAAGAACCATATTACCAAAGGAGTATATCAAGGTACATATAAGTAATTGGTTCATATATATATATATATATATATATATATATATATATAGTTTCACTTCCTATACCTAGAGAATATTAGGTTTTTGTCAACAAGAATCATAGGTAAATGAATTGGGTTTTACGGAAAAATGACAAAAAACAATTTTAAACATTTGATTATGCTAGATCGACCTGAAAGGTCCTGAATCATACCAATTATATAGTTTTATGTCAAATGTGTTCTATCATTAGTTATGATAAAATTGTTGTGGAGTGATTTTTCACGGGAACCGTAGAAATATTTCTATGGAACCAGAGGTACTTTCTGCGGTACTAGAGTAACCGTTTTCCTAGTTTTCTTTAAATGTAGTTCTATTTTTACTCCGTCGCCAATTTTCGTCCTTCAACTTATAAATTTCTTTCAATATTAGTCTTCTAAGGCCCTAGGAGGATAATTTTAAGGAACATTCAAATTTTCCAGGAAATTGCCTTCACGCGTCCTTTGACAATATTGCCAAAAATAGAAGCAAAACTGCAAAATTCGTCTTTTAACTTGTAAATGATTCCATCATTTTTTTTTTTCAACTTTAAGGACGAATATTGCATTGTGAGTCAAAATTGAATTTTCGCCTAAATTCAAAAACATGTGAGCGAAATCCGACAAATATTTTGCCACGTCAGCCTCCCTTGGCATCGACCGTAAGATTAAAGTTGATAAAAATGTACCAAATTAACTTTGTTGTAGAAGTTTTATGATATAATTCTAATTTCTATATAGGGAAAAAGATCCATATGGGAACATGTTGATGGAGCAGTGAACCATATAAAGAATATGGAGAACAATATCAAGCAATTGAAAATGAAGAAAGATAAACTCACGATTTCATCTAATGCAAATGATCGGTTGCGCATTCTTGAAAAAAACACCAAATTAGATGTTACCCCGCCGAAGATCACCGTCACGCCGTGCTCGTATGGCGGCGTTGAGATTATACTAGGCGGTGGCAGTACGGCAGAAGATGACCAGATTCCGCTGTCTAGGGTTCTACAAGTGCTTATTGAAGAAGGGGTTAGTGTAGATAGTTGTGTCTCCAGCAAAGTAAATGGGAAGATTTACTACACTCTCCTCACTGAGGTAAACCTTAATTTGCATTATCTAAAAAAATTCAGAAAATTTTGATGTGCACCGATCACGATATATATATATATATATATATATACACGTACACTTAACTTAAAGCCTTAAGCTTTTATGTGTATCCCCTTTTCGAGAAATACATGTAAAAACCCTAAGGTATTTTAAAGGTATTAACATTGCGGTTACCCAAAAGTCTAGTATACTCATGAACAATATGCAAGAGAAAAATCAAGCATAATACTACTAGTACATAATACATATGTATATAGTCAAAGTTACATTTCTTAGTAATTACCAAATATAAACCACAACATCCACAAAATACACTTTTCATACAAATATTTGTTAAACCCCGTGTATAATTAAAATAATCAAACCAAATTACACCAACAATTTTATTAATGTTGATGAAGCAGATACAACAAGATACAACAAGAACAGAGAAAGATAATAAAATTGAAAAGATAAAAGGATATGCTACGATCTGAGCCGAGACGAACTCTTTCCTTATGACAAATTTGCTCCGGTATGTACCCCGGTTTGCAGCAATTGTCTCCCATGAATTCTCAGATTACCTTTCAGAATAGTGGTACTACAGATTCTGAACACCGGCGGCTTTCGAGCGATTAGCTTGAGAGATTTCTCTTCACTTGATGCAAGAACAGACTTATGCAGAAGAGTGATATGTATGCTATTTGTTGGTGTTGTAATTCAGTGTCTTCTTCCCATTCATGTAGCTCGTTTATATAGTAGAAGGCATGGCTGATCTGAAGCCTTTTGATATTCAGTATAAGTTGTTTCATCTTCACTCTATTGAATTCGATATCTAGAATTGCGAATTAAGTGAAGGCGATCTAAATTTGTGGTGGTGAGCTTGAACTTGAACTTAGATCATAGCCCATCAGGATGTGTATTGGGGGCCAATTAAACTTTGTATAAAAATTTAATATTGTCCTGGGCCTAGGGCCTCAGGCCCAAAGCCAACGGTCAACGGTCTCGGGCACGGGCGGGCGGCGGCGGCGCGCGCGCGCGTGTGGCCATTTTAGCAGAACGTCTGACCGCTAAAACCAACCCGATATCTCTCCTTCTTCTAGGAGCTTATACCACATACAACATCCTTCCCACATAAATATTAGGAACTGTTTCTCTCAACTCCCAATGTGGTTTACAAGTTGAAATTTTCCAACTTCCACTTCAAACATTAGTTCTTTCAATCACCCGACTTTAAGCGTTAATTTCTCATTCACTCGTTATCCGAATTGAATGATTCCAAATCCTGAATTCATCTACGACTCACGTAGTTTTCAGAATTAACAAAACATTATATATATTCTATACAAGAATATATCCGAATTACGCTTACAAAGTCACTGAATAAAATGATTATAAAATCATTTTTAATTCACTTTTAATTCAATTCCTCATTTTCTCCAACAATATTTCCCGTCTTTGTGTACTCCACGTCTTGCTCACAATCTTCAAAAATCTTGGAACTTCGGTGAATTCACAAAATTACATGCAACTTGATCACGAGTATTTACATACTTCGGTTCCACGTCCTTGTTAGTAATGTGTTCTCTAGTGAAATGAACGATATTGTGTCTATATATATGCTTATTTCTATCATGGAACACGGGATCTTTGAACTTCGATAGCTTCATAATAATACATGCAACTTGATCATGAATCTTTATCTACTTGAGTTCCACATCCTTATTAGCAATGTTTTTTTTTAATAATGAAATGAACATTGTGTCTATATTTTGTTTTGATCATAGAACACAGGATTCTTCGCAAGTTTTGTGTTGATCTTCACACTTGAAACTAATCTATATGTATCGATCTCAAACTTTACTAGTTGTTCCTTCATTTTTTCATAGGAGGCAACTCATATGACTAGTATCAACCTATGTGGTCTCCTACAACAATCACTTCCCCAAAAACTGAGGCTTTCATAAAACTCCACAGACAGCAGAGGCTTATAAGTCAAGGTTAACATTTCAACTTTGAGAAGAATTTATATATATATATGTCTTCCCTCCCCCTCCCCCCTCCACACAACACACTTTCCCCCTCCCCTCCCCTCCCCCCCAAAATCCCAATTTTCTTTTTATGCATGGAAATGGTATGTTGCAATAAGATTTAGAGATCACTACTCACCATCTAGTCATATAAGTGCAAACAAATTTTATAATAAAACCGTTGTAAGATTCATTGTAAAATTGTTACATGTATGATACATATTTATTTTCATTCTTTAATTTTCATCATGTACACACTTGCTATGTGAAAAGGATTAAAAATGAAAAAAGAAAAAAAAGAAAAAAAAAAAGATTTATGTCACTTATTATAACATTCATTTAACGATTGTATTCTAAAATTTTTCTATCAAGATCTCGTTTCTATATAGAGGGTTTTTTTTTTCTTCGTCAAAAAATACTAGATTATCAAAGGAATCACTCTAGATTTTCGAAAAAGGAGTATGTGTCTGTTCAACGATTTTTACTTTCTTCGTTCCCAATTTTCAGATTGACGAGCTCAGAGATGTGATCCCAAGGTGTGTCGTAACAATACTAATGACTCATTTATCTAAAGCGTATTTGTTTTGGAAAGATATATATGGGTATATTATTAAAGATATTGTAGATACTATTACACGATTTTATTTGATTCATTCACACCTTGTAATTATTGTGATTGATATGATAGTTATTGTACTTGATAGTCTAGAGATACTCTCTCATTGTATAAATACTTACTATGTACTGATGAATACAACACCTTGTCATTCTCCAAACTCTTTCATGGTAGCGAGCCAACATAATTTTATTTTATTTTCCTCTATTTTCTCTCGGCCTCACCCTTCCACTCCACTATGTCTTCCACGTCTGAGATCATCTCCCCTTCTGAGCACCATTGGCTCCACTCTCCCCGCCCTTGTACCACTCAATTCGGGAGTTCAAGCTCCCATCAAGCTCACACTTGGAGAAAATTATACGATCTGGGAAATCCAATTCCGATCCACAGCACCGGTTATGATCTTTTTGGTTACGTTGACGGCTCTAAACCATAACCACTAGCCACCATCACCGTTAATGGCTCCACCACGCCCAATCCAGCACACAGCCATTGGTACCGCCAGGACCAACTGATACTCAATGCCCTGATCGGCTCCCTGTCCACTCTTGTTCTCAGCTCGATTCATGCTCCGAAAAGCTCTCAGGATGTATGGAATACGTTGAAGCAGATCTACGCTACACCATCTCGGGGATGCGTCAAGAAAATCAAAGACACCCTTAAACGAACTCTGAAAGGTACAATGTCTATCACTGATTATTTACAGGTTATGCGCAACAAATCTAATGAGCTCGCCCTCCTCAGCAAACCAATGGACCCGAGGACCTCATCGACGTTATTCTGGATAATCTGGGCGATGAATACGCCGACCTAGTTCATGCCGTTCAAGCTCGTGACTCCTTCATCACCATTGAAGAGCTCCACGAAAAATTGCTGAATTTTGATGCTTCTCGTCGTCATGCTGCCACTCCTATTCCATCTGTTGTTGCCCATGCTGCTTTCCGACCCCCATCTCCGGCACGACCTCCCCGCAACGCAGGTTACACAGGTAATTCGGGCAATGCCGCCCGCCCTCCAGCCAAGCCATATCAAGGGAAATGCCAAATGTGTCGTGTGCCGGGACATAGTGCTCTTTTTGTCCGAATTTTCAATTCACTCCGGTTACTGGATCTCCCACTCCCCGCCCACCACAGCCATGGCGTCCCACCGGCCCACAAGCCCACCTTGCCGTAAGCTCTGAGCAGGTACACCCCTCCCCATGGCTCTTTGACAGTGGTGCATCGCACCATGTTACCAATGATCTCCAAAACATTTCTCTTCACTCGCCCTACTCCGGCTCCGACGACCTTATGATTGGCGATGGTACTTCTCTTTCCTTTACTCATACTGGCTCATCCAAACTCCCTCCCTCGAATTTAAATTAGTTTTACACTTCGTGATGTTTTATATGTGCTGAATATATCTCGTAATTTACTATCGATTTCTAAGTTTTGTCAAACTAATCATGTCTCTATTGAATTTTTTTTGGACTTTTTTCATGTTAAGGAGATTCCCATGGAGTACGTGCCTTGAGGCGGGACCCGCTTAAGGATGGACTCTACACACAGCCTACAACACCTCTTCTCGCTTCTTTGTTGCCTCCACGCCTCTCGGGATACTTGGCACTCCGCTTGGGCACCCCGCCTTTTATTTTCATTCTATTAGTAACATTGCAGATTTACTTTTTTCAAATAATGTGCTTTCTGAACACTGTGATGCTTGTTTTTGAATAAAAGTCATAAGCTTCCGTTTGGTTTATCCACTTTACGTTCCGTACGTCCACTTGAAATTTTGCTTTCTGATGTTTGGACCTCCCCCATTTATGGCATTGTTGGCTCTAAATATTATGTGATTTTCGTTGACCATTTCACTAAGTATATATGGTTTTACCCGCTCACACGTAAAAATGATATCGCAACAATTTTTCCACACTTTAAAAACCTTGTTGAAAAATATTTTGACACTACTATAAAAGTCCTTTACTCGGAAAATAGCACTGAATTTATTGGTCTCCGTCCTTTCCTCGCGTCACATAGGATTTCCCACTTCACATCACCACCTCACACACTCGAACATAACGGTTATTCAGAACGCCGTCATCTACACATCGTCGAAACATGCTTAGCCCTCTTAACGCACGCGTCTATGCCCACCTCATACTGGCCCTATGCCTTTGCCACCGCCGTGTATCTCATTAATCGACTCCCCACTCCCACTCTCCAAATGACCTCTCCATTTACCAAGATATTTGGTCACTCGCAACTCATCGCATTTTCACCCCCGCCATGTAAAATTTGTGGAAAATGTTTTCCCTCTTCGATCCACCACTACCTCCCCACCCGAACCGTACCCTCCCCTCCATGATTGGATCCCCGACCCACCTCATGTTCCCTCTTCACCCTCTCCCTCCATAGACCCCCCATCCCCATCCGTACCCAACTCCCATCCTATGACTACTCGGGCTAAAAATAATATCTCCAAACCCATTCAAAAACTCCCCCTCCTCAGCACCCTCTCCCCCACTGAACCTGAACCCACCTCTCTCTCCCAAGACCTTGCCTCTCCATCTTGGAAATCAGCCATGCAACTCAAGTACGATGCCCTTGTCAAGAATAACACGTGGGACCTTGTCTTGCCGATCCCTCTTTCAATATTATGGGTTGTCGATGGGTTTACCGCACTAAATATCTTGCAGATGGTTCTTTATATCGCTACAAAACTCGACTCGTTGCTAAAGTGTTTCACCAACGACCGGGTGTTGACTACTTTGAGGCTTAGGCCCGGTGGTCAAACCCACCACTATTCGGGTTCTCGCTTACGCTTGCCACTTGCCATGGATGGCCTCTTCACCAGCTCGATATTAATAATGCCTTTTTGCAGGGTTCTCTATCTGAGACAGTTTATATCACGGACGACCACTTGGCTTCTCGATGCCACGCATCGGATTAAGTTTTCCGCCTCAACAAGGAGTTGTATGGCCTCAAGCAGGCCCCTCATGCCTGTATTCTGTGCTTCGCTCGTATCTAATTTCTGCAGGTTTCAGGAATGCTCACGTCGATGCCTCTCTTTTTTTATATTTCAAGATGGTCCCACTTCTCTCTATGCCCTCGTCTTCATGGATGATATTATTGTTACTGGCTCTAAGCCGGACGTGGTTCAATCATTTATTGACAAACTTGGCACTCGGTTTTCTATCAATGATCTCGGCCAGCTAACATATTTCCCTGGTATTGAGGTTCTTCCCATATCCGATGGCCTTCTGTTATCTCAACGAAAGTACATACTCGAGATTCTGGCAAAGACACGCATGGACAAGGCCAATTCGGTCTCTACTCCGCTACCCTCGGACATTTCCGCCCTTACCCCAACCTACATACCACGCTTTACGATGCTACTCTATTCCGCGATGTAGTTGGCAGCCTTCAGTACTTATTATTCACGCATCCCGATATGGCATTCGCTGTCAACAAACTTGCCCAATTCATCCATGCCCCTATGGATATACATTGGTCCTTTGTTAAATGCCTTCTCCGGTATCTCGTTGGCACGATTGATCATGGTTGGCAATTTTTTTGCGATTCTCCTCTTGTTCTACTTGCTTTTTCGGATGCCGACTGGGGCGGAAATAGACCGGATTGCACATATACCAGAGCTTATGTTGTCTTTTTGGGTCGCAATGCCATTTCTTGGAACTCCAAAAAGCAAAGAATTGTAGCCCGCTCGTCTACAGAAGCTGAATACAAGTTTGTTGCCAATACAGTTGCTGAACTCAAGTGGTTATTATTTCTCCTCCAAGATGTTGGTTTTTCTTCCTCTCACGTCCCGGTTGTTTATTGTGATAATCTTGGCGCTACTCAAAGCCTTGATTAACGTTCCAGTGATTAGAAATTTAGAACACAACCCCCATTATATAAAGGGGTGAGGTCTATTTATATATTATACCAAACCAAACACCTCATTTTACTGCAATTAAGTTTATTTTGTTTAGGTTTAATTTAATTTTGATATGGCTCTTAGACATGAAGGTGGTTGTCTTTTGATTTTCATCTTGTGTTTAACGGTTGTAATGCCATGGCACTGGAATATTACTAGTCCAAGGAAACCCGAACTCTGAGAGATGCCTTAGCCAAATCCATCTTGTTTTTCAAGGCCGAGGTCCGGTAGGCTTCGGTAACCAACGAGATCACTTGGAGGTTCAATTCGGTCTTTTCGATGGTTATCTTGCTCGTGTCACGTATACTTTTGTCTAGTAACAAGTCTCGTATATAAGTGTTACCTACATAACATTACGTCTGATATGTACTGTTAAACCTCGATAAATGAATACCCTCAGAAGACCAGGAAAAAATATTCATTTAGCGAAGTTATTCATTTATCGAATATTATTTTAAACCATTTTGCCAAGCCGGGACTGAAGAAAATTATTCATTTGGTGAGATTATTCATTTATCGAGGTTTAACTGTATATGATTTGCTGTTTTCAGGTTGACTTAACCGGAGGTTATTATGATGCTGGAGACAATGTTAAGTTCAATTTCCCTATGGCATTTTCGACCACAATGCTATCATGGGGTGTATTAGAATATGGCGGAAAAATGGGTCCTGAATTGCAAAACACGAGGGCTGCTATCCGGTGGGCCACGGACTACCTTATCAAGTGTGCTACAGCCACACCGGGGAGGCTTGGATGAATTGGGCAAGTTTGGGAGGTGGAATCTGTCTTGGAGAAGAGAGTTGAGGGGGAGGGATTGCGGAGAATTTCATCTTCTATCTTTGATTCTTTCAGGTGTGATTTTTTCTCTCGATCGTCGCGATATAATGGTGTGGAATCTCAGCCATGATTCCTCATTCTCGATTCAAGCACTAGGAGTTTGTGTCGAGGAGGCTGTTTCTATGTCACCAAGAAATATTGCTGCCCCTTTTTCTAATTATATTGCATAAATACCCATGTCTACGCATACTAACCAAATAATTAATACATTGTAACAAAACATTTTATTATTATATTATTATATTATTATTCATTTTATCTGCGGTTTTTATCGGCGTATGATTTTTATTGGTGGACTTTTAATTTATTATTTTTCATCTACTTCACCATCACCTCAAATTGCTTTTCGGCACCACGCGATGCGATGCGCGTCCGATTCGCTGACTTTTTCCGCTAACGGCGTCAATGAGTCGGCGTTTTCACCGCGTAATCGTTTATAAGCTATAATATTAGTCGCTTATTGATATTGGTATTAAAAAGCCGGCGTCGATTGTCGATGACGTCAGAATCAAAAACGTCGATGGCACATACGTTGTGTTGCATAAAAATAATAAAAATATTATGATGGTGCCAACAATAATTTTAAGAATGTCTGAAATAAAGGTGTCAATTGAAGGTAAAACAGCTTGGGCATCTTCTCTTAATTTGATTTGTTATTATTTTGTTCTATTTTGGAAATCTCTGTTTGTAATGGTTGGATAGTCTAGCTTGGCTTTTTCCTTGGTCTTCTGGACCTTTTTTTTAAACACTTTTTAGCATCTTAGTGATCTATGAAAAATTCTTGGCCGTTAAAAAAAATGTAGTATAGTCTGTTGATTACAAGTGTCACCATATCATGAATAATGGTCGAAATTGGCAGCACATGTACTAGCTGGTATTGAGAAAAGGATGTTTGAACTATTTTGGAAGAAAAGATTAGGCACAACTAATTATTCAAATCATGATATATTATATTATTTTAAATCGTAATTATATAGAATTTATATACTGTTATGAATTCTAAATTTTTTATTTTTTATTTTGAAGAAAAAATGAATTTTATTAAGCCAAATCCGTAATAACGGCAGAAATTACATCGTTTTTTTTTTTTTTTGAACAGCAAGCATAATATTATTAAAACTCCAGCAAGAAGCTGGAGATAAAAAGAGAAGAGGATTTAGAGTAAAAGTTACAAAGTTCATCCAAGACCCAGCTGAAGACACATAGTAAAAACAAAGACAAAGGAGACAAGTACAAAAGCATCAGGCACATCAGAACATCACCACGTAGACCAAGTAGACTGAAAAAACCGCAGCAAATTAACTTGTAGGCACCACACTTTGCGCAAAAGTATTGCACGGGTCTTCCAGCCAAGCATGCCATTCCCCGTGCCAATTCTTGCATCTACCTTCAATCCATTCAAAGGTACGGGGGCTGCGTTTCTTGAACAAGAGCAACCACGTTAGTTTCTTTTTCTCGAAAAATAATCGCATTCCGTTGCAACCATAAGCACCACAGGGTTGAGCGTTTTACGGCATCCCAAATCCAAGTTTTTTTACAAATTTTTATTGACGAAGGCACAAAATCACAAAATGATTCCTTGTTAAGAGGCAGAGAGCCTGGCAAGTTCCACCACAGAAGCACTCTCTTCCACATATCTTAGGCCACCGGGCAGATATTACATCATGAGGAGGGGCTATACCCCAAACAACACGACCAATATGACCTAGTACTTGCCTAGCCAATAAGTGCGCCGGGAAATTACCCGTCCGCTTGACAAAGGAAAAGGAGGTAGAAACAAAAGATGGCAAAAGCACAAGACAGTCTCGCTCTAAGCGAGACAGATAAATCATCCGACCGCTACGGGAGTGCTTGAACACGTGGCAAACAATCAGTATCAAAGGTGGCCGCAGAAAGACCCAAACGAATAGCATCTTCCATCGCCAACCGAATTTCCTGCATCTCCAGAGTCTCAGGACTTATGCCAAGGTCAAAGTGAAATTAAAAAGAAGCTATAATCGAGCCGAGCGCATCCCTGAAGATCAGACCAACTCTGGAACCTGAGTCCGTGAACGAGGCGTCAGAATTAAATTTCCAACGACCCACATGAGGTGCACTCCATATGACTGGATGAGCGAGGCCCTCAGACCCGATATGAGAAGAGCCCATGGCCTGTCGAAACTCCTTTTGCCGCGATTAAGGAGGTGGAAACCACACGTGATACATAAATAAAAACATCATAAAAAACTGCACTGCATCGGGCCTTCCAGAGGTTCCAGAATAGCAGACAAAAGGTAGAAACCTCGTCCAAAGTGTAACGCGCTATCACCATTTCAAAAAACTCCTCGAAGTTCGACCCTTGACGTCAAAATACTGGGTGTTCAGTCTAACCGGCAGTGTACCGGGTCAACTGTGGCCTAGCTGGTGAGTCAAGGTCGTATCCCACAAGGAGTGTGTTGGTTAACCACCGATTAGATTCATACTTTTGATCCAAGTCGCAATTTGTGCATGAAATAAGTGATACTTAATATAACTAAACTCAACTGGAAATGGGACTAACCAAGACAATGCATTGATCCGATGGACTCTTAAGTGTTTATGATAGAGTTGGTTACCTACCTTCCTTCCTAAGATGTTCAAGAGTGTAGACCGGTGTGTTCCTAACCTAGCAATCCCCCTTCTTTTGAATGCATGAGATCACTCTATGCCTCCTCCTTGACTTAGGTATCCTAAATCTGATGATTCAACATGATATGCACTTGAACACAAGCCGAAGCTACCCTCGGATAAGAAACCGAATTCCACTTAAGGTCGGTTTTACCTTCCGATTCTTCTACTCTTATCCCACACTCAATATACCCTTTCGGTCTCCATCAAGTGTGTGTGTGCAAGCTAGGGTTAATTACTTCCTAGATTGCTAACAACAATATCAAGTAAAAGAAGGTTCAACACTACAAGAAACTCATATGCAATTCTACCAACTCATTAACAATCAAAAGAATCCACCTTCACTTCACATTATCTTGGCTAGTGTGAAACTAGCCACTCATAATTATGAGCTCAACCATGTCAAGGTTAGAGTTCATAACCATAAGAACAATTAAATCAAATTAAAGGCTAAGAATTATACCAATCACAAGCTATCAACTTGAAAAAGGAAAACTTGCATTCAATCTTCAAAATCTCCAATGGAGAGAGTGTATCCCAAAAGAAACAACTTCTTCAAATGGAATGTATTCAAGACATCAAACAAGAATTCTTAATGTTTACACTTGCAATTTAAGAGCTAAAGTTATGGTGATTTTGGCTAGATGAGCCTTGAAAGTGGAAGTGCCTTCAAGATGGAGAAAAGTGTGTTTTTTCAGCCCCCTTTCAAATGAAGTCGAAAATAAGCTTAAAAACTTGAAATCCGGATCTTTCGGCATCCGCCGACTGTGCACTCGGCATGCGCCAACTTCGGTGGTAGTTGGATGTGTCGACTCATTAATCGCCGCTCGATTCTCAATCTGTCAAAAAATCAGCCCACCGATCGTGTGCACTCGGCGACGCCGATATTCTACTCTTAGATTGATTCTAACAACCACGCAACACAAAACCTCTCTAAAGCTCGATGGGTTGTTCCAAGATCTTCCAAAACTCGCATCTAACCTGGGTATCTGCAAAACAAAACCAAAAAACGATGCCCCGCATAATTCCGATAACAAAAAGTGGCATAAAAGCCTAAAAATATGGGATTGGATACTCAAAACTTATACAACTTTTTATCTATTTCGTCACATAATTGCAAGAATTTGATATAAAAGTGCCACTAAAAGCTTAAGAATTGGGATAAAAATGCATCATTCGGTTGACTTACATCACCCATGCTGCAACCACTGACTACCAAAAGGCGAGGCTGTCCAGATCTCTTTAGCATAATCACATTCAAAA